>VZRE01003667.1:171919-238912 GCA_013396775.1 Cephalopterus ornatus
TGATCCCTGGGGGACACCGCTAGTGACCAGATCCCAACTGGATGCAGCACCGTTCCCCACCACTCTCTGGGCCCGGCCATCAGTGAGTTCCTAACCCAGCACAGAGTGCCCCTGTCCAAGCCGTGGGCTGCCAGGTTTTCCAGGAGTATGCCATGGGAGACAGCGTCAAAGGCTTTGCTGAAGTCCAGATAGATACATCCACAGCCTTCCCCTCATCCACCAGGCGGGTCACCTGATCATAAACAAGATCAGGTTGGTCACACAGGACCTGCCCCTCCTAAACCCGTGCTGGCTGGGTCTGATCCCTTGTCCATCCTGAAAGTGCTGTGGGACTGCACTTGTCAAATGTTACATCATTTTATCTGACCAATTTTGAGGTACATAAGTATTGTGTTCCCGTCCAAACTAGTTTGATTCCGGAAGGGAGTTATGGTGAAATGACCTTTATTGTGTATTATGCAGAGCTCCACAGTGTGGCTGGATGGAGTTTTTCACTTGAGATGGAGATTCAGATCCTTATGGAAATAACAAATAAATCTCCTTTCATCGACAGGTTATGTAGGTAGATACACCTATTTAATTCTGCAAGATGAGGTACTTCATTGTCAAATTGCTGGTAGTAGCACCTTATCATACCCATTTCACCATTCTTTATCTTACACTTAGTTACAAATAGAACAAAAAAGAATCCAGCCCTGCCCCAAAGTGACACCAGAATGAGGAATTATGAAACAGGATCTGCTGGTGTCAATTGTATTGTCTGGTGTGTCTGAATTTTGTCATGGAGCCTGAATATCCTGGTTCATGGTCTGCTTTGGGGCATAACTGTAAAACACTATAATATTTTTGCTTTAAATTGCTGATATTTGCTGTCTGTTTGGATTCAACTTGAGCATCTTTTTAACTGAGGGAGAAGGAAATTCATTAATGTGTAGCATCCTGAGAACACCTGGGAAGTCCTTTCTCTCTCGACATCCAGTGAGTGGTGCCCAAAACAACTTTTCCCCAAAAAGTCTTTTTAAAAACATTCTAGAGTTTGTGACCATTAGGCTGTTCTGAACAAGGGTTCTTTCTGCCAGAAATTAGATCAGGATATTCCCCTCCATAGGGAAGTTCCTGGTAGTCTGGCGTTAAGTTTCCAAACCTGGTGGGATTACATTTAACTCTCCTGTGTGATACGTTCAGCTGACATGTGGTTTTGATAAAGTATCACAGAGTTTATAGAATTCTCTGGCCACTGACTTAAAATCAGCTTAAAAATCACTGTGAGGTGAAATCAGCCCTGTAGCTGCTGATGCACCTGCAGCAGCTCTTCCCAGGAGCTGGGCCTGGCTCTGGAATGCTTCAGGGAGAACCCGAGCACCAGCCTGTGGCTCCAAGCCCTCTCACTGTCATTTAGCCCCTTGCCAGCTGGAAGGTGAGCTGACACCTTGCACCAGGTTTTTGGTAATTTCAGGGGATGTGACCCCTCTGTGAGGGTTTGGGATTAGCTTGTTCCCTGTGGGAAGCACCATGTTAAGCCAGCGTGTTCCTTAGTGTCTCCTGTGTTCTGTGCAAGGCCACATGTTTGTGGGAAGGAAGAAAATGATTGTGAAATGAATGATCTTGAATAGTTTGCCCACAGGGAAAATTTTTTCCTAACCCTCACTTAGGAGGTGGCTTGTGCCTTTGTGTGTGAGGGTTTCTGTCCTTTCCAGATTTCTGGATTTTATTACTATTTAATCCTTACTGACGTAACTCTGGATACTTTAATCCTCTTAAGAGGTTGCTGCTGACTTTGGGCTCAGTCCTGCTCCCTTTTCAAGGAATTTTGCCATGAGACACCTTTAAGCTGAGCTCTGATGTAAATTGCAACTGATTTTACTGGCAACTCTATCCTTGGCTGTAAAATGCAGTTGTGAAGCTGTAACCTCTGTACAAGGCACAGCTGGAGGGGGAGGAGGTGCAGGTTTGTGTCTGTCTGCATTCTGCCCCTCCTCACTGCCAGTCCAGGCTCTAGAAAGAATCCCCCAAAGATGCCAAAGGCTTAGGCCAAAGGAATTGTCTGTGAACCTGCGCGGGGAATGTCCTGCCAGCTTAGGAAGACATAAATGTGTTCCTTTCCATCTAGGTGCCCCTCTGGCTGCGGAAAGGGAGAAGAAGCCTCTCTCCAGAGCTGTCTTTGTGCTGCCCTGGGTGGAATCCACAGAAACAAGTGAGGGTCGCAGATGTTTTTTCTCCCTGATGTGTTGTAAGGAAGCAGTAGCTGCACTCTGAGTCTTCTGGGGAGGCTGCTCAGGTGGTGTGTGCTCTAGACACAGCTTGGAAAGGTGTTTCCCAGTGGGAAACATGCAGTATGTTCCTCAGAAAATGCCAGCCTTTCCTGTTTCTTTGCATCAGGTGGATTAGTCATGGTCACTGGCTCTTCCTGAAGTGTTGTTGCTTGTGGTTCCCTTCAGTGAGGCAGATATCCGAGGAAAGGTGGTGTTTTTTCCAGATGCTGCCACACAGCCATTCCCCAGCTCCAGCCCTCTGGGTTTGTCACCAGCAGGACTCCTAAGTGCCCCAGCATCTGCCAGCAGATTTTCAGGAAACAGTTTCAGGAATGTGAAATTGAATATCAGAGCATCTCATGGCCTGTCCTGTGATCCACAGGCCGAGGCTGGAGGGATGGTGCTGATACTCTGTGGTCACTTAAGCCTCACTCCGAAAGCCTTTTTGCGGGGAGAAGCATCACAACCTCAAATAGAGAGATGACAGGTAGAGATGGTGCAGCTGTAAGAAATCCAGCCCCTCGCCTTCCAGAGCTGCTGCTGGGCTTTATGAACTGTTTGGGAAACCTTGTTTCCCAAGGGGAACCAGGAATGTGGAATTATCATGGAATCACAGAATATATCATTTAGAATAGGTTTCCTGGTATTGGGTTCTTCCTTTAGCATTCTCAAACCTCCTGGTGAAAGGTGCCACCCTGACCGTGGAGCAGGACAAGCAGTACTGTCCAGAGTGCCCTCTTCTAATTTTCCTGCTTGTTTTTTTGACTGAGACCTGTAACACTTTTGGATTTGGGGAATAATTCAGCTGTCCCTACCAGACAGCTATTTCTGCAGTGCTCTGCAGGAGTAGAATCATTTAGGATTCAAGAGTATCTGCAGAGTGCCAGTTGCCCTGAGAGCCCCTCTATCAAGTAGCTTTTGTGAATTCTGCCATTTGAAAGGTCAGTGTGAGTTCTGGGTCAGATTAAAATTGTTCTTCACTTTGGAGGAGTCCTTAAGGAGCTCCTGCAGCTCTGGACCCTTCATGGGCTGTACTGTCAGCATTGAAGGGATGTCAGCTGGATAGTGTATGGAATTGTTTCCGGTCTGGGTTTCTGGGATGCTGTGCAGAGCTCTTGGTTCCCAGTGGAAACCTGTTTGTACACAGCTTTTGTGGTGTTGGATTCCTGCACTTAGGAGGGCGGGTTAGGTGATCTGTATTTGTAGCTTGTGATACAGAAGTCCTGACCTTTCAACACATTTCTGATTGCTCTTGTTCCCTTTCCTGGGTTTCTAGAGCAAAATCCACTGAGACCAAGTGCCCAAGGAAAGAAGCTTCCTGTCCTGCCTGCCGCTGCTGGGCATGTGTTCTCCACTCTCCCTCTTTCTGCCAAAATGAAACATGCACTTCCTTCTCTGTGCAATATTTGAATCAAACCAGGAAAATATTCTCAAAATCTTTAATGCAGCATCTGGGAGGAGAGGAGAGCTGAGCCCCAGGGCAAGGGTTTGGAACACCTGCCTGTTTGCCACCTCAGTCTACCGGTCCTTTATAGCTGAGGAGCTGCCTTGGAACAACGCTGTGCCTTGCCTTTTCTAATAGTAAGAAGTGGTGCTCTGTTTTGGTGTGTGTATTAAAGATTAAATGTCAGCTGACTAAATATATAAGGTTGGTACTGCTTAGATCTCTCTTTGGAAGCACTGCTCCCCTTGGAAAGACTCCTGAGCATGAAGGGGAATGATACATGTGGGAGTTTGGTTTTTAACTGGATGTCTCTGAAGCCTTTTGAAGTTCTGGGTTTGCAGCAGGGTGGTGTTCTGTGGGCCTGTGGCCTGAATAGCTGTAAGAGACAGCACTGAACCTCTGTGCTGGTGGGCTGAGGAGTGTATATCCCTGTCCTAGTAGTGCCTGTTGGTGTGGTTGTGCTTTTGGTGGAGCTGCACTGCGTTGATGTCTCCCTGGTGAAGGCAGAGCGCTTGAATCTGAGCAAACGTGCTCAAATAGCATTAGTTTGCCTCTGTCTGGTACCACCTCTCCAGAGGTTTAGGGATGGGGTTTCAGTGTAGGCTTGCAGCCACTTTCCCATGAAAAGCTGTGTTGTTACATGTATTGGATATGGTGCCCCAGCTGGATACTTTGATGTAGTGGTTGTAACCCAGAGCAGGGAAAGTACACTGAACAGGCTCCCCAGGGCCATGGCCAAGGCCTGACAGAGCTTAAGGAGCGTTTTTGACAGCGCCCTCTGGATTGTTGGGGCTGTCGTTGGACACCATGATCCTGGTGGGTCCCTTCCAACTCAGGATGTTCTAGGATTCCAATTAGTAGTGCACAGCTAATTCTGCTCAAGGAGTTTCTTGCTAAGAAAGCAGTTGCTCCTGGGATCAGCACTGGAAGTGTTGCAAGGCTGTCAGCAAAGATGGCTTTATTTGGTACAAAGGAAGGAGTCTGGCACGTGGGGACAACCCTGAAGAAGGGCCATTGTTCAGAGAGGTAAAGCTTGGCTGCACATGGGCAGCTCCTGGTGCTTTCTCAGTTCTCCATAAAGCTCCTCATCTGAGGCTTGGCACCGTTCACTGGGAGTTGAGATTAGTCCCAGAACAAATTCCTGCTTCTGTGTAATCTCTGGAGGTCATTCTGCCTGCAGGAAGACAGTCCCCTAACAAAACCAGCAAACCCCTGTTTGTCTTGGGGTGTTCTGTTAGTGTTGTTACCGTGTTCCATTTTCCTTGCACAGCCCAGGGAAGGAAGTGCTCGTACCCAGCATGTGCCACTCATGGCTCCGCTGCTGACAGTGAGATCCCCACTGTGTTACAGAGACCACAACTAGCTATGCCTGAGTTTGTGACATGGTGTGTTAGTTACTTTTCCTCTGTTCTAACAAGCTTCCTTTACTGAGCACTTTTCTTCTGAACTAAGGCCATAATAGTTTTCTTCCTCTGAATGTGGAAGTGCTTGGTCTTTGGGACTCCTCTGAAGAATTCATCTTCAGTTCATCTTCAGCATGGCTCGTTGTACTTCAAAAAGGAGCTTGGTTCCTTCTTTTGAGGACACCAGTGACGTGGGACTGATGATGTTATGAATTTTCTCTGCTAGTGATTGACTGTGGGGTTTTTTGCAACAGCCAAGCAGAATGAAGGGCAAAAAGTGATTCTTCATTTAGTGCTGAAGATCACGTGCTGCTGGACTGAGTGGTGAACCCAAGTGAGCAGATAGACTGTGCCAACACATCCTAGCTTAAAATATGCAGTTTTTTTAAAAATAAAATTATGGAGAAATAAAATAAAATGTGTACACTCTGGTGTGTTCCAATATGGTAAGGAAGAGGTGAAAACAAGGCTTTAACTTTGCTGATAATGTGGATGTATGGGATGCAAACAGCTGAGCTGCTGAAAGGCAGCTCCTCTGTGGAGCTGTGATGGCTGATGTCTGCACTCCTTGCTTCTGTTGGAGAGTAAAACATTAATTTCAGGATCCTTTGTGGCTACACCAGCTGATGTGTTTCACTTTGTTTGCCATGGGTTGGTAGCACCAACCCATCAGCTGCTGTGGTCAGCTGACAAGCGCAGGGCTGCAGGGGGGTGACTGCTGAGGGATGTCAGGCTGTACCCCAGGGTGTGTGCCAGGCTGTACCCTGGGGTGTTTGCCAAGCTGTACTCAGGATGGATGTCAGGCTGTACCCCAAGGTGTGTGTCAGGCTGTACCCTAGGCTGTTCCCTGATTTGGATGTCAGGCAGCAGAGGGTGGAAAAACCCCACCAAGCTGACAAGGGAAATCCTCTTCCCACAGTGATGTGAGAGCTCAGCCAAAGACGCTCTTGTCTCCATTTAGACCAAACCACATTCATAACCATCTTGAGCTGGTTTGCATCTGTCTGTCTGCCCCACACAGCTGTGCTGAAGGAGGTCAGTTGTTGCTGGGATGAAGTGGGGGTCGTAGGGTACAAACATGCATGAGATCAAGCTTCACCAGTCCTCCTTCCACTGAGCACTGCACTGCCCTATGTGTCTTGGATTGCTGGTTCTCTTGGCTTTGTTGGTTCTCTTTGGTGTTGTGGCTCTAACGGGATCCTGGATGCAGTCAGGAATCAGTGAGAAGTGAGTGTGCAGTCACACCCAGTCCATGTTGGAGTTGGCATATTGGGACTTTGATTTCTAAGAGCTCGTACACTGACTGTGTGTTTAGTTCTGCCACTTTGTCCCCGCCCTGAGCAGTACTTCCCTGCTGTAGCACTGACAGGAGATGTCAGCAGGGCCTGCTGCTCTGTGTTCCTTGTGTGAGGTCTGTGTAGACTGCACTGCAGAGCAGAGCTGCCTGAACAGGAAATAAATCAGGATATG
Organism: Cephalopterus ornatus; assembly: GCA_013396775.1. NCBI lineage: Eukaryota > Metazoa > Chordata > Aves > Passeriformes > Cotingidae > Cephalopterus > Cephalopterus ornatus. The sequence continues at coordinate 178,489 of VZRE01003667.1, forward strand.
CCCCCAGCCACTTAGCACAGGGCACACGGAGGACAGTACGAGACCATGGCTGTCTGTGTGCTTAGAGATTTGACAGAGCACATGGGATGGGTGTCAGTGCATGGGGGTGTCTGATGGAGCAATGTGGTTGCAGTGCTTGACTTTCACCTAACAGTTTCTAAACTGGCCTGTTTTCTTCTTCCTACAGACAATTTTAGGTACACATGTGACATTTGTGGGAAAAAATATAAATACTATAGCTGCTTCCAGGAGCACAGAGACCTGCACGCCGTGGATGGTGAGTAATGTTTTGACACTCAGACACCCAAACTAGGATGGGAAGTCTTTGGGGAAGCAAAATGTGGTTCTGCAGGACCGTGTGGGCCGTGATGTGCAGGACATATCACAGCCTGTCTTTGTCATGGAGACACAGCGTCCAGGCTCTGCAGGAAGGAGTTTGCTGTGCTTGATTCTCTTGGTGTGCATCAAAACAACACCCCATGCTGGGACCTGGGGGCTCTGGTCCTGTCTGCAGTGAGGTTCCTGGTTAGGGCGGATATCCTGGAGTGCCTCAGGGTAAATGGTCAGCCTGGCTACTTGCTGGGAAAGAGTTGGTTGCCTTTTGGTTTCTGACTTTACAGGTTTGTTCCCAACATACTACTCTGAGAGAAACCACATTTCAGACTTGGGAAAGGTTGTTTTGTTGTTCTTAATCACCCTGGTAGTGAACTGATGGGCAGTGGCCCTTACAGGCTCATTTTTCCTCTCTCTGTGACTATAGATGTGGCCTAGGCTAGTGGCACTTGGGCAGAAGCAGACTTCCACTGCCTGATGCAGTGTTTCTTTGTCCTACATGGTGGCAAAGAGAAGCATTAACGTACTGACTTTGGCTTGCTCCCTGCTTTCTGGGCATCCAAAGCTCCTCAGCTCAGAGCCCACAGACACTCCAGACCCTCACTTGTGTGTGCTGCAAGCTTTTAAGTACTGTCCCTCACTTGGCCAAGGATGGAGCCCTGCCAGAGTTCTAGAAAGAGGCTCCTTGGAAAGCAGCAGCTTTTGAGCAACACTGTCTCAGAACAGCAGGTGGTTTTTCACAATATGTGGTGTCCAAAAGAATGGCCGTGTTTAACTGGAATGTGTGGTCATCTGAACGTGCTCTAAGGACAGCCGGTGTTCTCCTGCAGGGCACCACTGCCAGCTGCCTCCCTCCTGGGGGGAGCCAGCATGAAATTAGTGGGACTGAGAGTCACTGTGAGGGGAACATCTCTCTTTCAGTCAGTAAAGTCTCACAGCCATGGGTCAGGAGCTCTGTCGAGGGCACAGCGGGGCTTGGAAACGGCCCCATGAGTGCCCCACAAGGACACTGTGCCAGTCCCTGAAGGGGCTGCTGGTGTTGCAGCACACACAGGTGTGAGGCAGCTGTGCATCTGAACCTCTGTGGGGCCGTGTCAGTGTCAGAACAAAGGCTTTGAGGATCTGTGTGGATTAGGGCTGGGCATGCTCAACTAGTTCCTGTGTGGATGCTGCTGGGAAGAGGAGGGACTGGGGCACAAAGCCTGGTTTATTCAATGGGGCTGAACTATGCTGAGCAGTATGTGAAATGCAGGAGGAAAACAAGACCTTTTAAGAGGATTTAATTTCTGTTTTGTTTCTTCCCCTCCTTCTTCTATTCTGTGTTAGTTTTTAGTGTGGAAGGGGCCCCAGAAAACCGGGCAGGTAAGCCGAGCTCCTTTGTGTGCTTTATTTCACGAACTTTTCAAGCATTCAGTAGCTCAGACACAGAAGGTCGGATTCTGAAATTGGAAGAGTCAAGGGAGTTTTGTCATGGATTGCAGAGGGACAGAGAGTGTCCTCTCTCCCTCCCCCAGTGTCTATAGCCAGTAGGTTGATGCCCAGCCCTAGCAGATACCAGGCTTTTGTTGCACATACAATTGATCAGGCTTCAGAAAATCAAAGAAGCAGATGTTTCATGTCTTTGGTGTTTTAGTGAATTGTTCAAGGTATAAATGAAATTCTTTTATAAAATGGGATGGGTTCTGATTTGTTGCTAGCTGTGCTGTTAGCTGGTAGAAGTCCCAGGTCAGTATTTGTTAGGTGACTTCCCTGCAGACTGCAACGCCCTGCCCACTGTCAGCCAGTACAGCAGTGTCAGAGGGGAGATGCGCTGGAAGAAAATCAGAAAATGTGGATCAGACGTTGCAATGTGTTTGTTCAGTTTTTCCTCTGTATTTTTTAAACATTAATACCTACAAGGCATGTTCCTGGGCTGGAAGCAGGGATAATCCTGGGGCACCCGAGGAGGAGGAGGAGGAGAAGGGACAAGTCAGACAGAGGGGTCATTTGGTTTATAATTCCTGTCTTCACATCTTGTTGCAGATGGAAATGTCATACAGATGCAGGAGCATTCAGTGCCCGTGCAGCTGTAGGAGGCAGCCCTGAGGGTGTGTCAGCTGAGCTGCTGCTCTGTTCTCTTGCAGACCCCTATGACCAGGCCGTCATCGCCGCCGACGAGGTCAAGGAGGAGGAGCCGGAGCCGTTCCAGAAGATTGGGCCAAGTAAGAGTTATTACACAGCCTCAAAGGAGAGAGGGAGCACAGGGGGTCACACCTGCCCTTAGCTGGAGTACCTCTAGGAAAACCAGGAAGCACTGTGGTACACAAAGCTGTTGGGACTTGATATGTTCAGGTTCAAGTGAGCATCAAACACCAACAGCCCTGGCCCTAAGAACTGCAGCTTTGTGACGCTTTCTGCTCAAGGGCTCTGCAAAGGGAAGAGGGACAGGGTTCAGGGGAAAGGCAATCTGGCAGCAGTGAGACGGGGCAGAGCTGGCAGGTGATCTGTTCACACTGCCTTTGTGGTGGGTCATCAGAGCAGAGGGAAGCAGAGAGAGCACCAGACTGCCAAAGCATTTCTCCGAATTCTTCACTTTGGAAACGATTGATTATCCCTGGGTTTTCCTTTGGCTTGCACCTTGCTGTCGGTTCTGGAGTGACACTGGCAGGAGCAGGAGGTGTCAGTGTGTGCTTACACTCCATTATTTCCAGTACCCCCAAAGCAGGAATGAGCACTGTTGCTCCTGAAAAACCCCTTCTCCTGCAAGAGAACTCTACAATCCCAACATAAAAGTTCTCCAGTACTGAAGTTGGACTATTTGTTTCCTAGTTTGTCTCTTCCTGTTGTCCACACATCACAGACTTTCTGTAACCAGAGGACAAAACTGTGCCATCTGTAATACAGACTTTAGAAATGGATTCTCTCTGTTGTTTTGCACTTACTTGCTGTAATATTGGGGTAATCTCCTGCAGCTTGTTCAGTTCTACTGGGCTTTTTATGCACAGTCCATCCCTCTGGTCACTGCCTTGAACTGTTTCCTTTCTTGGGGAAGGATGTGAGGATTACAGGGGAGGTGAGTTCCACATGTATGAGGAATGTGCTCAAGTTTGTGTCACCTGGCCAGTTTATATGTAAAAAGACAAGAACTGGGGGTTATGTAAGGGGGCTGCACCCCTTCCTGATCTTTGTATTTGTGTCATTTCACAGAAACTGGCAATTACACCTGTGAGTTCTGTGGGAAGCAGTACAAGTACTACACTCCCTACCAAGAGCACGTGGCCCTGCACGCTCCCATCAGTGAGTATCTGCTGTTCCACTGCAGGCTCTGATTTACAGGGGTTGTGCTGAATATGAAGGTGGCAGGAGAGAGATCATTCTTGTGGATCCTTCCACTGGAGCTGTGGGATTGCAGTGGGCAGGACATGGATCATGTGCTGCCCAGGGACTGTAAAGCTGAGCTGGGATCTCCTCTCACAGGGACACTGTTAAGTCAGTCACCTACTTGTACCCCAGTCCATGCAATTCTACACATGTTCCCTAGGGGTCTGAAGGTTTAGTTTGTTGTGTAACTGAAGTGATGCACAAAATTAGTAGGCTCCCCTAAATAATGACTGAATGTACATGTTAGGGAAGAAGCATCTTTCTTACAAGCTTCTAGGAGGTTATTTAAGACAGTGAGTTAAAACTGGGTTTCAAAATCATGTACATGACCTTGTTAGCCTGCTACTAAATCACAGGCAAGAAACTATTTATTTCAGGGAGCTCCAGAAAAGGCAGTTCTTACTGCAGCCTGCACTGTAGAGGGACACCACAGCCTGCCCTCCCCAGACCAAGGGGAGGTTTTAATGAACAATTCTGTAATTCAGTGCAAAATTTGAGTAAACTGGTTTACAGAAATTCTTGCTACATGCTGGATTTGAATGCTCTGAAAGTATGCAGAGAAGTTCTTTGCAGCTGAGCTTCCTGCTCCTTTCCCCATATTGCCCTGGGTTTTGTTGGGAGCCGTTGTGGCTGTTCCTTGCCCGAGTGTGTCCTGCTCCAGAGGTTGGGATGCTGGAGGGGAGGGACAGGCTGAGCTCATCCCTCAGGGGTGTCTCCAGCTGCCGCCAGCAAGGGGGGCGTGGGCGCCTGCCTCCCCAAAGTCACCTTCCATTGGGATTTTAAGGGATCCTAATAAGGCACCTTTGGGTTTATGGGAACACAGTCCACCAGACTGCCACTTGTAAGGTGAGTCGAAGTTTGGTGGCTCTTGACAGCTCCCAGCTTGGAGATGAAGCAGGATCAGGGCAGAAGGTGCAGGGCACAAAATGCCTCTACCACCAGCATCACAAAGTTGAACTTGTTATCTGCCATCTGCCGAAGGAACTACCCCAGTAATGTGATGGCACACATAACAGTTATTCCTGAGCTTCCCTGCACCCCCAAGCTCCGCCTCTTCGTGGAGGTGTTTTCAGTCCTCAGCAGAGCCGTTGGTGAGCAGCAGTGGGTCAGTCTCCTGCCATGGCTGTGCCCTGGGACACCAGGGCTCTGGAGTCACTGGTCCCCCACGCAGAGAGCTCAGGAGCAGTGAGCTCTGAGGACTGGGCATTGGAGCTTTGCTCAGCTGTAGCAAGTTCTTACCTTCCCAGTACCTCCCATTTCAAGGGGATTTATTGCCATGGATTTATCTTTCCACCCTCCCAGCCATCTGAAGCAATAGCTGAGCTGCTGGTCCAGGCTCTCCAGCAGAAAAGAAACCCACTGCAGTTGTTCTCTGGGAGGTGTTTCCCTGGAGTGGGCCCTGCAAAGGCCTCCACAGGCCCTGCCGCTCTCCTGGGCAGCTCAGGGTCCTGCCAATCCCCACTTTGTGGCTGCTGGAGGCCAGTTGTGGAGCAGGAGGAGGAGTGTTCTTTGGAATGCTGGGATTGAAACCATTCCTGCGCCCTGGTTTCTGCTGTGAAAGAAAAGAAGCTGCCTCTAACTGCAGACTAAATCTGCAGCCAGAGATGTGCAGATGACTTCCCAATGCTTTCAAATATCTCTAACTAGGAGGACACTTAAGATCAGATTAAGATAATATTTCCATAAGGTTTAACCCCTTCCCCATAAACTTTTCTTTTTCCTTTTTTTTTAACCATTTTCTTCCTCTCCTAGTTCCCATGGCCATTAAGATTTATGATTTACAATGACAAGACACTAACCCTGATGAGGATACAGGAGAGGGCACAATGAGCTCCCAAAGCAGACTGGCCAGTACATTCCCCCACCTTTCAACTGCTCAGACTCTGCTCTTCCCAAAACCCAAGCTCTTGGGAGGCAGCTGGCTTTTGAAAAGCACAACTGGCTGTTTTGGACCCTTGCAGTCAGAAGTAAAGCTGAGACTGTGTCTTTACCCTAGTCTTGTTCTTCTGGGTATAAGGCAAATGCTGAAAAATTGGTCATAGTAGGAATGGGTAAGGAAACCCCTTTAGCATTTCCAAATCAGCTTTCTGAAGCTTGAGTGGAAGCTTCCCTTCCAGAACCTGTCCTTCTGGTTTTCTGTGATAATGGATAAAAAGTCATTGACAAGTGGGCTAAAACAAGGACTGAAATGCTGCAGGGTCAATAGGAACCTTGCAGGATAATTTTTGGTCAGTGCTGCTGTCTGGAGAAGAACGCTGCTGTAAGGTTCCCTGGAATTATTAATGCCAAATGTCTCCAAAGTTCACTTTTTTGAGTGAGGAGTGTTTTTTTCATAAGCCTAGAACTGGGCTATGACTCTTTAAAAATACACATTTCTCTGCTGTTTCTGTCAACGTATTCACTCTTTCGAAGAAGGGTGTCAGGGACTGTTTCCAGAACAAAAGTGGATTGTAGGCACAACCATTGTCCCAGTTTTAGAAATGTCTCTGAATGGAGGGGCATGGGGAGGGTTCAGAGATTTGTCTGTCCTCACTCAGGCTCTGGTTGCTCTGTAAAGTGGGACTGATTAAACCACGTTCGCACTATTTCCAAGGGTCTGGAGTGACAGGACAAGGAGGAACGGCTTCAAACTGCCACCAAGTAGGTTTAGATTGGATATTGAGAAGAAATTCTCCCCTGTGAGGGTGGTGAGGCCCTGGCACAGGTTGCCCAGAGAAGCTGTGGCTGACCCATCCCTGGAAGTGTCCAAGGCCAGGTTGGACGGGGCTTGGAGCAACCTGGGATCGTGGAATTTGTCCCTGCCCACGGCAGGGGGTGGAATGAGTTGGACTTAAGGTCTTTTCAAACCCAAACCATTCTGGGATTCTATGATGTGTTTGCAGTGCAGAGAAAACTTGGAGCACTGGGGATGTGGACTGGCTGTAAATCCACCAGAAGTGGAATTTAGCTTTTAGTGGAATTTCCCGAGTCCAGGCTTGGGAATGTGCGCTCACCACATCCTTCTCTGGTACCTGCAGATAAGGCAACAGACTCCCAGGTCATGGAAGCATGTGTTGAGAGCGCTAAACTCTCCACAGCTCTCTCTGTCTTTTGCTTCCAGGACGAAAATCTAAAGTGATGTTGGGCCCTGAGAGCATTAGTAGGTCCTGAAGGCCTTGGGCAGCCTCACAGGGGGCCTGTGCCCAGTGTCACAGTCCCTGTTCCAGCTCTGAGCCATCAGGCCCTGCTTGGGCTGCACTGTAGGATGTTGGTCTCCAGCTCTGTTGTAGACATGGCCATGCCTGGCTGTGGATCCCATGGGTCTGGAACTCAACTCACAGACTGACTTCCCAGCTTGATGTCAACCCTGTCCCATCATTCTGGACCTCCCTGAGGATCACTGGTGTGTGTCTGGCCCTGGGTAACCTCACTAGAGCCGATCCTGCTGCTGACCTGTGGATTGACTTCCCAACCTGACCACGGACCTGTGTCACTGCCATGAACTTCCTGAAGATCTGGACCTGTGGTTGAAGCTGTCTGTCATCTCTGGTCCTTGCTCACCTCTCTCAGGGTCTGTGGGATGGGCCCTGGCTGTTGAAGACCCTTCCCTGCCAGCCCTGGGATCATTCTTGGCTCTGTAGAGGACAGATAGACCTACACCCACCCTGACACCTGAGATGCTCAAGGAGGTTCATCCAGCCTCTCTGCTCAATTCCTTTCCTTATTGTGAAGGACACTGGATATCATTTGTTCATCAAAAGTGCTTAAAATGCAGTGTTTCATGAGGGCAGCTGCCCTCATGGGTTTTCCCTTAGAGAAAGGGATCCTTTTTGGTAGCACATGTGGTTTCCACACGGATCCTGCCTAACCAAGAAAAAAACAGCTCCAGATTCCATTTGGATGGTGGATCTTTGCTTCCTCAGTGAGGGAAATCTATGAGTTCAGGTGTTTTTCCCACTCTCTGGTCCCACAGTGCCTTGGCAACAGGCTCCACCTGTTAAAGGCACACATTAAAAATTTGATAGGTTTAAGTAGAGGGATTTTCCTGTGGAAAGAGCTGTTTGCCATAGCAGAGGTGTCTGCTCAGAGTGTTGAATTTCAGGCCATTGTTAAGGAATCACTTTCCATCATGTTCAGTAGAGGTAGTTTTTTTTTTCCACAGGTGATGGTATAATTTCATCTGAACCATCCAAATGGTTTCTTACCCATCCTGTCAAGATCCTTCTGAACAAATGCCATACACAAGTTATTAGCCAGAATTTTTGCCTGGAAAAAGTGATGTTACTGAGAGAATCTGATCTCTGATGTGGTGGTGCATTGTGGCAGTGGGTGGATTTATGTGTGCCACATTTTCTCCTTGCTGCCACAGCTTGCCATTCACAGGGCTTGAAGGTCTTCCCAAAACCAGGAAAGCCAGGAGGGACCACTGTGATCTCTGAACTGCCCATTCTGTAGGATTGCCTTGATTTAACTGCTCACAGATAAGTTTTAGAGAGAAATCTGATCTTGCTGTTGAGTGACAGAAAATACAGCAATCTCTTAAGGTAATTATTTTGATGCATTATTACCATCACTAAATTGAGCCTGAAAATATCCAGCTGTAGCTTTCAGACACCAGGTCCTATTTATAACTTTGTCTGCTTGGTGGAGGAGGACTAAGTTACCAAGGGCCTTTTCAGACCCTTGCACAGCCTGCTCTCAGGTCCCTGATCTTCCAGTTAAACCAAAGGACTGACTTGTGTTTCCATTGTAAGCTCTGCTGCTCTTGTCCTTCATTTATCCTCGTGTCTTCTGCCCTGACTGTTCTGCGATGAGTTACCCACCCTCAAGGAGGAGCTGAGAGCTCCCATTGTCTCCCTGATACCCTTGGAAAGTGCCCCAGTTCGCACCCAAAGAGGACCTCTGGCATTTCAGCCACAGCATCACCCGGTAGCTCCTCTGCAGCCGCCCTGAGCGAGCACAGCAGTGAACAAGCTTCTTCCTGCTGCCAAGGTGGGCTCCCCCCTCTTTTCGGCATCACCTGTATCCTGTGTATCCTTGAGCACACCGTGTGCCACTCTCAGAGCTGCAGCACAGAGCCCTCAGTGACTGGAGATCATGCAGTGAGAATCAGCCTCTACATCACTCTTCTCCTGCTCTCCCTTCTCCACCTTCCACTGGGACATGTCTCAGCTGCTTTCTGAGGAAGTTTAAAAAGCTCCAGAGCAGCAGTTATGGGATTGTCTGCCCACAGTGTTCTCTCCAGTCTTGCTGTGGAGCTGCAGATTTTGAGGTAGGAGGTTTTTGTGGCCATTCAGCAGCTCAGTATTTTTATTTTTAGAAATATCTTGGCCTTTTTGTGAGCCTGAGGCAGATGACTTTTCAAGAGTAGAGCAGAGGAGCTGCATCATGATCTCTACCTGTGTTGCTCAGTTTTAGAGGGAATTTGTCATCTGATGAGCATTTTTTTTTCAATAAACTATTATCATCCTCCAGACTGCTAGAACTAATAATATTCCTTTGTCTGTCTTGCATTGCTGTCTCAAACTCTCTCTGCCTGGTGTCAGATGGAGGAGCCTTCTCTCTGGGGTCTCAGTTTGAAGACATATTATTTGTTTAAGTTGGGAGGAAAAAGAAGAAATTTTGGAGGTCATCACTGCATTGAGACTTTTGTCGTCAGGTCTCTGAGAGCAGTGTGTGGGCTGCAGAGGATGTACAATGGTGCTCTTTGTTTGTGACACTGGGTGCTGTTTCCCTTGGTATGGATGGAGAATAAAGCAGCAATTGGTGGGAATGGTCCTCATGGGAAACCAGATGACACATAAGGAGGAAATTTTTGTATCTGATTGCATTTTTGATGGCAGTTTGGCAGCGACTGGAGGAGGATTATCCATGAAAATTGAAAGGAAGTATGGGGAGCAAAAGAAGCCTCCTGCCTATTCAGCTGGCCAGAGAGCAAGCAGAGGAGAAGTATCCTGATCTAAACTATGAGAAAACCTAGTGCAGGATCTCCTGCAGAACAACAGAAATGTGTGTCAGAGCAAGTGAAACAAAATACCTGGAGTTACAAGCCCCTCTGGATGTACACATCCCCACTCCCCAGTGCTGCTGACAGTGATGAAAGGGGTCACATTTGGGGTCTAAAATGTCTCCTGGGATTTTGGAAGTGAGCATCCAGTCCCAGTCTGAGGAACTTCTCTCCTCCCCTGTTGTGCTGCCATGGCATTCCATGACAGCTGCTCCCTGTGGATAAGTATTTCTCAGTTACACTATATAGGATGGGCAGGTGCTGGTGTTGTCCATCCACCTTTAGGCATCCTACAGTATCACTCTGTAGAAATTACTGAGTGAAATTAGGGAGATTGGGCTGTGGGTTAAAAAACTGTGGGTTTAAAATCTTGTTTCTTAGTGATTCTCCATGACAGATGTTTGGAGTGAGACTTGGGCTCCAGGAGCCGTATCCAAATTTCCACAGAAGAAGCCACTGAGTAATGAAGGTGTTTCTTAGATAATTTCTTCATTTTTAGAATTGTTTTTTTAATCCATGTGGCCCAGACAAAGGGCTGTCCTCCTGAAGGTTTTTTTCACATGACTTTTGGCATTGAAAATTCCTGGTTATCCTCACTGTGCATTGCAGAGACCAAAATGGAGATGCATTCAAAGAACATATCCCAGTAATACTGAGAATTTCTCCACGTGTCACCAGTACTGATGTGGAGATGGGGACCAAAAGGCCTTTACTCACTCTGCCTCCCAATTCCATTTTGTTCCCAACAGCCCTTTTCCTTTGTATTTGCTAGAAGAGACAAGGAATGTAGCTCAAGATCTCTAGGATTTATGCAAGGCTCGAGGAACAAAGATGTAAACTTCTCTCTGCTCAGAGCTCTGAGTGTCACTTTAGGAACCTGCTCTCAAAACCCAATACCTAGAAATGGAGGCCAGAGCTGCAGGTTCACCCGGCCAGGCCATGGCAATCCAACTGTGCTCCTGGATGGATGGGGTGATTCCTGCTGGAGCAGGAATGGGTTGGTCACATGGCAGAAAAAGGTGTGGAAGAGAATTAACAGGCTTCAGTAATCACCCTGGGGTGAGTGGGGAAAGCAGTGCTGTTCCATAGGATCAGTGCTGTTCCCTGGGATCAGTGCTGTTCCCTCGGATCAGTGCTGTCCCCTGGGATCGGTGCTGTTCCCTGGGATCAGTGCTGTTCCCTGGGATCAGTGCTGTTCCCTGGGTCAGTGCTGTTTCCTGGGATCAGGGTTGTTCCCTGGAATCAGTGTTGTTCCCTGGGATCTTTGCTGTTCCCTGGGATTGGTGCTGTTCCCTGGGATCGGTGCTGTTCTGTGGTATCAGTGTTGTACCCTGGGATCGGTGCTGTTCCCTGGGATCAGTGCTGTTCCCTGGGATCAGTGTCATTCCCTGGGATCAGTGCTGTTCACTGGGATCAGTGCTGTCCCCTGGGATCAGTGTCATTCCCTGGGATCAGTGCTGTCCCCTGGGATCAGTGTCATTCCCTGGGATCAGTGCTGTTCCCTCGGATCAGTGCTGTCCCCTGGGGTCAGTGCTGTTCCCTGGGATCAGTGTCGTTCCCTGGGATCAGTGCCGTTCCCTGGGATCTATACTCTTCTGTGGGTGCGCAGTGGCTGCAGGTGCCCGTGCAGGGATGGCTGAGTGTGGCTGTCAGGCAGCAGCTCCGGCAGGCCCATGTCTGGGAGCTCACTGGCTGTGCAGGCACTAGTTCTGAGTGTTCATATCCAGAGTTCTCTCGATCTCCACTCTTCGTGGCAGTGAAGACCCAGACGAGCCAGTCCAGCAAAAAATCTCCGGCGTCCCTAAACCGCTGTTCCAGCCTCCTGCACCGCACCCCCTCCGGGGTCCCACCCGCCTCCCAGTCCCAGATGTTCCGCACTCCAAATTCTGGATCCCCAGGAAGCAAGGCCATCACAGGTACCAATTGCCTTTCTACCATCAACTTTCTTAACTGCTTAGTGTCCAGTCCTGCCCTGGGTTGGCTTTTGACCCTTGCTGGACTCAGTCTGCTCCATCCATGACTGTCCCAGAAGAGCTACTCCCAGAAACCTTTGAAGGGATTAGATCCTTTGGCACGTTATAAATAAAAATTTACCTCAGCAGTAGATCTTTGTAACATCTTCCCAGTGACAAGTTGGTTTTGTTAAGCATTGTGGTAATCAGAAGGTTTTAAAAGACCTTGTTTCAAATCCTGGTGTCACAAACTGAGGAGAGCTTCCTGACAAGGATTGGTGTGATGGCTTGTCAGGAATGGGGATTTTTGTTTGGTTTTCAGCATTCAATGTTTGTTTCCCTCAAGCTGATGTTGCCAGGGCTGTGTCCGTGCCTTTGGAAGTGAAATGGAATACAGGTGTTTTCACAGTGTCCCACTCCCCAGGAAACTCGGAGAGATAAACTGAACTCTGGCAGAAAAGTCAATGTCACAGAACCATTACAGAAGTGTCAGAAAGCTCAGGTTAGGATTGATCCTCCCATTGTCTGCTTCCTCCTTCCAAACAAGATCAAACTTTAAAAAAAAAGTATTAAAAGAAAGCAAAGTATTAAAAAAATCAACTGAAAAATAGCAGTGAATAAATAGGGTGTGAGACATAATGTGATGTGCAGGCAGCTGGGAAGCACTCTCCTAAGTCTGTGGGATTGATGGATATAGATTCCAACTGCGGGCAGCAGAAGGGCTGGTCAATCAGTTGGTGTTTAGATGCCCCCGAAATGCCTGGCAAGGGCAGATGCCAAGTACAAGGGTGGCTGTGCTGGGAGAGGATGGGATGGTGAACAAGGGTGGGTTTGGTTAGATACCACACACAGCCGCAGCTGCTGGGGCTTGCTGACAGACCTGTCTTTTTACAGCTTGGGAATCCTGGGATTCCATATTGTTACTGCACCTCTTAGACATGGATATGGTGTTTTTACTAATTTGAGGCCCATCCAGTTCAACCAAGTCAGGAGTTAAAGCTGACAAACCTTTTTCGTTATTTACATAAACTTGGAACAACTTCTTCGAGTTTCATGTCTCACAAAAGTGGAAAAACAGGGAGCCCTTTTGGGCCAGAGGCCAGTCATCTGAGCAGGAACTGGGAGGTGTTTTTTGTAAGAACAAACATTTCCCTCCACTGCTCTAATGAAAAGTGGGTCAGAACATTGGGAATAAACTCGGAGCTGTTCTCTTCCTGTCTGGGGGAAGGAATCGCTGGTGCTTGAGCCTGGTAGATGGATCTTCACAAACTAATCCTAGTCTGGGGTCCCACCCCATCTGTCATTTCCATGGGGTCTTTCATGGCTGTGTCTTGTACAAATGCAGTCTGAGGGCTTCTGGAATTCCTGGTACAAAGGCATTGCCTGTAACACCTACCAGGAAGAATCTCCAGAAGGGATGCCTTCTGAGTGCTGTGGTTAGAGACATTCCACATTCCACATGGGCCTGGATAACTCCAGAGATAGGGAGGTACCACTCCTCTGACAGGGCTTGCACAAAGCCTTGGTAGAGTGGCACTGACTTGATCTGTAGAGATCATTTTGCTTTACATGCAGAAGGTTCAGATACAAGGAGAGAGAGAGAGCAGGTGGGAGCTGCCCTCTCCTGTGTGGCAAGGACACAGTAAGACCAGTAAGACCAAGCACCTGCATTGAAACAAAACAGTTTTTTATTGCCAGACTTAGCGGGGGAAAAAAAAGGCCAGGGAATGATGGCAAAACCAGCATGCAAATTTTTTTCCAAGCATTTTTGGAGATCTCCAACTCACTTCCGATTGTGACGTAAGCCAGGAGTTGAACCTGGGTCTCTTTAGGGGGTGGGTTGGCCCAAACCACTTCACCATGGTTTCTTTTTCCACTATGCCATCTGATTTTAAGGCCTCTCATTTCTATTATTTATCTATCAAGTGGGGTGCGTAGATAATATCTCCATTTCCTTTGAAGCCCTGATTTGTGTGTTTCTGTTTTAATTTATTTGATTACCAGTTTTTTCTGTTCTCTTGCATTTTAGAAGTCAGAAATGTAGTGGAGTGAGAGTTTGAGGAACCGGCTCAGGACTTGGAAGGGTCCACTGGCAATTGGCTTGGCCAAAATCCCTGGGGTGGGACCTTCTTTCAGTTCAGGTTTTTCGTAACCACACCAGCCCTACAGCCCTTGTATATGAGCCACACTGCAGCACTGGGAGCCTGCAGGAGCTCGGGCCTCTGGGGAAGTCCTGGCAGCAGTTGTGATCACTCCATGGTGTGCAGAAATCCAGACTGAAATCATGATCTCATACCAGTTTTTAACAGTCCCCATCCCTCTGAATGAAGCACAGTCTGCAAGCTGAGAGCCCAACAGAGCCGGGCTGTGTCCACATGTCCTTGGGTGACAGTGGCCTTGGGAATGAGAGTGCAGGGAAGGGTCTGTCCTGCACAGACCACACACAGTAGTTTGGCCAGTTCACATTTTTTTATTTCTAGTTTATCCTGTGAGTCGCTATAGTAAATCCAAATTTGCCCAGATATTGCAAACCCCATGAAGTGAGACAAGAGCTCACACTGTTTGTACTGTTGAATTTGTGCTGAGGGACACCAGCTTGAGCAGGATGGGATCAGTGAGCTGTGCTGTGCAGTGATATGTCAGGACACTGTGGTCACTGCCAGGGTCAGGAGACACCTCTGCCCACGGGAGGAGGCCTCCCAGTACAGTTCCTGGGAAGCTACCCTGTGCCGTGGCTGCAGTGTGTGGAGCAGGTGCCCTGCCAGGAGCAGGGACTGGCACTACCCTCAGAGGAGCAGGGCCTGACTGCTGGGCCTTGGGGAGACTGCAGGAGCCAGGGCACTGTTGGGAAGCACAAAGGGTCAGAGGATGTTCCATAGCTTTTCCAGACATGATGGGCAGGCTCTGAGACAGCCCTCCAGGCCTCCACTGGAGTGTTTCGAGGCGGGTGTTTAGGAAGGGAATGTAGGTGACTGGGAAGCACAGGGAGACCTGGCATCGTAGGTGACACTTCGGTGTTGTGATGATATCCTCAGTTAGTGTGCAGGCCTGGTCACCTGTGCCAGAGGCTTTAAGGGCTGCTTGTTGCCTTGAGGAAGAGTAAGATCAGGGTTGGGTTTTTTTGCGGGGGAGGAAGCCATGACCTTTTTGGTTCAGTCAGAACTGGTGTTCATGGGCTCCCTAAGAGCCAATCCAGGCTACCTCAGCCAGAAGGCATTAAAGAAAAATACCTACCTGTTATCCCTTCGCTGAGTCTGGCCCATTTGCCTCCAAAACGAGGTATTTGATCTTTCTGCTGTCTCTAGGGTATGTGATTATGTGGCACAGGAGCATGTTGTCTTGCCTTCTGTCTGCATGGTTCTGCACCCAGTGTTGACCAGTCACCATCCCTGCTTTGTTCTCCACACAGCAGAAAGTGCTTTTAGCAGAAGAGTGGAAGGCAAAGCGCAAAACAACTTTGAAGAAACAAACAGCAATTGCCAGAACTCCAGTGGTAAGTGAGTTCACCCCCTCCTGCTCTTGCTACCACATTCCTCTCCAAGCAGGATTCAGCTGTGCTCAGTGATTGTTGATGTATTTGAGGTACCTTGGTTAAGCTTGCAGGCAACCAGCCCTCCTGGGGTAGTGCCCTTTTCTCCCTCCTCCCCAGCTTCCTGGCATTCCAAGCCTGTAAAAAAGGTGATATGGGAATCCTGCTCCCAAGGACCAGGTACTTTGGCATAGATTTTTCATTGGGGAGCAAAGATGTGGAGGAAGGATGGATGGAGATACAGTACTGCTCATGCTGTGTCTGTGTGTCAGTGCAGTCCTGGTGAAACAAAGCCAGCAACAAGCAAGAGAAGCTGAGCTGAGCACTGAGTGGTGTTCAGTGCATGTTACAGTGGTGCTGAGTGTGGCAGTTTATTTACATGTCACTGTAACCAGCATCCAGCTGTTTGTGGGTTCACTGCATGGAAGTCACAGCGTACCAGATGTGGGACCAAAATACATCTGCTAGAAGGAATGAAAATTTACTCCACTTTTGGAGTTTCCTTTCATTTTAAGTCCAAGTGGTAGTAACTGAACATAACCACTGGGCTAGACAATTTTGTTTAGATACACTGTTGACAGAATTTTCTCTACAAGATTTTTATCCTGCCTGTGTGTTGCCCTGCCTTCCAATTGCCACTACAATTCTCTCGTGCTCTCCAGCTGGAGCATGACAGACCAGATGAAATGTAGTTTTGGCATCTTGGTGCAGAGATAAATAACATGCCAACAGAAAAGCCTGGTCTCCCTCCATTCCCCACCCAAGAGTACCAAAACGTGGTGTTTTCAGTGCCTCTGGCTGGAATGGAGCCAGTTACAGGTCTGTTGCGGGGGTTGTACCTGCCTCTGAAGCAAATAAGGAACATGCTGAAAAGGAAAGACGTGGTTTTGGAAAACCCCCTTGTGCTAGCAGAGTGGGTGATGGGGCATGGGG
This sequence comes from Cephalopterus ornatus, assembly GCA_013396775.1. Taxonomy (NCBI): domain Eukaryota; kingdom Metazoa; phylum Chordata; class Aves; order Passeriformes; family Cotingidae; genus Cephalopterus; species Cephalopterus ornatus. The sequence goes on from VZRE01003667.1 coordinate 194,582, forward strand.
AAAAAAGTTGTTTGTTACTGAAATACTGCGTGTTATGTTTTGGGGAACAATCCTGTACTAATGCAAGCATTCACCACAATTACAGCTGGTCATTCGGGGACAGAAAAACCTAAAGAAAAGAGGTGTAAGCAGAACCCATCAGGTGAGCTCGTCTCTGTGTTTCAGGCCCTTGTACCCATTAGTCCTGTTCCAGCTGGGGAGCTGCAGTCAGGAGTCCTTGGGGCTGTTGTCAGGCAGCCCAGCCTGGCTGTCAGACAGGCTCAGAGCGCTGTAGTTCACTGACTGCCAGAGTCACCAGCCTGGTTTGCTGCCCTGAACGTGCCCCTGGGCTCTCAGCAGCTCTGCTCCTCGTGTCTTGTCTTCTGTGGGTACTAGGAGTGGTTTGAAGGGTTTCAAAGCCTTGAAGTGCACATCTTAAAATGCCAGTATACCATTTGGGTCCCTGACTCCTCTGGGGCCCTTTGAAAGCAGCAGTCTGAGATTGTGCCTTTTTTATTCCTGTAAATTGTACCTTTTTTATGTACCTTTTTTATTCCTGTAAATTGTACCTTTTTTATTCCTGTGAAGCCCTTTACAGCCTACAGAGCAGGGAAAAAAAAAAATTCTTTCCTATCAAACAGCTCATCCCTAGAACCAAGAAAGCTGCATTGTAAAACCTTCTGGCTGCAAACCTCTTTTTAAATTTGGGAGGAGAGGAGATGAACGTGTAGCATGGGAGAGGGTCCAGGAACCACTGACAAGAAGCACACACGAGGAGTGGCTGTATTTACTCTAAGGCTCGAGTTCTGTCTGAACCATTAAATACTGACCAACTCCTTGTACCAGCTCACACCACACTCATCCTTCTCAATCTGTTTTTATCCAAGCTGCAACATTTAAAGCACAGAAGTAAAAGCTCACAAAGTCAGAAATTCTTACAAACAGTAGAGTTTCATGGGATTTGCTGGTGTTCTTTCATTGTAAGGAGTGTCTCTGCACCACATGCAGTGTCGGTTTATTTCAGTGGCTCAGTCTAGGGCCTGGCAGGCTACAGGGGAGTAACAGGGTGCTCACCTTACCTCGTTTGAGCCAGGAAACCTGAGGAACTTGAGTGAGCTGCTCAGGACTGGTTTGAGAGGAGTTGGGCACTGATTAGAAGCAGTTTCTTTCTGCATTAAGCAGTTTATATGCTCCTCAAAGCCCTTTTCCCCTTCCTTTATCCTGCATCCTCTTTTCTTCCCCAACCCTGTTTTCTCTCTTTAACTCCATTTTTGTGCTGCCTCCTGTGTGTTCCATTCAGTGCTCTTTTCCAGCTCTTGCTCCAAGCCATTTCTCCTCTTTTATTCCTTCACATTGTCAGGAGTCAGTCCCAGTGGTTTCATTGACAGCAGCCTGGGTGAGCATGACCAGTCACTGATAGTGTGACTGGTGATCAGAGAGGCCCTGCAAGACTCTCAGGCATCTGTGTGCTCAGGTGTCCAGGCAGGGCTCTCAGTAACTGCCTTTTGGAAGAGCTGGTGTGTCTTCACCTCTCCATTTTCCTTCTTTCCATAGCTGTGTTTCAGTTGGTGGCACAAACACCATGTGGCTCAGTGTCATGTGTGGGATGTGAACTCCTGGGTGATTCTGGCACTGTTGGCCTGTCCTCCCTTGAGCCCCAGCCAGCAGATTTCACCCAGGCAGGGAAGCAGCTGGGGATAATGTGATGGGGAATGACAGAAGGATGGACACTTCCGTCCTCCCACTCCCATCTGCTGCTTGTCACCAAACTGCTGCTGCTGTAAGGCACAGTCACCGGGTTTGGGAGGTAAATGTAGGTCCCAGCTGAGCAGCCCAAGCTGTGTGAGTTGGCCTTGTTAAATGCATCATTGCACTTGCTCTCTGCGGATGTGAGTTGTGCATTGCAGGCTCAGGTAAAGAGATGTCAAAGAGAGCAGCAGGAGGTTTTTAGGCCACCCGGTCGGGGACATTCTGCTCTTGCCCTGTGTCATCATCCCGAATTCAGGGCCACAGACCCCTTCATGTCTGGTGTGAGGGGGAAGATGAGCAGAGCAGGAAGGTGAGCATCTAAAACCACCTAAAACAGACTTGGATGCAGTGCTGTTGGGAGTCCTGGGGGGGAATAAAACAACTAGAATGGAAAATGTTGGATTTCAGATGTCTCTCCCCTGTGCACAACCCTAGTCCTTCTCACAGTGAATGCAGGTACCCGATATCCTTGTCTGAGTGCCCTGGCATCCTGCTGCCCATAAAACAGCAGTTCTGTTTGCATGGCAGACTCTGCTTTGTGGCTGCTTTGAGTCTCCTCCAGTAGCAGGTTTGTCTCCCAGCAGGATGGGATGGAGCCACGGAGTGGATGGGGAAGGACTCTTCAGCTGATGTGACTGGGGAGTAGCCTTTGTATTCATGGAAAAGAGACTCCACAGCCCCTTAAACTTCTTTTTGATGAAACCTGGAAGTTTCACAGTGCTTCAAAAGTCGTATCCTGCTAAAATGTTCTAGTTGCTCCCTTGTGTTGCCTCGGGAGCACAGGCAGCAGAGGTCCAAAGTCACATGAAGCTTCTGTTTACCCACTGCTGAACTAAGGTCCAGAAAACAGTGCCATGAGCTGATCCTGAAACATGGAATTATCTCCTTGGGGTGTAGAAGTTGTTATTCAGTGAGGTGCCATAAAACTGCTTTCAAAGAAACCCTCCCTGGTGGGGATCCTTTTGCTGAGTCTTGACACATGATGGGGTTTTCTGGACTAAATTCTCAAGAGGCCAAACAATATTTCAAGGCCAACCTGTGTAATGTGCAAAAGCCAGTGATGATCAGGCTGAGCTTGGGAAGGGAAAACCCTGAAAAGGGGCAAAGCTGAGTGTTGTGTTCCATAGTGAAGGTCCCTGCTGGGCCCTGCACTGGCACACTCTGGAACCACAGAACTCCCAGACTTTGAGACCTCCTCGTTCTCTCATCTTCTGTCTGGCTTCAGAAAACCTCAGAGGCAATTACCATCTCTACCTTAAGAGTTTACAGCCTAACCCAGCTTGATCTGTTGTTTTGGACACTATGGATGACACCATTGTCAAATAAAAGCCAAGAGGGGTTAAGAAAATTGTGAGAATTCAAAAGGAAAAATTCGAAAGGAAAAAAAAAAAGCTCTTTAGTTTCGACACCTTAAAATACAGCCATCAAAGGAAAAATCTAATTGAAATTGTCAGTGTTTGTTGAAGTCTAAACTTGCTCAATGTTATGAATGTGAAAGAGAACAGTTAAAATTATGTAGGGAATTGGGAAATATTTTGAACTTTCGAGGTTGATTTAAGCTGTATAAATATGTCTCAATTTCATCTGCTGCATTGGGGAACTATTACTGTCAGAACTTCCAGTGCAACAAATTTTAACATTTACAGTTTTTAAAATGTCAACAACTTCTCATTCCTATTTACACAGGGAAGCTTTCCTTTCCAGCACTGTTTATTCCAGACTGGATAGAGGGTCAAGGGAAGTATCTTCTTTTTTTGAAGTTTGTGCCAAGCTGAGGTGAGATTGAGACCAAAAAAAAATTGATTCCCTCCTTTTGATTTAGAGCAAAAATTCTTGGAAAAGCTTGAGAATTGCCAGTTCTCAGGATTTAAAGGACATCGAACTAAATTTTAAACATGCATTTAGTTGGATTTTCAGAAATTACAAACTTGTTGGTCTGTCATTACTCTACAACATATTCCTAATTCCCATCAGTTGTAGCATTGAACTATTTCAAGAAAAAAAACAATTAGAAATGTCTCATTCACCACTTGCCACACAAACCCAGTACGTTTAGCCTGTGTTAGGCAGGATGTAAGTAGTTCTTTCTTGCTTAGCAGCCGAGCAGAACTAAACTTTAGTTTTATGGGAAACAGCAAAAAGACAGAGTGTGAATCGGTGTTAAACTCATGATTAAATCTCCTCAGTTTGGGGATGCTGGGAGCAGACCGGAGTCCCCCCCACAGCTCCTGGGGCAGCACCAGGAGTTCAGGTCCTGCTCTTGCCCTACAGTGCCAGGTCCCCCAGTGCCCCTGGGTGCATGGCCAGACTGAGACACTCAGCAGTGGTTCCTGCCATATTCCTGTCCAAAAAAGCTGTTTTGCACAGGCAGTGAAGGTGGTCATGGGGTACATGTGGGAGGAGTTGGCTCAGGAGTATTACAAACACTGGGATCTTCCTCCTTCTCCTCTGTGGCCGGGCATCCCCTTCTGCTTGTTCTCTGCAGTCCAGTGGTCATACAGCCCACCTGGTGGGATTTCTGCTGGAGGACATGACTTTTAGGTTAGGATTTTTGGTGAGTGAGTGCAACTTTAGTGCTTGGGGCTTAATAATTCTTGATTCTTAATCACAGTGTGATGTTAGAACAGCCTGTGCCTCTGCCTCCGGAGTGCACCCAGCTGCCTCACAGGGTCTGTCAGCTGGGCCTGAGCACAAATACAACTCACATTAAAATGGTTCATCTCCTGGTAAATCTCCTTCTCATCCACTATCTGGTTTGTGACTAGTACAAATTTCCATGGAGCTGGGAGGTCCAAAGACCAAGCCTGAGGAGTAAGGAAATGGGAGGGAGTTGTTCTGTGAGCTGATGGGGGAAGGGGAAACACAATTGCACAAATACGTTCCGCTGAATTTTCAAAGCAGCCTGAAAAGGCTGTGCCCAGAAGAAGGGTCACCATCTGAGTGAGAATGAGAGTAACCCAGGGAGAGGCTTCAGTCGAGAAAGTGTCGCTTTGCTCAGTTGCATAAATAAGTCATTGTGTCCACTGGGCATTTGTGTGGAATGAGGTTCCGAGGAATGAACTGTTTATTTTTGGTGCCACATTCATTTAAGCTGTTCCAGACTTCTCATGTTGAACAAGCAGCTTGTAGACAGGAAGAAAGATATGTTGGTTAAAATAACCACTCAGCAGCCAGTCTCTGTGGGTGATATCCTGCCAATTGCTCAAGAGCCCTGGGACACCAGGAAAGACATGAGGCAATACATGTGAAAGCACTGAGGCAATGAGCAGTCAGCAGAACTGGGACAGCCAGGGGTAGCAGCTGGATTGCAGTCTGCAGGCACAGATCGTGGGGCTGGGCAGGACGTGGCCAAAAGAGTCACTGAGAGAACGAAGAAAATCATGAACTCTCAATTTTGCCTGGAGAATCTATGGAGTGAAAGATTAGCAAATCCCCAGTGCAAGGTGATTTATCATTAATCATTCAAACTTTGTGACTGTTCCCTTGATAGGTGGCTTTAGTGGAAGTGACTGTGCTGTGGCAGGGACATGACTGTGCATGGAATAAAAAATGTTGCATAATAAATATAAAGACCAGAAAAATCCCAACAGAGTTTCCTCACGCACAATAGCATTGTATCAAGTGCCTGAACTCCTTTTTCAGACTGACAGTGGTTTTCCTGTCTGTAGGAAGCCAAGCATAACAAGGAGACTGCGTTAGCACTTGGGGCTGGAGAGCCACTAGAGATGATGTTCAGAATTCCTTGTGGTGTTTTAAGTGGTGAAAGCCATTGCTGTGGGCTGTTTGCCTGCTCCAGATCAGGTTCACTTCTGGGGGGACAGTAAAGTGCTGTGGTTTGCCCCTCAAAAGCTTTTGTGCAGCTGGGCTGCCGGAAGAACCCCTTAGTGCCTGGGGCCAGGGGCCAGTGCAGTGCAGCAAATCCATGTGGTCACTGAGTGAGGACAGCACTTCCTAAAGCAGACACCAAGAGCACAGATGGTGAGAATGGTGCCTAGAAGAGCCTGCCCTGTGCCTCGTGCTCAGCAGGATCAGATTAGGAACTTGTTTCAGAGAAGATCTTGCCCAGGTACAGGCTTCCCCAGCTGCACTGGCACTTGGTGCAACGCTGGTGACAGCACTGTGAAGTGATTAGCAGTGTTCCATATCCAGGTGGTGCCTTCCATGCATCCCCTTCCACAGCACTGTCTGCTCATGTCTTTACCAAGCGTCATCCATGCATTCATCTTCATTCCTTACTGGTTGGCTCTGCCAGCTGGAGCCCTGTTCAGCAGCTCATGTCCTCAGCACAGGGGTTATGTAGCATGAAGGCTCACTGTGCTTGACCCATGCAGTTAATGAGGCCAGTTTTCCTTCCAAGCAAACGAGGCCGAGTCTGTCAGAGAGCCCTGAGAGTTCATGGATGTGTCAGTTCACAGCCTTGGACCTGGGACCCTTCTGTAAATGCTCGGAAGCAATGACAGAATAATGTTAAATACACTAATGATTCCTTCCCTTCTGCAGGGGTCTGACACTAAAGGACTTCACTTGGGAACTGTAGGAAACTGCTCTGAGGGGCTGGGAACCACTGGTCCTGTTCCAGGGCACTGTGGAAAGGATGTAAACAGCCCTTGGTTGCCCAAGGACTCACTGAACATCCAGGTTTCCATTCCTTTCACTCACACCTTACAGAGAGGCAGCCTGCAAGGTGTGCATGGAAATGTGCATTCTCAGCCTGGAGTAACTGCACTGCTTAGGAACTCTGGCATCCAGAGGGGCTGAAACACCCTGTTATTCCTTTCAAGCTTTGGTTTGAGGAATCTGCACAGTGAACCTGGGAATTTGCATCTGGAGCCCCAAAGAAAGCATTTGTAAAGGCTTTCTTGCCCCCTTGGCTTTTCCTCTGTGGGCCTCCCCACATGACTGATTCCATTACTGTAGCATGGGGTGTATGTTAAAATCTCTGGATGTTTGAAAGTGGGAAGGAAAGATGCAAAATCCTGGCCATGAGAAACTCGGCAAGACAGGGAGAGAAAATTCCCAAATGGACGTGTCAGATTTTGTGGTAAATGGAGCCGCCCATCCTGCCTCAGTTAACTCTGGAAGTGCAGAGTGTGGATAAGGATCAGGGAGCAGATAGAACTGTGCAGCTTGCAGTGAGGTCTCTGCCAGTCTCAATATTTAAATCTCTTTCTTTTTTGCAGAAACCACAAGTCCCCTGATTTCAAATCCTTTCCCGCTTTTACAAAGTAAGTGTGATGGGTGTCTGTGGGGCACAAAAGCAGGACTGCCCCCCCACAGCCCTGCTGCCCTGCCCTCTTGGCATTTTTCATCAATAAATGGGGTTTTTATTATGAGTCCAGGTGCCAAAGAACAAAATGCTCTGTGGCTCTGGTTTCAGGTTTAAATGCAGCAGAAATCCTTCAGGCTGTTCCTGTGCAGTATGGGGCTGTTAGGTCATGTCTTTACAGCCGTCAGGCTTTTTTTTGTGAAATACGCCAATAATACATGTTCTGAGAATAAGATTTGAAAATGAACCCATATTTAAGTTACATTTACACACAGAAAAACTAGTTGTTGTGGCTCGGCTCAATAAACACCTGTGCAGAGCCAATTCCCTTTGGCTTGGGAGCACAGATGAGGAACAGGAGCCCGGTGAGGATCAGGTAGGATGGGAAGGAGAGCAGGTATGGGATGGACAGACATAGGTGGTCTCTGCTGGAGATTCTGCCCTGTGTCCTTGATGTTTTCAGCAGGTGGAGCTTCTTCCCTTGGCTTCCATTGTGTTTGGTTCCTGCTTGATTTGTGTCGGGATTTTAGGGGTGGTACCGTTTGCACCAATGTGGTAATCCAGGCCAGCCCTGAGTGCTGCAGCCTGAGCATGGTCACTGAGAGAGGATGTGTTCTTCCTCCACTCACAAACCTGAGAGAGAATGGAGAGCTTTATTCAGAACAGGAGAGTTAATTGGGAAAAAGAAATCCAGTTAATGCCAAGACATTTGACAAGGGTGGTACATTTGGGACTCCCCATTTTAGAGCTTCAGAGCACCCTATTACCCAACAGCTCTTGCTGTCTGAGCTGGGTAGAAGTGACAAAAGTTCTGCTTTCAAGAAACTTCCACTGATTTTGGGGTGTGGTGGCATTTTTAGGAGCCTGCTGCTGGTTCTACTGTCTGGTTTCACAGGGTTGTGTTGAAGGGCTGGGAAGATGCAGTTACACTGTTAACAAAGCGAAAGCCCGTGGAAATATTGGATGGGAATGCTGAGAATTTTCTCTCGCAGTCCTTCTGTTTTTCATCAAGTTGTGGACTGAAGTGTTGAAATGTGGGTCTTTTCTGTTGAGGAAGGAGCTGCCTGGGGCTCTCCCTGAGCTGCTGCCCATTGCTGAGCTGCTGCTGGGTGTCACTGAGTGTCACTCCAAGCACCTCAGGGCACTTTTTCTTCAAACTTTCTGTTAAAGCTCTCAACTTGTGTTCTCTCCTGGCCTCAGACCAGGCTCTGCTATTTTCCCTGGATTAGATGTGGCAATGAGAGTTAACTTGGGAATTAGAGTGATTTATTTAACCTAAGCACAAGTGCTAGTTTCCCTCTGCCTTGGCTCACACAGCTGCTGCCTTGCTCTGGGGCCTTGCTTGCTGCGTGTACGTAAAGCGCTAATAAAAGTGTCTAATAACAGCCCTGGGGAAAGAGGTTTTAAACTGTGCAACCAAATGTGAGCGTTAGTTCTGTGTGGCTCAGGAGACTGAAGAGGTTTCAGCTCTGTGGTGCTTGATAGGAGACCAAAATGCCATTGCTTGGGGCTGCTGCAATGCTGGAGTTCAAGCAGCTTGCCAGGGACTGTTCCAGGTGCCCTGGGATAGGGTGTTGCAGTTCCAAAGGCACTGCTTGCTCACAGCAGATTTTCTTTGCTCTCCACTGCACAGTCCTTCTGCATTGTGGGAAAAGTCAGGAATAAGAGCCAGACTCCTCTGAAATCAGCTGCCTGTAGCTGCCCTGTCCTTTCTGCTTGCAGACAGGGCATGTTTGGAGTGATTTCCTCCTCTCAGATTTTCAAATCTTTTGCCACAGAAGCAGACATGTTTGGACAATGCTCTCAGGCATGTGGTGGGACTGTTGGGGTGTCCTGCACAGGGCCAGGAGTTGGACTCGATGGTCCTTGAGGGTCCCTTCCAGCTCAGGATTTTCTGTGATTCTGTGGTTCTACAAGAGCTGTTTAGTCAGGGCCCAGGCTCAGCATGATGCAGTCCTCAAGTTCCTGGAGAGAGGAGCAGTGCTTGGAGAGACAACCAGGCAGGGAAGGAACAGGGAGCACAGGGACAGCACAGCTCGAGAAAAACCTGCTGGGTCTGTGCCATGGGCTGTGTGCAAGGGACAGGCAGCAAGGAAGGAGGGATTGGAGGAGGAAGAAGGGAGTGGAGGAGGAAGGAGATGGGAGAAGATGGTGGGTGGAGATAGTGAGGGAGCAGTAGAGGTGCTGTGCAGTCACCTGTCCTATGCTCAGTGTTGTACCACATGGAAGGCCTAGCCCACGCAACATTTGACATTTTGTACAGATTTTGCTGCCAAATTTAAGCTGCAGGATTTGCAGAAGGCTTCTGAACATGCAGCAACAACATAGAGCGAGAGGGACAGCAGGGCCAATGGGGCACCCTCGAGGAGTCCAGATGTTCATGACTTCTCTTCCTTTTCGGACATTTTGGACTGTGAGGGGGAGTGCTCTGGAGGCAGCTCCGTGAGCTCTCTGCCTGTCACCTCTCACCCAGCAGTGGTTATTTGGAGTGAGCTGTGGAAACCGGGAGAGGAAGGGAAAGCTTCTCGTGCAGTCTGGTGAATTTATCCCCTGCTCCCTCGAGATCCAAGTGTGAAGGAAGGTTGTGTGAGTGCAGCAGCCCTGCTGGGAATGGTGGGGTTTGGGGATGCTGTAGGCCCTGTCCTGCACCAGCCCAGGAGGGCTCAGGGAACTGGGGTTTCAGGTGGCAACTGGAGTCCCGACCTGCAGCCTGAGCCAGCCAGGGACACAGCAGGAGCCCAGCTGGCACCAGCGGCTGTTCAGCATCTGCAGACAGAGAAAGCTTGGAGAAAGCAGAGCTCCCTCCTCCCCAGCCCGAGGGATCAGGGCTGCAAGGGTACTAAGGGAGAGCTTAGAGCCTGGCTGAGCACATGGAGCAAAGGACTGGGTTTTCTCATCTAAAGGATGTACTGCTGCTCCTGCCACAGCTCCCACCCCCTCAGATGCGGAACAGCAAGAGAAATTGGTTACTGAGGCACTGAGGGGCTTGGGAAGGTGAGGGAGAAGGCTTCAGCAGTGTGAGCCTGGTTGGTGGGCAGTGCTGCTGCAGGCTGGAAGCCTCTGAGCCGTGTCATGAGCCTCCTCCTGCTTTGCTCATACATAAGGCCTGCCTTGGCCGCCCAAAACTGTTGGGGCTGGGGGGAGCACAGGTGTTCTGGGGGTCTGTGTGGGCAGCACAGAGGGGCCTCAGCTTTCCTTGCACCTCCACCAGCAAAGATGAGAAGAACAGGAGAGGTTTCTGGTTTAAGCACTCGTGGGAAGACCTGTGAGCACCTTGCTGAGCTCAGCCCACCTGGAGGAGAACAGATCCCTCTGAATGCAGAAACCTCAGCCTGGGCAAGAGTGAGGGGAGCTGAAATTCTCGTGGGGAAGGGAGGGCAGAGGTCCTGCAGTGGTGTGGGGGGGACTGTGCTCCTGGAAGGACAACAGGCACAAGTGTGGCTCACAGTGTATGCAGAGTAGTTTTGACAACTTTTCCACTTTAAGGTGCAAAGGAACTCAAGGAGCGGGCAGTTCACTCTCTGTTGTTACCAACCCAGGTGAACAGTTCTTTTCCAGTGGTGACTTTTCCCTGGTTTTGGATACAGATTGCCTCTTCCTTGTCTCCACCTTCTAGATCCCTCTTCCTCTTCTAGACTGACACATTCCACCCTACTTCCAAGCAGCCTGACTGTTCCCAGCTCTGTGCTGTGGAGCCTGAGGGGCTGAGAAGGAGAAATCTCAGAAGTATGAGGGTTAAGAAAGCTCTGGAAAGTCAAGTGAGTTCATTCATTCATTCCCACAGGGATTCTGCACATCCTCCCAAGCATCCCTTCCATTGTTCCCAGGAAAGACTTTGGAATTATTGGGTGAATTTAAATTCTATCCTTAGTTTTAAGTTAACTCATTTTCATTTATGGCAAACGGTAGACTTGTATGACTCTTTGTCTCGGAAGTATTTAGAAAATGTTTTGGCATTTTCAGACTGTGAAATTAGTTTTTTTAAGTAGATGGTAATTTTGTTTCCAAAGTTGGACATTTCTAGAGTAGAACAGAAGGGGCAGCTTTTGGAAATGGGATGAAAATCAACACAATTTTTCTGAGAAGAATCACAAATGAGAGCCCTGTTAGAGTTATGAGTGCACTGAGCACACCGGGAGGAGCTTGAGATGAAGAACTGTGGAGATCTTGGTGGTCATGGCATGATGGATGGAGATGGGAGAACCTGGGAAAGACTGGTCTGGGGTGAAGGGGAGTCAGTCAAGGGGAGAGCTGGAAAGACAGCACAGGTTTATGGCGATAAAATAGCTGAGAATACAACAGGAGGAAGGTAAAGCAGATGAGTGAGGCAATCAGCTGAGAAGGAAATGTGAGTGAAAGAGGAGGGCAAAATGAACGTGGGAAATGTGCTGCTGGGAGAGTCCTGGCTGGGTGTAAGGGATTTGCTTCCCAGAGAGGCACCCCATAACTGAGGGGAGGAAGAGCTGCTCTGGTGGCTACTGGAAACCTACTCCCAGGGCAGCTGTGGAGTTTGTGTGGGAGCAGAGAAGGGCCCTGAGACTGCAGCAGTGAGGAGTGGGCTCCTTCATCACAGCTTTGTCTGGCCAAGGTCACTACAGGCAGTGATGGCAGCAGGGAATGCACATCCCTGCTGATGTTCAGGGGGTACACGGAGAGCTGACAGTGTCCAGGGAAATGTGGGGTGACATGTCCAGCTGTCAGCATTCCTGAAGCACCGCAGAGGTACAGCAGGGTCTGTTCTCCCTGCTCTGTGTAGGGACACGGGCTCCAGCAGAGCAGTGGAGCAGAGAGAGGGGGTCACTGAACTGCCCTGGCTGCAGCACCACAACCCTTCTGATCTGTCAGCGGCAGTCAGCAGCCCCTTGGAAGTGTGACTGCTTTCATTACACTAATGAAATGTTAATTTTGACATTTCAAGGGAGTCAAGTTTGAGACATTTCCATTTGAGCAGACTGGGCTCTGTGAGCAGCAAAGAGGTGGGTCTGTAACACAGAAATAGGTATGGAAGAGGGATGGTTAGCACCTGCCTGGAATCTTTTTCTCTCTGATAATTAAAATAAGTCTAAACAATTAGATTACGTTGTATCTCTTATGACATTTTATCAGAGCTATTTCACTACTGATCATTTCAGCAGAAACAGCCAGTCCCTGTTAATTCCCAAGGGCTGGAATCCCAAAGTGCCACTCAGCTGTCCAAGTTGTCCCCTTTTTTCATAAACACAGCTACTTAAGTACCTTATTTCCAAACTTCCTTGCTACAGCAAAACCCAGGAGTAGCATCACAAAACAAACAGAGTGAATTAAAGCACTGAGCACAACACCAGACGGAGCTGACTCCATTGTTTAAGAGGCTGTAGGTTCTCTGGGAGAGGTTTAACCTCACAGCATGTAAGTACAGACTGCTCATGGTATCCTGGATGTTTTTCTTCACAGATTCCCACTATCATCAGGTAAATTCTGGAGTTTGCTACCTGACATAGACTTCTTGCAGAGTACAGGCAAGACAGGCTTGTGCTCTCCTGGGTTTTGGGTCTTCCTCCCTGGATGCTGGTGCTTTTGCTTATTCATTGATTGCAGAATATGTTTTTCCCTTTGAACTTAGATCTAGATTTCTGGAATATTGAAACAACAGACCTTGCTCTGTGTCTGTGCCAGGCATTTGTATGCAAAGTTGTTTATATGCCATTCTGCTGCCCCAAAACAAAATGCCACAGTGTAAGAGGTGGCAGTGCTGGTGTAGCTGCAGGGACAGAGGCAAACTGTAATGTTACCATATCTCAGCACTGTAGTTCGAGATCACATCTGTCAGATAATGCACTCAACTAATACTGTTTAAACAGGCAACTGTAAACATTTGCTATTAGGTTAATTCAGCAGAAAAAATGCACTTTCAACACACTGGCCAAAGCAGAGCTAAACATATCTTTCAGCTCACAAGAGAGCTCTGCTCCCAACTCTTTCCTGACTCCAGCTCATCCATATTCCTCTGGCACATGGCTCTCCTGCTCTGCTCTCAGTCTTCCAGCACAGCCCCGATTTCTGTGCTTCCTGCCCCCCACCTGTGCTTCCCCCAGTGACCTGCTGCCACCCAGCCCCGTGGACTCAGCTCTCCCTGTCTCACTGCACTTGTTGCCAGCCACAAACCCAGCTGAGTTCCCCCATGGCACTGCTGCACGCCCCAGCTTCTGAGCTACAGGATTGTTCACAACTCAGTGCTCCTTGCCTTGCACAGGAAAGGCAGCAGAGACTGGAATTTGACAGAACTGGGTGTAAAATGAATTCACCAAGCTTTGCTCACAGGCTTAGAAAGAACAGGGACATGCTAAAAGCAGCCTGAGGGAGTGGCAGTGTGCAGCGTCCCAGATCTGTGTGCACATCCACAGGGATCCCCCCACATACCCCAGCAGGTGCTTCCCTCCATTGTCAGCATTGTCCCTCTGCCATCCCGGGCCTTCTCCTGGCAGAACAGTGAGGCAGGAGGAAGGACACCTGGCCCCAACCCAGGCAGCAGTGACGTGCCCGAGGTTCCCCCAAGGCCCGGCCCCGCGGCGCTGCCCCGCTGCTGTACAAACTGCAGTGTGCACGTGTGCTGCTTCCCTGCATACTCTGTGTAATTCTTCTGAACTGATTTCTCCCAAACAGAGCCTTACACCTGTGGAGCTTGTGGAATCCAGTTCCAGTTTTATAACAATCTCCTGGAGCACATGCAGTCCCACGCAGGTAAGCCGGGCACTTGGACTCGCTGCAGGCGGAGAGTTCAATTCTGCGCTGCTGCCTGTGCTGACCCCGATGTGTGTCCACAGGGCTCTCTGTGCTCCCTCTTCCCAAAGCCCCAGTCATCTCACCTGCAGCAAACATGGACCCTCAAAGGCTAGAGCATGTAGGCTCAGGGTACATCCTAAATATTGCTCCTTTCCATAGGAAGAGAAGGATCATGCCATGCTAGCAGAGAGCACATCACACTACTCGTGCCTTTTATCAAAAGGTATCTAGAGAATCCTCAGTGCATAAGCTCCTATAGCAGGTTAAATCCCTCCTCCTCCCAAACGTGTAGTTCTCATGGAAGCGAGCAAACCAAAAATGCTTGCAGGGCAGCAGAGCCTTTGTCCACACAAGTCCTGTCCTCTGCTTGTGTCTCCTGGAGTTCTGCAAAGGACTGAAATTCTCAGAAGAAGAATTTGCCATTTCAGCAGTTATGTTCATTTCCCTCACAGCTTCCTACAAAAGAAAATTCTGAGGAATCATTCCAGTAGTTTGTTTCTAAGTCACTGTTTTTGTTTTCTGTCTTGATACATAAAAGATTATTTTAAAATTTCAAAGCCAGAGCTCTTTCAAAGACATCATTCAGCACATTCAAAAATGCAGAAACAGGAGATTTTTTTATATTGGCAGATTTTTTCTTTTTTCTTTTTTTTTTCTCTTCAATAAAAATTCAGGAGTGTTAACACAGGTTTAAAAACAATCATATGCCCTTTGACAGACCTGTGGTCTCCAACAAACAGCTGCGCTGTTGAGATGCAGTTTTGATGCAGGCCCTGAGGAGAGTGGCAAGGACAAGTGGTTTGAGAAAAAGAGTATTTTCCATTCTTGCAACAATAATACTAATGAAAGTTCTTTCTTGTTCTGTGGTTTAGCTTGAGTCCTAATTTTAGTAGTGTTCCTTGAGTTCTTCATCCATGAGGTTCCTCTATCCAGTTCAGTTCCTGTTGGCAAATGGTAATGCAGGCTTTGGGTGTTGTTCAGCAACTGATTTATTTATCATCTGTATAATGTTACAAAGGGACTTTTAGAGTGATTTGTTTGGAGAAGGTGTGAGTTTTGGTTTCTGTGAGAGCATGAGCTGGTTCCTGTGCAGTGATGGGACTCCGTGTTACCCCAAGGAGCAGTGGAGCACCACTCAGGGCTGCCGTCACTCTGTGGTATTGGGGTCTGTCCTTGCTAGTTCTCCACGGCAGTTTCTGCTGCCTCCACACTGTGTCCTGACCATCCTGTTCCTTGCTGTGGACTCTGGCACTGAAATGCAGCATTTTGAGTTTCAGCTCTTGGTGGCACTGAGTAGAGGAGCTGCAAAGGAGAGACCAAGCTGAGGAGTCCAAGGGGAGAATGGCAGCTCACAGGCAGGGTGTGAGCTGTGGGAAATTTTAATCCAGTGCTGCTGGCAGCCTCCTCCTTCTCTCTTCTTTACAAGTGACCCATGGGGAGGGCTTCAGGGAGGGTGGGGAGGCCCTGGCACAGGTTGCCCAGAGAAGCTGTGGCTGCCCCATCCCTGGAAGTGTCCAAGGCCAGGTTGGATGGGGCCTGGAGCAACCTGGGCTAGTGGAAGGTGTCCCTGCCCATGGCAGGTCCCTTCCAACCCAAACCAGTCTGTGGTTCTGTGACTGTTCACCTGGGTTGCTTTGGACACAGAACAGGGCTGGAGGGATCAGGTGTGTCTGTGAGCTGACTCCTGTACAGTTGTATCCTGCAGAGCAGCAGAATGAGTAAATCCCTTCTCCCCAGCTCAGGATTACTCTTGTTAAACTATTTTCTCATCTCTTCCTGCTCTGTTTGCAAGCCCCTGTCTCCTGCTTGGCTGCTTCTTCCCGAGTGTCTCACCAGTACAGTGACAGTGAGCCTGTCCCTGTCTTCTTCGAGTGGTTGTCCCCATGTGAAAGCCACTGTCCCCTCCTGTGGCATCTCTGTGTGTGGTGCTTGGCAGCCCTGTGCCCACACCTCTTCCTCTGGAGGCGGCAGCAGCCTTTCCCCCACGTGGGCAGCTGGGGCAATGGGTGTGGAATGTGCTGCTGTGGGATGAGGGCAAAGCAAGGGGAAGAGATGTGAAAACTACATCCAGTGTTGATGGGTGTCCAGCTCTGGGTGCTGTGCATGAGCAGAGGACAGTGGGGAGCACACAAGGCCTGAGTTACTCTGGCAGAGGTTCGTTGCCTTCTACTCTGACAGGAGGTTGGAACCAGGTGGGGGTCGGTCTCTTCCCCCAGGTAACTTGAGGACATGTTTTAGTGTAGTGGTGAACATGGTGGTGGTGCCGGGTTGATGTTTGGATTTGATGACCTTAATGGTCTTTTCCAATCTAAACAATTCCATGATTCTGTGATTCTGTTATTTCCATATCCAAGAGCAGGTTGGCCCAACATCTCCGAAGTCTGGAGGTGCAGGGACCTTGCAGGGGTCAGCAGAACTGGTGGCTCAGGATCCATGGACTGGGGACACTGACACAGGGGCAATTTAGTGCAGTCCATGTGCCTGGCTCAAGGAATATTTCATTATGGGGATGCAGGGATACAAGAAACCTGTATGGGTCAAATACTCCCTCAGTTAATGCGTTCAGGAGCCCAGTTTGGCTTGTCATGTGTGATGCAAAAGGCTGATCTCTTCCAACTGATTGTGCTGCCTCCCCTGAGCCCCTCACAAGGGACTGAGGCCAGGGAACGTGCTGCTGGCCTCCAGGAGAAAACCAGGGACATAGAGTCATTCCGAAGGCTGAGCGTGGAAGCTGGAAGGCAATAAGGAGAGATTATAGCTCCATAAAGCAGCTACACAGTGAGGAGAAGCAATTAGAATGTAAATTGGGTGCTGAAAGGCAGAAATAGACCAGCAGAACACCAGGCAGAGGAATTTGTTCTGTAATTACACTGTACAATATACAGCTTTGACTCCCTTTAGAGTACTTTGTTCAGGTCGAGTGCTGCCATATAATGCCCTTCGACAAACTAGGCCTGAAAAAATAAAAGGACGACTAGGCTGAACCTGGATTAAAGGATTGGAGGCATGAAGAGAAATTAAAGAACCATGATCTGTGTAGTTCACAGACTGCCTGATAAGGAAGATGAGGATGAAATGCACAAATCTCATTAATGCCATATTGAATGCCAGCAGATATTTGTATATAATAAATCCCCTATTATTAGGAAATAGATAAAAGAGTTATGATGAGGAAATACAGAGGGTTTCTACCGCTACCCATCCTCACCAAGACAAGGAAGGCCTGAAACATGAAGTTACCTGCCAAAGTTAGTAGGCAATGTCCAGCATTTTCTTTTGCCCACCCACAGTTGCTTGTATTTGAGGATACTGCTGACATTAGCTCAAGAGCAGTTAGTCTGGGCAGATGCTGGGAGAAAGCTGGTGTGTCATGCTGGTCACTGGAGCACCTCCTGCTCTTCATGTCTCTTCCACACCTGCAAACACCAACCTGTGGCTTCAGCCTGAGCTTGACAGTGCTCCCCGGGTACCCACCATGGCCAGGGAATTCCCTGGGCACACACAGACCTCGAGGCAGTCCCAGAGGCTACCCTGGTCCTGTCATGTCCTGGATTGCTCTTAGGTATTGATCCAGCCTGTGCCAGTGCAGTGCCCAGACCCACTGGTGGCTGTGCAGCCTGTGGCTGTTGATGTGCAGGTCTGTGAATGTCGGAGCTGCTCAGAGGAGAGGACTTGCCTGTAAGGAGGAGAGCACTGGAGCTCCATCGCATCACTGCTGGTCTGGTCTCCCTTCTCTCCCAGTCAGTGGCACTCATGGAGAAGAGCAGCTGTGCCCTTTCCTGAGTGTCCTGCTGGACAGAGCAGCCTGGCTGCAGAGCTGTGTGTGCTCCAGGCCCTGCTCGAGCTCGTGCTCCGCTGTCCAGAGCATGGGGCAGAGTCACTGCACTGAGTGCTGGTGTGTCCAGAGCAGCCTGGATCCCCTTTGTAAGCAGTGCAGAAGTCAGTGCAAACTCCAGGTGAATTCACACCAATGGATCTTACAGTACAAAAGGATCTAGTTCTGCCTGGGTGAATGAGTCACAATTGTGAGTCTTGTTTGCACCACTGAGTGTAAAAGGCCACTTTGAAGAGAGGTGTGTCTAACAGATGTCCAAAATTAGGTGAGATAAGTCCAGCTGTGGTGAGCAAAGGACCTGTTCTGTTTTCTCTGTGTTTAATTCCATCCTTCTGTTCAGCCTGGTCATCAGTCTCCATCTTTCTGCTGCTTCTTCCACCTCATTTCTTTGTGCACTTTAGTGTTGCTTCTTCACAGCCTATTTCAGATCACTATTTCATATTGAAGCATACTAAGAACTAGAAAATTTCCTCTAGAGAGTGGGGAGAAGTTCTTCGGGCAGAGGAAAGGAAAGAACATGGATATAATAGAGAATTTACTGATCTTGTCTGCACTTCATTGAAAGATCCCATCAGATTGACAGCCAAAGTGTTTGGCCCAGTTCCATACACAGAAATGGGAACACAAACACAGACTCTGGGGGCAGTCGGTGTCTTTGCAGCCATGGGTGGGATGATCTTTGGTCACACTCCAGCCTCTTGGTTATTTGGCTCTGTGTTTGCAGTCTGAGGCAGCAGCAAGCAGCCCCAGAGGAGACTGGCCCACTCTCTTCAGGGGAGGAAACCAGATATAAAGATTGTAATGAGACCCTTAGATCCAGAGGAGTTGAGCACAGCTTGAAAAACCAAGTGCTTCACAGGAGAGAAAAGGGCAGCTACCTGCCCTGCAGGAAGAGGCAATAAGGGAAAAGAAGGATCAATGTCTGTTTTACCTCCTGTCATTTTGGAAGCAAGAAAATTAAACAAGTCAGGCTACACAGGGAACTTCCATTCCTCCTGGGATGCAGCTTCAGCTCATCAGAAGACATTTCTCAGGGTGTGCTGATGGTGTCAGTGTCTCTGATGCACAGAAAAAGCCATTGCAGCTACATTTGGGGAGGTGGCAGGTTGTGAATCCAAAGACAGTTTCAAGGTTTCTGAGGGTGCTGTACCAGCTCACTGAAAACTGCCTAGGAACTACAGAGAGTGTAGTAGCTTGTTGTCACCTTAGTTAAGGGAACCCTGAGTAACTGCTGAGCAGATGGATAGTTTCCCCTTCTTTGTGCTTTAAGCATTATCATCTTATGCTTCTAACCCTTGCCTGTCTCTTGCCCCACAGCTGACAATGAGAACAACATTGCCTCCAGCCAGCCCAGGTCACCTCTGCCTGTGGTTGAAGAGAAGTGGAAACCACAGCTCCAAAGAAATAATGCCAACAACAGTACGTAGCACCTTCAGTCCTCATCCTGGGCTTACCTGTCCCCTTCCAACAGTGACTCAGAGAGGGTGCAGCACTGCACAAGGCCCTTGTCCTCACTGAACTGCACTTGATTTCATCCATAATTCATGTCCTACCTGGCAGAGCAGAGCACCCCTTCCTGTTACAAGAGCACTCATGTGCACAAAGAACCCTGGGAGGTGGTTGGAAGGGTTTGTGAGGAAGATGCGTTTGGGAACTCCTGGAAGAAATTCTGATCCAAGGTCAGACTTTCCAACCCGGAGTTAAAAAACTAATCCAGTCATCTTGGTGTGACAGAGGCATAACAGGTGTGACAGAGCAGACAGCTGCTGTCTGGCTTTGTCCCCAGCTCCTCCCATGAGTCTGTGCTTCACCGGGAAAGGGAAAATACAGCCCAGGGAAATCAGTTCCAGAGCACTTGAGCTGAGCAGCCAGGGTAAAGGGGGATACAAAACTGTGGTGCTTTTTTTGTTCTGGTGTGGCCAAAAATGACATTTATATTGTCTGAAATCAGGGTTGGTGGAGATCAGGGAAGAAATGGGAACTTGGGCTTCATCACTGTTTGCAATGGTGGAAAATATTGGATGCTTCAGTGGAGCAATTGCTCTTAAAATAACTGTCTCAAAGAAGAGAACCAACTCACAGCAATGGAAAGATGTTCTCCTATGGACCCAGGCTGGGAGAGCTGGGGGTTTTCACCTGGAGAAGAGAGAGGGAGACCTCCAGGGAGACCTTAGAGTCCCTTCCAGTGCCTAAAGAGGCTCCTGGAGAGCTGTAGAGGGACTTTGGACAGGGACCTGGAGGGACAGGACAAGGGGGAATGGCTTCCCACTACCAGGGGGCAGGATTAGATGAGATATTGGGGAGAAATTGTTCCCTATGAGGGTGGTGAGGCCCTGGCACAGATTGCCCAGAAAAGCTGTGGCTGCCCCATCCCTGGAAGTGTCCAAGGCCAGGTTGGACGGGGCTTGGAGCAACCTGGGCTAGTGGAAGGTGTCCCTGCCCATGGCAGGTGGTTGGAACAAGATGGTCTTTAAGGTTCCTTCCAGTCCAAACCAGGCTGTGATTCTATGATTCTCTGTCCCTTTTTCCCTCTGAGCTAAGCTGTGACCACCAGCCTGTAGACGTGGATAGCAAACATGGTTATAACTTACTTAGGCAGTTCCTCAGTGAACAGCACAGAGGTGCCATCAGGTGAGGCACTGGATTGGAAGTAGTGCGTGCTCTGTCTGTCCCCACACCAGGGACACAGTGCAGATAAGAATCTTGCTGCTCTGAGCAAGAGCAAGACCTGTCCCTGGAGATTCCTTGCCCAGAAACCTTGGGGGAAAAAATCCAAGAGTTGGAGGTGTCTCTTCCATCATCTGGGCATGTTTCACCTCTTTGAGGTCTCTGAGGATTGTTTTGTGAGTTCCTCCTCTCCTGTTGCAGAGGAGCAATGCTCATGCAGTGCTTTCTCACCTCACTTGTGTTTCCCTGCAGCATCCGCCAGCGGTTCCATGGGGAACAGCGCGATCCCAGAGAAGGAGCGGCAGAACATCGCCGAGAGGCTGCTGCGGGTGATGTGCACTGACCTCGGGGTGCTGAGCGTGGTGAGCGGGAAGGAGTTCATCAAGCTGGCACAGACACTGGTGGACAGTGGGGCTCGCTATGGTGCCTTCTCTGTCACCGAGATCCTGGGCAATTTCAACACACTGGCTTTGAAGCATTTGCCTCGGATGTACAACCAGGTGAAGGTGAAGGTCACCTGCGCCCTGGGCAGCAATGCCTGCCTGGGCATTGGGGTCACCTGCCACTCGCAGAGCGTTGGCCCCGACTCCTGCTACATCCTCACTGCTTACCAGGTGGAGGGCAACCACATCAAGAGTTACGTCCTGGGAATTAAGGGTGTAGACATTCGAGACAATGGTGATTTTATCCACCACTGGGTGCAGAATGTGCTGTCGGAGTTTGTCATGTCGGAGATCAGGACGGTGTATGTCACAGACTGCAAAGTCAACTCCTCGGCGTTCTCCAAGGCGGGCATGTGCCTGCGCTGCTCGGCCTGTGCCTTGAACTCAGTGGTGCAGAGTGTGCTCAACAAGAGAACACTACAGGCTCGCAATATGCACGAGGTGATCGAGCTCCTGAATGTCTGTGAAGATCTGGCGGGATCCACGGGCCTCTCGAAGGAGACCTTTGGCTCCCTGGAAGAGACCTCCCCCCCGCCCTGCTGGAACTCGGTCACTGACTCCCTCCTGCTCGTCCATGAGCGCTACGAGCAGATCTGCGAGTTCTACAGCAGGGCCAAGAAGATGAACCTCATCCAAAACCTGAACAAGCACCTGCTCAGCAACCTGGCAGCCATCCTGGCTCCGGTGAAACAGGCCGTTATCGAGCTGAGCAACGAGAGCCGGCCCACCCTGCAGCTGGTCCTGCCCACCTACGTCAAACTGGAGAAACTGTTCACTTCCAAAGCTAACGATGCTGGTGTGGTCAGCAAACTCTGTCACCTCTTCTTGGAGGCGCTGAAGGAGAACTTCAAAGTTCACTCGGCACACAAGGTAGCCATGATCTTAGACCCTCAGCAGAAGCTGCGGCCCGTCCCGCCGTACCAGCATGAAGAGATCATTGGCAAGGTCTGTGAGTTGATCAATGAGGTGAAAGAGTCCTGGGCAGAAGAAACAGAATTTGAACCTTCAACCAAGAAGCCTCGTGCAGCAGGGGAAGCCACAGCAGCTCAGGAAGAAGATTGGTTCGGGAAAAATGAAGTCTATGATTATTTGCAAGAACCTCTCTTCCAGGCCACCCCTGACCTGTTTCAGTACTGGTCGTGTGTTACCCAAAAGCATACAAAACTAGCCAAGCTGGCCTTTTGGCTCTTAGCAGTGCCTGCTGTGGGTGCCAGGAGCGAATGTGTAAATATGTGTGAGCAGGCTCTCTTGATCAAAAGGAGACGGCTGCTCAGTCCAGAAGACATGAACAAACTCATGTTTTTGAAGTCCAACATGCTTTAAGACTGTCTGTTAATTAAAACAAAACTTTAAAACACTGTTCCAAACAAAGAAAAAGAATTTTAAGTTCTAAACACTGTGGACCTCATTATGAATGCCCCTGGAAACCAAGTGCTTTTTTATATATATATAAAAATATAAATATATATAAAATTAAGTTTGAAAGGAAAGCTGAGCACGGGAGAGAGACAGCCCTCTGCCAGGAACGTGCTCCTTTCCATAGATAGTGTGTGGACTTGACAGACTTTCTAATGTTTTCAAGTGGGCAGACGAATGGGAGGCTGATGTTCTAAAGTCTTCAGGCAGCTGAGATCTAAAGTGACTTGAAGTTTCTTTTGTTTCTCCTCCACCCCACCTTTCCTCTTGTCCCCTGGGCCATCTTGCCATGGATAATCAGACTCCATTGAACAGACCAGTTCTGCACTGGACTTTGCTCCTTTGAATAACTGTACACCTTGAGGGCACTTGGCTGAGGCCTTCCTGGCACCTGATGCACGTATCAGGGCAGCTGTGTTCTACCAACACTGGGACCTTTAGAAATCAGGGAAGGGAGACTTGAAGGATTTTGAGTTTTAATTTTATTTTTATCCTTTCCATATACGTTTTTTTTCCAAAAAAACCCCAAAAGTTACTCTTCTGTCTCCACTCCCAGTTTTAATGTGGTAGCTAGTGATTAAAAGTTTGATTTCAAACTTAAGACAAATGGTTCATGGCAGAAAATGTCTGTAATTGTTAAGTTTCTTGGCTTTATTTTTCTATAGCAGAACTTCTTCTCTGAACTCCCGGTGTTAATTAGCTTTTCTGTGAATTTTGTGCATCAGGCATTCTCAGACTTTTTCTAGAGTAGCCCATTTGCAATTAAATAGTAATCCTTATGGGAACCACAGCAGTTGTTTATACGGAAAAGCCTAGAAACCAGGAAAAGTAAGTGGTGACAGCACAGGTGGCTGTGGGCCACCAGTGAGCTTGTCAGGTCTGCCAGAGAACCCTTGTACCTGAACTTTTTTGTTTAAAAGTGTCTCAGCTACACACAAACCAACCTTCCCAAGGCCAAGGACAAAGCAAGGTGTATGATTTTTCAGGGGAACAAAGTTCATCAGTTTTGTCAAACTGGGGTTTGAAGGAAGCTTAGAGAAGTGCATGGGCTCAAAGATCCTTCTGAATGTAAGTGCTCCTGATTGAGTGCAAAGAATATCTTCCCATTTTTATTTGGAATGGTTTTCTCTAATGGCACGAATGTCTTTTTGATACCTACAGTGCATTACACTACTTGTTCTGTTGCTGACTCGTTCTGGCTGGGAAGGCCACAGGGCCTGAAACATTCCCACGTCCTGGCTCACCCCAAATGCAATTGGAGATGATCATAACCCAGAACCATCTCGGTCACTCTGCTGTCCCCCAGGGCCAGTGCTCTGTGGTGTTTCCTGCCCATGGGCACAGCTCCTGCACCTCTGTCAGGTTTGGTGCCTCTTGGACAATTCCCAGCCTCTCGTGCCAAACTGTTTTTCACCACTGGGACTGATATCCCAGAGGAAAATGGAAGCCAATTGTGATTTTTTCAGTAATCTCTCCTGCTTCCAGGAGCTGCAGTCCCAGTGGCACGGGAGGGTCAGGAGGAGGGACTGGCTCAGCTGGAGCCCCTCAGCAGCACGAGGTGTTTGCTGGTGGCTGACAATGCAGGGGGAGGACTGGGGGGCCCTCTTTGACGTGCTGCTGTTGACCAGATGTTAAACCAAGATCCCACCTGCCCATCTCTGCCTGCAAGAGAAGTTGCACGTTCCAAGACATGAGAAATAGCAAATCAAATCTCTCAGGCTTTGGGTGCAGATGCCTTGAACCTCTCAGGCACTGACACCTGCACTGGCACGGGACTCAGGGGCACAGTTCGGGTGCTGGAACCTTCCCCAGCCCAAGGTCACTGAGGATAGCTCCTGGCACCCAGCTGTCTTCCACTGGCTTGAGTCTGGCTTGACCTCTTGGCACTGTTACTGGGAGCGGGGCAAAACCAGGTGTCTCCTAAATGTTAAGTCTTGCCTATGGACATCACACAGCCTGCCACCCCACTGCCAGCTGCGCGTGAAGAGGACCTGCCAAGGCAAAGGCACTTGGGCATCTGTTTTTCCTGGCAGTGGCTGATGGAGGTGTTGGTTATAGGGCCACCTTTTCTTCTTGCTGGTTTTCTTTTCTCCTCTACAACTCCTGCCTGCCCAAGCACCAGCTGGGCCCCTTGGTAACACAGCTCTTTGCACTTGCATGGCAGGAGAAGCCTGTTTGAGACAAAAATGAAGTGTCAAACAGAAGCCCTGAGTGAGATTTGTGCCAGTGACAGTGAGTTGTGTGAGCTGCTGGGCCCACAGGTACCCGACAGCAAGAGAACTTGGCTAGAGGATGATTCCAAAGCAGGATTGGCTTTGGAGGCACCGAGTGTGTACCACACAGCTCAGCTGATGGCACAAGGACCAGGATTTGAAGTTATTTCTTCTAATGGCACGTTACAGGTTCTTGTGTGGTTCATCAGAGACCCTGAGGGCTCCCAGGCTCTTTGATACTCAGGGGAATGTGCGAAGTCCTTGCATTCCTTTGGAAAGGCAGTTCCAACCCCCAGCACTCCTTTGCAAGGGACAGATCGATGACTTCAGTGGGATTTGCCAGCTGGGGCTCGTTGTGCTGTCTGTCTGTGAGGCCTTGAGTGTGGGAAGCAGGCAAGGCAGCGTTAGCACAGGAGTAAAGCCCTGGCATTGAGAACTGGGTAAATTGCAGTCCTTTGAGCCCAGCACATGGAGCAGAACCATGGCTGCACAGCCACCCCGACCTCCCAGCCCATCTCCCCTTTCCCTCCTCACACTGTGGTTTTGGCACCAGGTCTGGAGTTTTCTTGCTGTGCTGACCAAAGAGAGGGATGGACTGGCCCTCTCCCCCATCCCAATAACTGTCCCCTCCAAGGCAACTTGGGCTGTAGTTGCACTAATGATAGATGTTAAGAAAACATGCCGTGATGTCGGGTAGATGCGATTCTCCCAAAGACTAAAAATCTCAACTTAGCTGAAAAAGCAAGATAAAACCTAAGGCCTGAATTGGAGCAATCTCCTCCAGAACTCAGACTAAGAAGCTGCAGCTTTTCATGACTCCTAAGCGTCGTTATCAGGTGTTCAGCTCAGAGGAGCTGTTCATGCTGTGTCTGCTCCCAGGCTCCCTTCTGTCTGGTACTAGGCTTAATTAAAAGCAGAGAAATACATCTGTAGCACAGGTATTTACCCTAAACGCCAAGCTTTTGCTCCTGTTCCTCCTTCCATCTTCAAGGCTTGGATTTGCATTCTAGGGAGCAAAAATACTTTACCAAGGTCTGAGTTCTAGAAGCTCTTCTTTGCCAGGTTGCTCCAACACAAACTGCTCTGTTCCTGCTCTGTGATGCCTCGGAGTGTGGAGCAGCACGTGCTGTAGGGAGCACTTCCCATCCTTGAGTGGGAGGCTGCAGAGGAGAGACTGAATTTGGCCAGAGCTGTCATGAGGTTCTGCCCCCTTTGAACTGGGAGAAGTCTCCAGAATTGGGATCATCCTCTGATAGATCATGTTGGGAATTTTCCTTCTGCTTCTTGGTTTCCTGTACTCACACCTGAGGAATGTGTTGGGATACAGAAATGAGGGGAGTGTGTCCTCCAGGCAGTCACTTGTTCCTGCTGCTGACTCTGGGCCTGACCTTGCAGACTTTTCTTTCTGACTTCCCAGTTGGCTTTGGAAGGGTTCTGACCTTCAGGCTGGGAGACAAGCACCAGCAGATGAACTGTCAGAGTGAAGGCCCTTCAGGTCCTGTCTGAAGATCCTTGTTAGTAGAAAACAGAGAGTGGGATACAGAGGCAGAGCTCTTTGGGAGGTTGTTTCTGTGTGAGTGCAGCAGCCAGAGAGCCAGGGAGGACATGGAGCCCAGATTTGTCTCCTGTCTGTTCCCTCCCCATGTCTCCAGGAGCAGGCAGTTAGTTGTGGTCTGACCTGCAGGATAGGCTTCATGTCTTGCACCCAGGTTGGGTTCAGGTGGAAGTGAACTTTCCTTTCTGTCCAGTCTCTCTGTGCTGAGGGTGTATTTGAACTAGTGAATCTGGAAAACTTCCTGTGAAAGCCAATGGTGGGCTCAGGTTTTGTCTAATTCAGTTGTTCGTTCATTGCTGTTTAAACCAGATTAACCTTGAGCTAAACTGGTTTAAGCATTCACACAAACCACCTGCACTGGTTTATCTGCGCTTGCTGGGCAGAGAACACGTCCAGCAGCAGCTCAGGGAGTCATGACCTTTATGTGAATTTTGCAAATGAATTTGCAGCAGATGCTCTCAAAGCTTGGGAATGACTGAAAATAGCAGGGAGACACTTCTGGAAATGGCTTGAGCTCTAGAGATGAGCTTGGCTGGTGCTAATAATGCCAAGGTCACAGGTTTGATCCCCACACAGACCATTCATTTAAGAGTTTGACTCAATGATCCTGGTGGGTTGCTTCCAACTCAGAACATTCTGTGACTCTAAATGGTGGTGTTGGAGTTCACAGTGTTCAGTAAGATGGCTCAGGGGGTGGGATGGTTTTTCTCCAAGTGTCTGCAGTAACCCAGTTTAGCATGGGAAGAAATCGCCACAAATGTTTGTGTTGGTGGCTGAGTCTGCTCAGCTTCACCCAATCTGAGGGGCCAGGTCCACTCTGGACCCTGCAGCAGCCCATGGTGGGCACAGGAGCAGGGACTGAGACATCCTGCTACTCTAGGAGCACCAAGTTACTGATGAATCAAACAACACTAAAAGAGCAGGACTGGGAGTGCTGCTCTGTGCTGAGGAAAGGCTTGGATCTCTCATGGCACCTCTCTGGCTGAGGGAGAGGCGAGGAGCTCCTGTGAGCATTCCCGCAGGAAGGGACTAGTTGTGCTCTATGGAGTAGTTAGGAATAAAGGGATAAAAATAAAAAGACACTAAAGGCAGATTCTGGGAAGCCTCTTCAGGGAGGAGAAATCTGTTCACCTGGGAGGAGTGTCCTAGGGGAATGCTTTTTGAGCTTTGTCATTGAAAGCAAGGCTGCACAGCTCCTGGAGTTCACTCCATGGGGCACGAGGCCGCTCTGGATCTTGCTGAGAGAAAAGGGACTGGATGTAGGGGTGGGAAAGGCCAGTTCTGCCCAGGAGATCCAGGAGGGTTCACAGAGCATCTTCTTCCCCATCCTCCCACTCCTCAGCAGCACCAAACCCTTCCCAGCACTCCAATATATCTGTCACCCAGGTTCCAACAAGGAGGGAATTGGCAGGGGGGAAAACACCAGTTGAGGAGCAAATGTCTTGTCAGCCCTTACACTGCTGAGGTGGAGAATCAGGCTGGGGGACGGTGCTCAATGTTTTGCTGCTTCTACTGTGCATTTTCTGTGCTACACCGTGGTCTTGAATCCGTGGGATCCATTGGGAACGCCCAGAACCATCGGCTGAGCCCCAGTGTCCCATATCAGGTATCTCTGAAGCTGTCACTCCGTAGCAATAAGATCTCCCTGTTGTCGGTGCGTGGGACCTGTCCCCGTGCCCCAGGTCACCATCTTCCCGGGGCTTCTGGAAGTGTCACTGAGCAAACAGTAAAGCCCAGCCCAGCTCTGCTGGAACAGTCCTCAGGCCTGGGGGAGAGTCTGCCTACGCTAGGCCAGAAATGGTGAACCAATGACAGTGGGTTGCCCTGAAGTTTAATTTTATCTACTGAATGTTTGTGTGATTTCTGTTTCATTTTGGTTCCACTTTGGCTGGCTAGTTGTGTTTTTAATCCTGCTGTTACACAGTCTTTTGTTTATAACTCGAGGGAAGAGTTTTGCTCACATAAGCAATGGTGTATCCATAGACCCTTGGGGTTTCCTGATCTGTAGGCAGCTGAGTTTGAATTTTTTAGAGTATCTTCTAAAACAAGGCTCTAAATGGCTCATTGATGCCTAACATCAGCCAGTGACTGGCAGGATTTGACTGACAGGATTTTCTCCTCCCGTCGCTGTGGCACCACTGACAGTGGGACCCGGGTGAGCAGCACAGCCTTAACGATGGGTATATTTTAGGGTGGAGTTGGTGAGCACAGGCATGTCCAACCCTTGCTTTTTACAACCAAAGTTCCTTAAAAAGACACTTCCAGCCTCATCAGCCCTGAATCCTAGTTCCCATCTCTTGGGGTTCTGGTGGTGGTCTCTGCAGTGTCTGTGCATAGGGTGGGATTTCTTTTTCCAGTGGGCTGGAGCTTGGGAGGAGGGAATATTTTCCCCTTGCTGTCTATGGAGAAGGACCTTTCCACTCAAGGAAGGAGGCATGTATTCTGGAAGGAGCAACAGTCTGTTTTCCATGGTCCCTTGAAACTTAGTGGGACTTTAATTTATTTTCGTTAATTCTTTAAAAGGAAAACTGGTAGTGGATGAACTGAACCCTTGGTGGCACGTGCCAGATCCAGACGGAGCACACACCACCCAGGCCGTGAGGATTGTGGTCCACGCCGTAGTCAGACAGTGTCATGGTGACAAACCCAACCGTGGGAGATCCCTGTTTGCAGCCAGTCTGAAAGGAGAAGCTGTTCCTCGCCCGTGCGTCCGTTTTCCCAAACCTCCTCGGGGGGGGGCTGAATTCTTCTTGTTTCATCAAGCAAAGATTAACTTCTCCTGTCCCTCCTGCCCTCCCTCCCTCAGTAACTCGTGTGCATTTCCCTCCTTTCTGTAGATGCAGATGTTCTAGGCAATACCACAGACTCGCCCGCGGCCCCGCCCGCGAGTGCACTCATGTCATCTTAAAAAATACAAAAAAAAATATACAAAAAATATACAAAAAATATCTTTTTTAGGCCAGAGTTTTCTACAGGTATTAATGAATATTTTTCTTAATCCTTATAAGTTTTATGTGTTTAATATTTCTTAATACCGGTAGCATTAATTTATACTTTTGTAGCAACACAATATTTTTATAAACCGCCACCGCTGGCTTTGTCTTCATAACGGGAAACGTGCGGGCAGCTGGCCCCGCGCTGTACCATGTACTGTATTTAAAAGGTTATCTAATGTCACACTTGCTGTGTTAATAAACAAAACAAAACCTGTTTGAAGTCTCATGTATTGTTGGTGTGGATCAAATGACTCACTAGAGAGCAATATTGCACGGGGTTGAGTTGCTGATTTTCATTGTGATATACAAACGCTTGAGGCCAACTCAAGTTCTGAGGTTGTTTATTTTTTCTTTTTAGGATTTTGTTTTGGTTTTGGTTTGTTGGTTTTTTGGGTTTTTTTTACAGCTAAATGAATTCAGTGCTGTTTGAAACTTAGACTGACGTCAAATGAAAAGGATTATTATAGAAAAAAAAAATCAAGGTGTTTTAAATGTTGCTGTTTTAACAAGTCTGTTGCTGTCTGAATGGAAATATTCCATGAGAGAGGAGGAATAGTTCCACTTAGCTTCCAAAGGGACCGAGCGCTTCAGGCCAGAGCTCGGTTATTTGGAAATACCTTAGAGACACGTTTCTGCAACATTCTTTTCAGAGTTGATGCCAAGGCAGAAGACAAACTGTAACTGTAAGAAAGCATCCGTTGCTTGAGGATTTTCATGTCAGTGTTGTATTTATGGTTTTACAATAAAACAACCTTTAGGAAAAAGAAAAGTGTCTGGGCTTTTCTATTTTTCAAGCACGTGATTGGGACATTCCCCAGGGCTGATGTCCTGCTGTGAGGAGGGAGAACATGGAAGTGACTTTGATCCCAGCAGTGGTCTCTGGTGGATCTCATAGAATCGTGTAATGGTTTGGATGGGAAGGGACCTGAAAGATCATTTCATTCCACCCTGTGCCGTGGGCAGGGACACCTTCCACTAGACCAGATTGCTCCAAGCCCCGTCCAACCTGGCCTTGGACACTTCCAGGAATGGGGCAGCCACAGCTTCTCTGGGCCATGGCCTCCCCACCCTCACAGGGAACAATTCCTTCCCAATATCCCATCTAACCCTGCCCTCTGGCAGTGTGAAGCCATACAAATTTGGCATCCAGAGAACTCCACACTGGGCACCACATGCCTGAGGCACGCAGCGCTCCCCAAAGCATTTCCCAGAGCATCCCTTTGGTTTCCAGCGCCGTGAGCTGCTCCTCCCTCACTGAGGAGAGGTTTGTTGGCAGCAGGAAGGGCCCTGAACCCAGAGGGCAGCTGGGGGTGGTTTGGGGGCTGCAGCGGGGTGTTGATGTTCACACCACCAGGCAGGGTCAGCTCAGCTGGATTTCCTCTGCTGAAGCTGTTCCAGCTGGTGCTGGGCAGCCTGGACTCGCGGGGCCAGGGAATTTCACCTATGTCAGCAGATCCACCTGAGGGCTTGATCTCACTCCAGGGGAACAGGGGCACTGGGAGGGAACTGAGTGGGCACCGGGCAGCCTCCCTCCTGCCCAGGACAAGGCCCTTGGTGGCTGTTTGTAGTGGGAGCCAAAATGGGCACAGAAATCTGGGCTCAGGCCGTGACAGACTTGACCTGCACCAGGACGTCCCAGGGGGTCCCAGAGATGTGCTGATGAGTAGGACACTGCTGGTTCTGCGTGCAGGGACTCACTGATGCTCTCAGGAGCTCCAGGACCCACCTCCAAACAAACCAGCGACCACCAGGAATTGTCCCAAGTGGAACAAGTACATAGACCAGGATTCAAAGGAGGCAGCCAGGCCTTAACACTGGAAAATCCTGAGGTACATTGTCCATCACCCTTCATGTGTCCTTTCCTTTGATCTGTTTTGATGTTCTCTGGGGTTTTTTAACCTTGCACCCACCACCCTACAAAAAGCAAGGAAAAAAACCCCCCAACTTTGCTACAGAATTGGGAAATTTGTAGTTAGTTGGGAAAAAACAAAACTCAAAGACATGGAGTGACGATGGGTCTGGCCATTGGATAAACTCTTGGCTGTTGGTCAAGTGTGAAGATAAGCCAAAATAATAAATACAACTCTCAGTTTTTAATGGTAAGAATGACTGTGGCTTTGCAGGAGGTTTGCAAAGGGAGTTTAGTAAAGAGTCAGAACAGGTGCCCTCAGGTCCTGCCAGGCAGGGTTTGGGATTTGTTTGAAAATCTAAACATGTAAAGTGGATACTGTAAAGCCAGAATGCTCAGCAGAATGGAGGATGGTGCTCCTTGGCACACCAGTGGCTCCTGGCACTCAATTGTCCTTTTTGCTAGAGCCATTTAAAAAGATAGAAATGATTGCTAATGGGAATGTAAGAGGCTTAAACTAATTGTGCCGTGTTTCCCAGTTCTCTAATTTCTGCCCTAACAGGACAAAACTACTTTAGCTTTAGCAATAAAGGACCTAGTAGCTCCAAATTCAGGCTCTGCTGGAGGTATCCCCCAGTTGCCTTTCATCTCAGAGGGACTGATGGATCTAACAAAGCTGGTTCTGAGCTTCAGCAATTTCCCTGCCTTGGAGTTATGTTCATCCCGAGATCCCGGATGTGGGAACAGAGAGAGGAGCAGGGAACAACAGCCCAGGTGTGACAAGAGCTCTGTACCAGTGTGTGTTTGTGGCTGGGGATGGGGGGGAGTGGCCCTGGGCCCCCATAATTTTAGGTGAACCTCATGCCCCACATCATATCATGTAACATCTCAGTTCTTTTAGTTTCCTCTTGGTGCTTCTCCATCACCCATTGCTGCCAGGGCAGCTGCTCCCTAAGGAATGGGGTGCTGGGAGCTGAGGGGGGTCTCACTGCCCTGAGTGGGATGGGCAGGGCAGGCCCAGAGCTCGTGGAATCAGATCATGGGATAAGCTCATGGCAATGGGGCAGGTCTGAGGTCCAGCTGGGAAGTCAATCTGCAGCTCAGATCTGGAGAGGGTGTCCAGGCTCTGACGATCTGGAGAGGGTGTCCAGGGTCTGACACAGCCCGGGGCAGCTCTGTGGGGATGGGACAGGCTGGAGGTCCAGCTGGGAAGTCAGGCTGAGGTCAGAGTCCAGGTCAGCCAGGGTACGGCATCACTCAGGGCAGGGGCTGAGGGGCCAGAGCTGAGCTGAAATGGGCTCCTGAGCCATGGGCAGGGAGTGGAGGAAGTACCCTAGGTGAGGCTGGTCAGGGTCACCAAGACATATTAGAGCTCTCAGGTCCCTGAAAGGCTCAGGCTGTTGAGCTGGACAAAGGCTCCTTCTCCAAGCTCCTGCTCTCTTGTGAAGTTCCTTACTGGAGATTCCCTGTGGCTCCTGAAGCAGGAGAGCATGAGCCAGGACCCCTTCTCCTGGCAAGAGCACCCCCAAAACCGAAGAACAACAAACTATGAACATGAGATCAGTTTTAAAAGACATTTAATAGCAAAACATTGGCAGTGCAATGGGCAGATGTGACTGGTGGTGGCACAGCTGGCACAGGGTACCCAGGGTGGGCAGTGGGCTCTACAGGGACAGGCGACTGCCCTGGCAGGATCCTGCTCCAAGTCCTACTCTGGAATAGTGCAGAAGGAGGAATCAGAAGCCCCAGCAAAGTGCAGAACTCACAAGGCACAGGGAGGTGCACAGTGCACAGGAATGGGAGCCACCAGCCTGGGAAGGCTCCTGGATTGGAGCATTTGCTCCTGCTGTCCCTTGGCACAGAGGAACTGTCAGAGCCCTGCTGGTGATCCACAGCAGCTCTGCCTGCGGGGATTACAGCTTCCCCCAGGGAAAGCAGGCAGGCAGAATTCAGCCCTTTAATACAGCACATGTAGCAGCAAGCACAGGAGGATCTAGAGCAGTTCCTATGAGGTTTGCAGCCCATGTGAGAGCTGGAGCCTGTCTCAGCCAAGGTGATGTTGCAGAAGCATCAGCAGGACTGGCTGGGAAAGGCCACTCTGGGCAATAAAAGGCCACATGGAAACAGAACTGTTCAAAATGATTGCAGCAGTGAGAGACAAGGACACTTCAAGGGCAGCTCTGGCAATCTGAGGAGACTGGGGGGAGACCTCACCAGGGTTGGCAGCTTCCTCATCAGGGGCAGTGGAGGGGAAGCACCAATCTCTGCTCCCTGTGAGCAGTGACAGGACCCAGGGAACGGCTGGAGCTGTGTCAGGGCAGGGTCAGGTTGGATCTCAGGAAAAGGTTCTTCCCCTAGAGGGTGGTTGGCACTGACCAGGCTCCCCAGGGCAGTGGGCACAGCCCCAAGGCTGACAGAGCTCTAAGGAGGGTTTGGACAATGCTCTGAGGGACAGTGTGGGATTGTTGGGGTGTCTGTGCAGGGCCAGGGGTTGGACTGGATGGTCCTTGTGGGTCACTTCCAGCTCAGGATTTCCGTGATTCCATGATTCTGACCTGAAGTTCACACTCAGCTCACACTGCAGGACAGCCTTAGAGCTTTGGTGCCCTGGATGCAGAAGGATCACTGGGGCTCAGGCTCTGCTCCCTGTCCAGTGCCTGTATTTGTTACACTGGTGATGAGTGCACAGCACCTCTGCCACCAGCCAGGGTGGGCAGGACCCACCTGAGAGCCTCTGGCAGCTCCTGCAGTGAGGGGCCAGCCGGGTTCTCACCAGTCCAGGTTCTCCTCCTTTGCTGGAGGCCTCGCGCTCCCCTCGCTGTAGAACTGGGAGAACCAGCACCGGTGCCTCTGGATCCCGGAGTCCTCCCTGACCAGGAGTGGCTTGGACAGGTACTGTTTATTATTCCAGATGGTTATATCCCTCTCAAACTGGGGGGAGAAGGAGGGTCTCACTCAGGTGGGGAAGCTGAGCCAGCAGGTTTGTGACACTGAGTTACTCTTCACATTTCTCCCAGCTGGCCCTCGTGGGACTGCTCCTGTTATCAGGAACACGGAACACCACGGCTCTGTCTGCAGCCAGCAGAGTTTAGCCCCAAAGAGAAGCTTCCAAAAAATAAGCCACTTCCAGCTCAGACTGCCCCTGACATGGGCTTGTGTAGGTAGGAGCTGTTTCACCTGAGAGTTTTGGTTCATTGCCGGCCAGGGCTTTATAAATAAAGCCTCCACATCTTACACTCTGCTCAGCCACACATGGAGTAAGGCTGTGGAGTTTTCCTTTGGGAAGAAGGTGCTGCAGAAATGAGTGTTGCTCATTCACATTAGTGAGATGCAAAATGTTAAGGCAGCATTTATAGAACATGGGGCAGCAGAACCAAGTTTGATTTGGGGTAGGTTTTTGGCATCTGAACATCATCTGGAGCTGGAGAGATGGGGCCACTCTCCAACAGAGGTGGCCTTCAAAGCCATGCTTGACCTGAATTTGGCAATAGTCTTGTCTCAGCTGGGATATTGAACTGGAGATCTCCAGAGTTCAACACTTCCATGAATCCCTGCAGTAAAAGCCTTGAAAACCTCTTTTAGGAGTAGCAGGAGTTGCCAAATCTCATGATAATTCAAAAACAAGAGGATTTCTTGGCACAGTCCTTACCAAAGGTGATAGCATGATATTAAAGCACCAGCCTGGGATGCTGGAAACCTGGATACAGTGACTAGTTCCCTCAAAGACTTCCCACAGCTACAAAGAGGTTGCCTAATCCTTGTGTTCCAGCTTCCCACCCACAGGAGAGGGATAACACCTCTCTGCCACCCTCAGCAGGCGATCCACTGCAGGGATCCCCTTTATTCGACCTCCAGTTTGATTTTTTGGGCTACTGACAAGGAAACATCACACCAAGCACCGCAAAGAGCTTCCCCACGGGTGCTTTGCTCCCACAGGATATCTGAGCCCATGTGGGCAACTGCTCTTCCTTCTCACACCTCCCAGACACGAAGCTCCAGGGAACCAAATCCCTTTGGCTGCTCTTCTGCAGGGGCCTCACCTGGACACACTCTGCCCTCAGGATGAACTTGGGGACTATGGCTGGTATGTTCTTCTGGTAGTAGATTTTGTGAACAACCCTCTGCAGGAGAGGCTCCAGGGGAGTCACCGTCTGCAGGATGATCCCGCGGCCCAGGAACGCGTGTTCAAAGATCAGGTAAACCAGCCCTGGCCCCACCTGCAGAGCAACAGAACGCCCTCAGGGAACAGCTCCCAGTGGTTCGGCCCTCTGGTGCAGCAACTCCCACACCCTGAGACCTGCTGGAGATGTCTCCTGGGCTGGGCTCCTTACTCTTTTCATCAAGTCAGGCACCAAGTCATGGCCTCAGGGCATGATAACAACTTTGCCAGTCGTTATCATCTCCAAGCAGGGTTAGATTAGATAGACTAGATATTGGGAAGAAATCTTCCCATGAGGGTGGTGAGGCCCTGGCACAGGGTGCCCAGAGAAGCTGTGGCTGCCCCATCCCTGGGAGCGTCCAAGGCCAGGTTGGACAGGAGCAACCTGGGATAGTGGAAGGTGCCCCTGTCCATGGCAGGGGGCTGAAATGAAATGACCTTCAAGGACCCCTTTAACCCAAACCAGTCTGTGACTCTATGACTTGTTCTGCATTTCTAATGTGGGAATAGGTCAGATTCCTTCTAAAATGTATTAGACTAAATTTAGAAATGTTTTATCAGACAAATTTCACATTTCATTAAAAAAAAAATCCAGAAAAAAGTGAGATGATCTAGTTCCAATTGATTCGTAGCACTATTTCTATTTTCCTATAATCCTTTGTCAGTCTGTGTCAGCTATTTTATTATCTCAGGGCTGATCTTGGGCTGCCGACACACTGTTCCTGATTGTTTGCCTTTCCCACTTCTGCACCGTAACCAGCTGTGACCATGTGGTGTGAAGGTCCCTCAGGATTGTCGCCAATGTCTGCTCAGGTGAATTTTTTTAATTGTTTTGTGACATAGTAATCCTCAGGACCCCTCCCTCTTCCCTGGGGCAGCCCCAGTGCCAGTGGGTGCTTTTTGGCTCATGTGCTGGATGCACTTGGTAGGGAAGGTGTCCCCGAGATGAGCTCAACTGGTCAGAGCAGGGTGCTGACAACAGCAAGATTCAATCCTCTTACGGGCCCTTCACTTGGACTCGGTGATCCTTGTGTGTCCCTTCTGTGGCTCTGTGACACTAAGCAGGACAGGCAGGGCTCTCAGCCTTTGGGGAAGCAAAGCCCTTCAGCTTGAGGTGCTGGTGGTCAGCAGCCCAGGACATACCTGCCTGGCTGAAACCGTCAGATCCATGAGGCAGAGGCGCTTCCCGAAGATGGTTGCGGAGTGTTGGAGCAGCAGCCGGGAGCAGTGCTCGTTGGGCTCGGGCTCCGGCTGCCATTCTGCCTGGAGAGGGGAAAGGACGGCTCAGCCCGAGGGTGGGGGGCACAGGCCGAGAGGGGCAGCATGAGATGGGGACAAGAGCTGTGAGGACCATCTGGAGATGAGCGCAGCTGAGGGAATGCAGCTGAAACCCTCGGAGACACGGAGCCTGGAGCAGGAGGTGCAGCCGAGGGGGTGAGGTGGGACAGATCCTTTGAGGCAAGAAGGGAACCTGGTTTGGAAGACTTTGACCTCGTGGCTAAGAGGGGAGCTGGGGTCTTACCTTCCAGATGTGCTTCATGAAGTGCCACAGCCTGGACCTCGTGTATCTCAGGTCAGACCCTCCCAGAATGGCTGGTCCGTGCAGAAAAGCCAAGTGAGCCGCGTCGGCCGCGTTCTCGGGGATTTCCTGGTGTTGGGGAACAATTTTTTGTTGGCAAAAGCTGACTCGAGTGGGAGCTGCCTGCACTTCCAGCAGCTTTACAACAGGCCCAGGTGACCCTGGTACAGCCCTGGGCCCCCAGCCGGGCAGGGCAGAGCAGGGCAGAGGTGCTCACGGGCCTTGAGGCAGCAAGAGGCACCAGGATCCTCAGCACAGACTGGCCTGGGACCAGTTCTTAACAAGCATCTAGGAATAATTCGGACAAGAAGATCAGAAAATTCAGGGTTTGTTTTAAGCTCACAGAACTCTCTGTGTGCTCACTTGTGCAGATGCACAAGCTGGGACTCCAAATAAGTCCTGCCTTTGGCCCTATGATAACTGTAAGGAACAAAGCATTTTTGCCTAGTTTTCACATATTTTTACACCTTTAAACCCCACCGGCCTACCCAAATACATCACTGTTTGAGACATTTTAGCTGCTTTATGATTCAAATACATCAGCTTCCCACTAGCTCTGCAAGAAGCACAGACTGGCCCCAGCACAGGCCTGTGTGTAGTGGTTTGCACTGGAAAAGACATAAAATAAATATTACTATCCACTCAATCCCGCACATTATCCCAGTTCCTCTGCACACTCCCAGAGCTGCATCTCCTGTGCCGCATGCATCTTCATTATGTCTCCCAGTAACACTCTATTCCTTCCTATCCCCTCTCCTCCCTTGGGATGCAGCCAGCAGGCAGGTGCTGCCTTTGGATTTGGTATGCTCTAGATTAAGGGTCATTTTTGTCCCTGATTTTTACAACTACAGGTGTTCTGCTCAGCAGAAAAATCTCCCCCGGACCTCCAGGCGTCACCCAGTTTCAAAACTGCTGCTGCCTCCCATCTCTCTCCAGGAGCCCCCACCCATGGCTGCCCCTTCTCCCTCCCAGGTCCCTTCTGGCCAGTGCCACAAAATGGGGCCCCTTTTCCAGACTCATTTCCCCAGAGAGTCAGCAGCCGTTTGTTCTCCATGGCCCATTTGTCAGCCTATGGTGGTGATTATGAAGATTAACAGCAAAATAACTGCGCGTCTCCATTTGGGTGATCGATGAGTTGAAACGCCTCCTGACAGTAAGTGCCGCAGCTCTTGGAGGATCTTTTTTTAAATTACACCAGTTGTAAGTCAAAGCAAATTAACAGATTCTTTTTAAGCACCCGGAACAGCTGTTCTCCACTCGAGGAGCTCACGCTCTGTGTTTGGGGAACATATGCCGCGTCCTCGGTGCACGGCACAGGGGGTGTTTCTAGGTCAGAGCTCTGCCAGCAGCACTGATGGCACTGCCAAGGTCTGGTTAACTGGGAGGAGATGTCCCTGAATGGGTTAACTGGGAGGAGATATCCCTGAACCGGGCTATAGGAGAGGACCCAGGCCTGGACATGCCCCAGAGGGGGAGGGAGCGGGCTCCCTACCTGGATGTGCACATCCACCAGGTGCTCCGTCTGCCCACGGAACACCCACTCCCCGGCGGTGATCTCGCGCTGCTCGGGCACTGCCCAGGTGGGATCGAGCCCTTGGCCGTGGTACCAGAGCAGCACCATCCCGTTCACCTCACAGGACGGCCAGGCCCGGACCCTGGCGAAATCCGGCACTGCGGGGGCACAAAGGGACCAGTTAAAATCCACAGCCCCAAGGCTGACACCAACCCTGACCCTTGTGCTGAACCACAGCTCAGAGATCAACTTTGGGGGAGATATTCATGGGGCACACACTCGTGGTGGCACTTCTCCAGTTTTCAGGGTGCTGAAGAACAACAGCATCTACAAAGGTCACAGAAAAGAGTTTGTTTTAGTTGGTTTTATTTCAGTTTGGTGTTTTGCATAAGTTTTTAAAGGAACAACTTGGCTGGCTGGTCTGCTGCCTCTTTAACCTGGTTAAATAACTAAATGGCTGCTGCATGAATGGATCCTCCTTCAGTTTCAGCGAGCTAAAAGGAGATGCTTTTAGTTCTAGATGTGTAGAGAGAATATAAGTCATCACTGCCTCTCAAGTTCAAGTCATTCTCTGCTATAACATTGCAGTATCATGTGTTGCTTTAAGAATAGATCAGTGAAATCAATTTGGGCATTTATAGTTGATTGTCAGAAAATGCAGCTTCTACTGGATTGGAAGGCTGTTGTCTTCATTACTTTTTTCTTTTCTAATGTGGAAACGAGCACCAAGGAGAGCACAAAGCACTTCCTTCTTACTCAGCCTTGTACACGTGGGAGGTGAAATAATGGGAGAAATGACGATTCTCTTTGAGTCAATGAATATCAGAGGGGGCAGGAGAAGCCCATCACTGTGCTTTCTGATTGACAAAACCTGGTGCTTTGGGTGGAATGCATATGATCAAATTACTAAGAGGGCTTCATCTGCCCCCACACAGACATAGAATCATAGAATCGTTGAGGTTGGAACAAACCTTTAATATCCCCAAGTCCAACCATTGCCCAGCATTAACCCATGTTCCCAAGTGCCACATTCACACATCTTTTAAATCCTTCCAGAATGGTGACTCCATCACTGTTCTGAGCAGCCTGTTCCAATGCCTGTTCCAATGCCTTTTAGTGAAGGAATTTGCCTTAATATCAGATCTAAACCTCATCTGGCACAACTTGAGACCATTTCCTCTTGCCCTGTCCCATATTCCCTGGGAGCAGAGCCTGACCCTCTCCTGGCTCACCCCTCTTGTCAAGGAGTTGCAGAGAGTGAGAAGGTCCCCCCTGAGCCTCCTTTTCTCCAAGCTCAGCCCCCCCAGCTCCCTCAGCCTCTCCTAGTGCTCCAGCCCCTTCCCCCTCTTCCTCCAGCCCCACATTGGGCTCTGGGGCTCTGTCTGGCTGTGGGTCCCAGTGAGCCCAGGGCTGGAGGAGTTGCCCATCTGAGCTCTCCAAAATCCTGCTCCAACAAAGTACCTGTGTGAGCACAGATGGCTTTTAAATCTGTTTATATCACCCTGACCTATTTGGGCTGGAGGGGAGCAGGGCAGCTGGCTGTAGTTTTATTCTTTTAATACCTCCAAATAACAATGACTCAGAATTCAGCCATTTCAGATGAAATGACACATCTTGGTGAGTGTTTGCACATGTCCAGAATATTCTCCCTCGTTTTGTGGTGAAACACATCATTGCTCTGTGCATGGAACCAAATTTTCATTTGAATGCAGCTCCTGACTAAAAAATACAGTATTAATCATTTTGCTGAAAATAACACACACAGAAAAGGAAATTGCTGTTTGGTGAGATCTATAAATTGGTTCTCTTGCCCATAGAGATGGAATGTTTCTTTCACTTCAGGAGAAATAGTTTGTTTAGTAGAAAGAGTGACTTTTTCTGCCGATCGATGTTTCATTGCTATCCTAATTGATCCAAATCCAATGAAGTTGAACTTCTCAGGACAATAACTAAGAAGCACAAGCCAAAGCAAAACTCAAGGTAAGTGAATTGGCGATTTAAATTCATTAGTGGAGCCAGATCAAGTAATTGCTCCATGTGAACTTTAAGACGTTCTTCCTACACAGCCAAGGCAAGCCATATCTGTGTGGTGGATGTATGTGAAAAGCTTTCCTGAATCCCAACCAGAAGTTCCTTTGAAGCCTTAAAAGGAGAAAAAAATTCCCATTGAGAAACTATTCTGTCATGTTCACGGGACACGTTTCAGCACTGATGTGGCATAAGCTGTCACTGTAGAGCACAGAATCATTTCTGGAACTCAACAGCTCCTTGGGATCCATCCCTGAGGGACCCAGTGGAAGGCTCAGAGCTAAAAATCTGCTTTTACACTCTGCCTACAGAATGCAGGAGGTGTGGGACTGTCATAATCGAGAAGGGCGTTATTTAACTGAAGTCCTAGTTACCATCTAACATAGGGAAGGGCACTGGAACCATGTGGAACACCGGGACATGGACAGCCCAGAGAAAAAACCAGGGTGCTGCATGAAACAGGGGAGTGCATGGAGGGTGAATTAGAGAAAGACAATTTTCCCCTAATGAAGTGGCTTTTAATGACGACAACATCCTTTCTGTGGCTGTTCTCCGTGGATTTTGGGGGCATGTTCACCTTTTGCAGCATACGGGATGCTGGTGCATTTTCCATCCTCTCCTCGGAACTGCCAGCCGTGGAAGGGGCACTCGATGCAGCCGCCCCGGACCCGCCCGCCGGCAGCGAGGTTGGCCCCGAGGTGAGGGCAGTGGGCGTCCAGCACGTGGGCTTGGCCATCCTGGGAGCGAAACACGGCGAGGTGTTCCCCTGCGGGGACAGGAGATGGTGGAGGTGTAAAAACACTGTAAGAGGTGTAAAAGCGCCAGAGGAGAAAAGGTCGGGCAAGACACTCACTGCTCGGCCCCCTCGGAACGGGCGGCACCGACCGTGACTTTACCCGGTGTCAGAGGGGTCTGACGGGAGTCTGCCTGTGCAAAGGAGGGAGAAATACCCTGCGAAAAACTAATGCCCGCGGGCTTCTTTCCTTTCTAGCCGTGGCAGGACAGCAACAGGGATGCTCCGGAGAAGTGATTTAACCACGAGATGGCACCAGGAAGCTGCCAGAGCCGGGCAGGGGCTGCTGCATGGGCTGCGGGAGGGAGGGAGAGAGGATGAGAGGGACAGCGGGTGAGAGGGACAGCGGCAGGAGGGACAGCGGGCAGCAGTTCCCTGCCAGGCTGCAGGCAGGTGTTTACTGGCTGCAGAAAAGGCCAGGCAGAACTGGGCTGGCAGCTGCTCAAGCAGATGCCCAGAGTGTGGTGGCCATGGACGCACTGCTCTGGGTTTAGAAGACATCCCAGAGCAGGGAGCCAGCCCGTCACACCCTGTGTCACCCTGAAGAGCTGGGCAGCTGCCCAATGTGCCAAAGAGCTGCTGTAGCAATGAATCATCTGTGCTGAAGGGTATCACCTTGTTCCAGGCAGGGGGAGTATAATTTCTCATGGTCATCTCTGAACCATTATGATTTTGATCCTCAGCTCTGGTTTTTAAGCTCCTGGACCCTGTTTTTGGCCACAGGATGAAAAGTGCCTTCACAAAAATGTTTGAAGATTTAGGATGCTTCCCTTGCTAAAGGAGACAGACACAGAGAAGGGCAACTGCAGCATTTAGCAAGAACTCCTTCACCCAGGAGGGGCAGAGGAGAGACCACGGGCTCATACATCTCAGGAATCTCTGCTAACAGGAGCTGGAAGGAGAAGCCCTTTATCTCTTTGCTCTTGAACCCCGAGGGCCACCCACACTGTAGCTCAGCAGCAAATCCCTTCCTCAGGCAGGGACAGCCGGGTGCTGAGAGCCAGAGCACTGACACCTCCTCAGCAAAAGGGAGTTTTCTGGTGAAGGGAAGGGAAGCCCTTGGTCCTGATCGGCTCCACACAGGGAGTAGAGAGTGCTGGAGTGGCTGGGACTGCATTGCCCCAGCTCTCAGGCTTGTCTCCGCTGTGGGCCTGATTCCTTTTGCTTCCCGGAGCAATGTGAGATTGGCCCCACTGCTCTATCCTCAGTTCTGGGATTGCCCTCCTCCGCCACAGCCCCGGGGTGGCACCACATTACCTGATAAAGCAGAAACAGGCAGCACCTGGGCTGCAGCCATCAAGCTGTTTGTGGATCTGCCTCACCCAGCTGTGCTCCAACCACAGCTGGGCGGCTGCCACGGTGTTATCTAAACCAATGTACTCCTGAGGGACTGAACTGGGGCCAGATGCTTTCCTGGCCCAGCACAGACCTGTCAGTGCCCACATCCCTGGAAGCAGCACAGGGAAGTAGGGCTGTGCATTGGTGACCTGCCCTGAAAGCAAAGTGTCCCCTCAAGTCACCTCCTGGTTGGAAGGGGACACAGCTGGGCTGGGAGCTCAGAAGCCCTTGGGGGCTGTTCATACAGATGTGGCCACTGAGGGAAAGGCCAGGTCCTTTCTTCCATGCTGTGCTTCAGGTGATGCATATTTGTATTCAGAGTTCATCAGCTTGTGAACTTTGGTCGTTGCAGTGGCTGCTGTCACTTGAAGCTCAAAGAAGTCCAAGCTCAACTTCGGGAGCTGAGCGCAGTTCGTGTTTTCCCAGGCAGCCACCCTGATGACAAGTGACACAGTGTGAGCTATCCCTCCCAAAACCGCTTTCCTTGACTGACATTTTGTTATTTGGGCAAAGAAAAGGAAATCCTGGAAACTTTCCCAGCCTTCAAGCCTAGGCAGGATTATTTCTGATATCTGGCAGATATGAGTCGTTGTACTGCAGTGCCTAGAGATCCCTTCTTTTGCGGGACACTGGCCCTGTTGCCCCTGGAGTCTTTCTGGAAGGCTCTCACACATCTGCTGGCCAGCAAGCACAGGAGAGCGGAGGCACCAGAAGTACATCTTCCCCTGCCCCAGGTAACAGGGATTCACCCTGAAGCATCAGCATTTTCTTCATTACCATTTTCTTCTATCTCCACCTCTCTACCTGACCTGAGGTTCAGGGCAAAAGAGAGAAGGCAGGGAAAGTGTTTCTGCCTGTTGGAGATGTTCAGGGCTCAGCAGTGGCAACAGCAGAGTGGAAACACAGAGCTTTGGATGGGTCAGACCCGAGTCCCATGGCCAGAGCA
Source organism: Cephalopterus ornatus (assembly GCA_013396775.1). Taxonomy (NCBI): domain Eukaryota; kingdom Metazoa; phylum Chordata; class Aves; order Passeriformes; family Cotingidae; genus Cephalopterus; species Cephalopterus ornatus. The sequence goes on from VZRE01003667.1 coordinate 237,668, forward strand.
TTTGGGGTCCCGGGTGACCCCAGCAGCAGCTCTGCAGCCTGAGGCTTTGCCCAGCAAAGTTTTAAGATGGTTTTATTCCAAGAAGGTCCCCTCTCTAGAGCTTCCCTTCGTACAGGCAGTTTGGAGGTCTCCTGCCTTGAAGACCTGAATCAGTGCCCATGGCCAAACCTTTGCTGGGCTGTCCAAGAACTCACCCAGGACTCCTGAGTGCTGCTTTTGCCTCCAACCTTCACACTCTGGAGGCAGCAGATCCTTGCTCTGCCTTGTGCATCAAATCCAGTGTCTCTCCAACTTGGGAGGACAGTTTTCTGGCCTAAGATACACTGAAAAACTGTTGCAGGTGAATATCAGAGCACTAACAGCCAAATACTTTTTCCCTTTTTTAATTTTAATTTTCCCACTTAATCAGCCTATTTTTTTTTTTTTTAGGAAAATCAAATAGCAGTTGCAGCAAGAACAGCATAGGGGACTTAAAGAGACCCAGGACCACTGGGCAGTTCTGGGTACTTGCTGCGAATGCAGAGTCTGGTACAGAGCAGCTCAGAGGACTCTGGAGCTGCTCTCACCCCACTTCCACAACCCCAGAAGGGAGTGAGACTTTCCCGCACTCTCAGTGCCAGTGTTTGGAAGGTGTCTTATCCCAAAGGATGAGTCTGCAAAGACTGAGTCAAGTGACTGTTGTTCTTCCATCTCCTCTGACTCGCTGCCTCCGAAGTGGGGCTACATTTCCAGGCTTTTTGATCAGAGGCTCCAAAAGAAATTAGACACCCACAAACCCAGAGGCTGCAGGTTGTTTAACTATCTTACTTACTGATAATCTTCCTGGCACTGGTACCCTGCTGTCTCTGCCACTAGAAGTGATTCCACCTGCACATTTCAGCCAGACCCAGAAGACTGGGTGCCAGGAACCAGGCTATGGGCAGACAATCAAGGGAACTATAACAGACAGGCTGGGGGGGCTCTCTAGGATAGAATTCGATGTATATTGAATTACATAGGTCCTGTTATAAAAAAAACCAACCAAACAAATAAAAAAACAAGAACAAAAAACCAAACAACAACACAAACAAAACCCCAAAACAAAACTCAAAAACTAAAAAGAAAAAACAAACAAACCAACCACACAAAAAAAACCCAAAACACCAAAACACAAAAAAAAAACCCCAAAACACCAAACCCCAACAACTTCCCGGGAGGGGAAGGCTCTTGAAAATAGGAAAAAAAACCCCACACCTTTTCCACTAA
>VZRE01003668.1:0-39990 GCA_013396775.1 Cephalopterus ornatus
GGAGCATTCCCTTCAACTCTGTCAGTTAGGGGCATTGTCCAAAATGTCTTTCAAACACTGACAGGCGTGGTGCAACGATCCCTCTCTCTGATGCCTGTTGAGGTAAAATAATTATTCCTAATGTCCAATCTAAACCTCTCCTGAGGGTTTGAGCCATTCCTATGCATCCTGTCTTTGGATTCCAGGGAGAATAGACTAGTATCTCCATCACTATTTCCCATACTCAGGATACTGTAGAGAACAATGGTGTCTTTTTTATATAGCCAAATTTTTATTTTAATATTCTATTTTAATAATTATGTCCAAGGAAAAAAAACTTCTAATTTTATGCATAAGCTTGTAAAATCATTTTCATAGAGATACAGAAAGGAAGAAGGAGAAATGTTTTACTAGCAGTTTTACATGGTATGCATAAAGGTTCGTCTGTTTCCCTTCTGTTACTTATTTTTTGACACTAGCATCCTTGGCAGTACTCTTAAGTAATGAGTAGAAGAAGAAACACAGGAGGTTCTGTTTGAAAATAACAAAACATGTTTTCACTGTGATGCTGAAGGATTACCTAGAGAGGTTGCAGAGTCTCCATCCTCAGAAGCACTCAAAAGCTGCCTGAAAATGGACTCAGGTAGTCTGCTCTATGTGGACCTGCTTGAGCAATGGAGTTTGACAGGGTGACATCCAGAGCTGCTTTTGAACATCAACAGTTCTGTGGCTCTTTGAAGTCCGCAAGAACAGAAAGCTGGGACCTGTTGGCCAAAAATTTCCTTTTGAGAGTATCATCTCAGTGAAAAGATTATCTTTGTTTATTGACTTTGTAAGAAGATAGGACTGCAAAGGATGTTCTGGATCATGGGGTTTGAATTCCTGTCTGCAGCAATATCCATAAATACATCAATTCTCAATATAAACCCCTCTATACCTTTACAGGTTGCTCCAATTTCTTTCTATTTAAAGAGTCAAAACTATTAATCTGATATCAGCCAAGATATTTCATTAAATTTCATTAGTTATTTGTAAACTTGGGCCATTCGATTTCTCCTCATGGTAAATTTTATCCATTCTGTACACACATAGCTATAGCCATCTGCTTAGCTGCATATCTGGATTTGCTTAGAAACAGTGGGGGGTACTTGGGTAGTTGTAGGCATAATAAAAAGCTTTCAGACTCACTACTGGATTGGCCAGTGGCAAACTGCCAGCGTATTTCCTGTAAGAAAGATGTGGCTAAAGCAGTTTTCCTTCCTTGTTAACTGAATGAATTTATAAAAACAATGTTACACTAATGTGGTTTGGCAAAGTTAAAACGCACCTCCTCTGGTTTCACCCTTCTGATAGATATGTATTACAAGTGAGTTCAACAAAGAAACATATGTAGAAATACTCCTACTCTTTCAAGTTTACTAGGTCAGTGTCAGCGTCTTGTGCCTCATGGCTTTCTACACTAAAATATAAGCTACCAACCTTTCTAGTGTTGGTTGGACACCAGCAGGCAATGTTGAACTCCAGGTACAAACTACCTTTCTTCAAGGAACACTTTTTTCTATAAGTTACAGTGAAAACAGGCAAACAAATGGAATACACACAGGAATTTTAAGGTACTTTTGTTGGTGTGTATGCAGACTAAGGAGTAAATCTATTTACTTGGAGCAGTAATGTTTTTAATAAGCCTCACAACTAGAAATTAATAATGTCTGGCATCTTAGAAATTCAGGAAGTGTGGCATGTGCTGTTTGATGATAAATGGACATAGAGATATCCTCTGAAATGAGCAATCTCGGTGGCCCATATACACTTAGCTTTCTCAGGGCCAGATGGAGAGAAATGGTAATGTAATGACCTTCTCCCTATAGATTCAAACACCTGCAATCCAGCAGGCAATGTTGTTAATGTACTGCTGGCCATATAATTGCTGAACAGGTGTCTTCCAGGCAAGAAATGCAGCTGGAACAAGCTTCCAGGGCAACTGCACTATGAACATTTTTGAATAAATATAAATATTTTTGAACTACTGAACATTTCAGTCTGCTCCCTGAACGAGACTAAGTTGCAGAAAATTTTGAGTTTATATATGTATATGCACCTATGAAGATTTATATTTATATATATATGCATCTATGAATATATATATGTATATATATGTACCTTTTCGTTTTCAGTTTTGTAATCAGAAGAAGTGAAGATAGGGAAGAACGAATGTGGAAAGAAAAAAAATGAAGAAGTGAAAATACAGATCATTACCCACTCAATCCAAAATACAATGGAATGAAGCCTGGCTACTAAAATAATATAAAACAGATGGTGAACTCTCACCCTGTTTTTAGCAAAACCAGGAATTATGCTTATTTTTCGTGTGGTCTTTTGTTCCTTTTATTTTTTAAGTCCTGCATTACCTGGCTAATTTTTTTCCGGTCTTATTTTCTACAGACGTTGCAATCCGACTTTTGTTGTTGTGGCTGTCATCAGTTTTTATGTAGAAACTACTTTGGAAACCTGAAATTATATTACTTTAGGACAAGTCTTTTACAGTACTGCATACTTACGGGGATGTTGTTTTAACTGTATAAAGATATTGTGGTTCAGCTTACTATAAGACCTTTGTGACTAGAAATGTGCTTTACTGGCACTGTCCACCGTGGAAAGAGCAAGCACTAATGTAATCAAAGCAGTGTCACCTAGGAATACACACAAATACTGAGAGACATCCAAGTCTTTTCATCCAAAAAAATGCCATTTCTGTGTTTTATTACACTTCCTCTTACCACAAGTTCTTCATTTCCTGAAGTACAGATTTAGGACAGTGAATTTCAATCTTTTTGGATTTGCTGACTCCTTGACAGTAACTCTTTATAGCTGCAAAACTCCCACATAACCAATGGAAAGTTTCCCCAAAATTATATACTTTACTGTTCAGTAGTTGCTGGGCCACACACTTACTTACAGTGAAGAAAAAGTCCACATGTCATCTTGTGACTCAGAATGAACAAGACTTCTTAGCAACACACAATCTCCAATATAACTCGCGCAAAGAATGGCTGTGCAATGACAAAAATGTCCATGCTAGCAGACCTTCAGAAGATGCTCAGTCACATGGTCTTTTGTATATCTTTTAGGGCACTGGGAGAACATTCAACACAACTACCACTGGCTTATTTCTCCCAGGAGTGCAATTTTGAATCCTCAACAGGTATGACTCTAGGGTTCATTATGAGACTGTATCAAACCTTCATGTTTCTCTTCAGAGCTCAGGAAACTGGAGTGCTGTGAGTTATTACTTTAATACTCTGCTGCTGTTGTATCACTGTTCCCTTTGTGCTTCTGTTACTATCATTTTACTTACATCCATTAATTTTTTCTAGTATAACTGTTATATACCTATACGGACCCTCATTTCTCACTGTAAAGAATAAATTAAAAAAATGTCTTGCATGTTCTTCAAAAATAACAGGTGAACCTAAACAAAGCTATTTTAGTAAAGTATATTTTCTCATTGGTATTTTATTCTATGTAACACCAACCCCCCCAAAAAACAATCAACCAAAATAACAGGAATAAAGCCCTCTTAAGAATTGTCTTAAGTAATACAGAATGAACCTCTCAAAGATAAGCTTTTAGAACATGCATAAAAACAACTCATGTTCTACTTACTTATATGGTCCACATTTTTTCCTCAAACAGAATACATATCTGCCTCTTGAAATCAAAAAATCCATAGGTACTCACAAGGAGTTGTTCTTATTTGGCAGCTTTAAGCTTTTTTTTTTTAGCTTTCTTTGTGAACCAAGACAAAACTTTTTAGACTGTAAATTAAAGATCAGAATTTTAAATCCATATCTGCAGCACATTATCATTCAAAGAGTAGAGTTTGAACTGAGTTTTCTTTCTTCAAAACTTCTCTAATTTTGTTGAATTCTGTTCAGTTTTCCAAACCCAGCATAAGCCCTCTTAGAAACACACAAAAAGAATTAACTCCAAGGTATTGCATTTTCAAGAACCCACAGAAATAGAACCCTAATAAAAGTAAGATATATGACTGGGTAGGATGGACAGCAATTGAAGGCACACTTACAAATTTGATTTTGTATAAATTAAACAGAGGATATTGTTACAGGATTTTTATTATCTTCATCAGAATTTTTTGAAACTATTTTGTTACACAAGCATTGGTGGATTACGGTGTCTTCCCCAAAATACTTTTCTTGTGGTAACACGCTAGTTTAAACATAATTTTAATTGGTAAAAAGATCTCAGTTTCAGCATTTTTTCAGCAAAACCAGTAGCCTGGTGCTAAGTAAATTCAGGTCAGATCCAGAACTGAATATCTACCTCAGTCAGAAGTGATACCTGAATTTGCCCTTCTCAATTTACCTATTTCTCAAGTGGAGGAAGGAAGTCATGAAATTTCAGTCCTTCCCATCAGAACCACTCTACTTCATATAAGTAGTTTTTGGGAAAAAGGGAACAAAACGTGTCTCTACAGTCTCATTTTGAAGTTGTTTATTGCAATCAGAAGAACTTGGCTCTATCATCTGAATTAAGTAACATCACTAAGGTATTTTCTTGCTTTCTTTAAAAGCAGAACAGCACAGTTATTTCAAAGATTTCCAAAGAGCTTGAAATTATTTAAACTATAGCTCTATTTGATGGTGAGGAAAAATAATTTCCCATCTTCACCTCCCACCCTCTTGCCAATATCATATTCTTTTTCTTATTTAAATATTTACAGCTAATTAAACAATCTACAGCTAGCTGATGTTTTGATCAGCTGTTTTGTTTGATATGTGTACCAGTGTGCATGTCATTATGTATTCCATAATATTTTTTCATTGTTGCAACAATTATTTTAATATAACTTTCATCTCTATTTCAATTGTATTTATCCACATACATAAATGCAAGTGGTCCCTGGTCTTTAATAATTTCTTTTCCTCTATGTCTTCATCTGTTTTTTCATCAAGCTATCAAAACAAGCTCAGCATGCCATTTATACTTTTAACAGTTAGAATGTGCAGATGGCATTTCTCAGGTGAATTTTATTGCAAATTCATGTATTATTTTGTATTCCCTTTTTTATTCTCTTGCTTTTCTTTATGTACAAAGAAAAAATCTCAGCCAAGTTATCATGCTATCAAAATACTGCTTCCCTTCCCCTCCTTTCCTGTAAATTGAAATATACTTCCACCAGATCTCATCTCTGCAATTACCACTCTAGTCCATTCTTGAGATTTGTGCTTGAGGGCAGTCCAAACAAATCAGCAACAGGGATACAACTCCAGTTTCTACCTTAACTTTCTTCAAACTTCCCTAATACAGCATATTCTAATTGTAAAAATATGTTCTGAAGTATTCATATTTTAATTTCTTTTGGTTTTGTTTTGGGGTTTTTTTTTCCCTCATCGTACAAGCTCAGTTTGCATTTCTGACCATGACACCAGTCAATGGTCAGTGAACTGATGACTCATCTGTCAGAAACAGGACTAACTTATGACTGTCTTAGTTCCAAGATAATCTGAGTAAATGCTGCTAATGTTACTTTCTGGGTCTACTATTCAGTTTCTCAGCATATTATGCACAAATTATATTATATAGTGAAACTGAGTGCTTCGATTTATTTTTGTCAGGACTTTAGTCCAAGAACTGAGTTAGTTCAAAGCAAGCGAAGAGAGAGAGCTGCCTCTCTGGCTTTAACAGTGTCTGTGAAGTAGCTAAATAGGAAGCTTGCAGAAAGGCAAAGAAACAACAGAAAGAAAAGAGAGAAGATATGGCGATCAAATAAGCTGTCAACAACTCAGTACACACAGGAATCAAGAGGTAAGATATCAAGCAGAATATTTTGGGAGTTGAAAGATATCAATTTAGGAAGATGGAGATAATGAAGACCGGTTTTGCAATGGGACATGAAACAGCATTTGAAAAATATATTAAGAAGTTATCAAATGTCTTATAATTTAACAAATGTAAATATTTTAATGAATTTTTTTAATTTGAGATAAAATTTCTTACAATATTGGTTTTTTTGCCCTAAAGGCTCATAGGAAAAAAGTGGAATCACAAATATTATTAGCTTAGGAACGAGTAGGATATTACTTGTTATGATTATCATATTTTCCTAGTAGCTAATTCCATAGTAAAAGATGAAGCTCAGACTAGGAAACAGGCAAACAAAAGTCTGTATCTTATAAAAAAATGATAGAAACAAGTTTAAAAGAGAAGACAGTAAAAATTCTATATGAATTCTGCTAACTTCCAAGGAAAAGGAAATTTATTCAGTTTGTAGTGAAGCATGAGAAAGGACAATCTACATGAAAGCTGCTCCATTCCTCAGGAAAATAAAAAAGTAGTATTAAAGTCTTCTCTGGGAGAATAAGTCTTTAAAACATAGCTTTTGGAGCTAATTAAAGCAAAGGTATATCTATGAATGTGCATCAATAAGAAATCAGAGCTGTGAATGAGGGGCAGCTCATCCATTACTGAAATTGAAATCTCAGAAATATAAGTGAAGAAAAATGCAAATTAAAGAATCCTAAATAAGTTCTCACAATTTAGTAAAGACTAACAGGTTCATCTACATGAGGTTGTTACAATGCTTTTGAGACTGGAAACACTGAATTGGATTTGTGTTTGATTTTTTAACATGGTACAATTTCAGGGAAATATGTGCAATAGACACTGAAATCAAGTCCATTTTGCTGAATCAGATATATTGTCAACCTATTCTGAAACCAATAACAGTACTTTCCAAATGATAGAATTATATTTTTATACATTAATAGGTTTTCTTTCAAAAATATATTTATAGAGGCCAGTAACTTTTTGCCAAATCAATACATTTTTATTTACATCAATACATTTATTTCTCGACTCCAGCTTTTTCCAGTCAGAAGTACTTGCCCATCCAATGCATATTTCCAAACAAAATATATCCATTCAGTTTAACCCAATACTGCAACATCTGCCATTCTGCTATGAATAAATACAATGTTTTTCTATGGAATTGAATTCATATTATTGAAAACAACATATCTGAAGCTATCACACTTTACATTAAATCCGCATGGTGCAACTGCAACCAAGATTTGTCATTTATTTTTCAGCTTGTGCTGAATGCATACTCCTCTACGTATTGAATAGGCAGCGTTTTACTGGTCAAAGCTTAGAGCTAGCTGAATATATATGTATTCAGATATTTTCCAAGAGAAACTCAAATGCTTGCAATAGTGATGGAAAGCCAGGTCTCATAAACCAAGCAATTTTGCTTTCCTGTAGTCTCCAATTCTTAGGACTGACAGGTGAAGGGCAAAAGATTTTGGAGACCAACTCCTTGAAATCTCATTACAATCTCTTTCTCTTCTCTACTTGCTTGAGCCAGTGATGAAAAATTGTAGTTGTTTTGGATACAGATCCAGAAAGTATTAATAGATATCCCAATTATTTCTATTCAAACTATGGATCATCAGAGAGAAACTTTGTCCGGGGGAAACTAAGATTTTATTTTTTTTTTACTTCAAAGTAAATATGAGAGTGTGAGGAGTAAGATACCTTGTTGTAGCTGCCTTCCCGCATCAGCACTTTTGTTAGTACTCTTTCAGGACTCCTACACTGATGTATCATTCTGTGTACCATCAAAGCATCTTCTGCTATTCAGATCTGAAGGCAAGAAAAAGACAAGCACTTTTTAAGTCAAGGTCCTGAGTCACTTATCAGTTGGTACAACATTCATATTTCAAGAAATATTTGATAGTGCTACATATTTTACCCTTCCCTCGCTCCTACAGAGTTAAAAAGTTGATGAATAAAGAGAATAACAAAATTGCTTGTTTGTGAACTCTGTCTCCAATTAACAAGTAATTAGGAGGACTACTTTAAATATATAAAGTATAATTAGGAAGACGACATTTTCTACGTATACTGTTTATCAAAAATGTTTTCGTGCTGCTTTAAAGATTTTACCCGGCAGTAGTAAACAAAGTAAAACTTGAATTGACAGCCACAAAAGGAGAAATGGATTTCATGTTAGTTTTGACTCACAATAAATGATTTCTTTTTCCTTAAGTCTTACTCCCACAAAATATGACTGATTGAGAGGACTTTTAACAATTCTATATAATAAGCCATGAAATGATTTCAATCATATAATTCCTCAAAATGATTATATTATAACAGGTTAAAATATCAGTCATATATATGGACCTACTTCCATGTCTGCAGCCTTTCTACAGTGGACAGTAATATGCAGGAGGAAGAAAAAATACAATTATGTGTTCAGGTAAGGATTTATATTTGCATTATAATATTTGATCTTAGGCTGCAGATATTTATTCAATACAATTTCTTACAACTGCCGTACCAAATGTAATCTTAACGATGCTCCGCAGTTTTGTGATGCAAATTTTAATCTGTTCATGATTCCTGATTGTGCATATAAAGCCTAATTAAGCCTTTTCTATTCAGGAAAACATTACACATTAAAAGAGGATTTTTTATTAGAAAAGAAAGGTCAATATAAACAATTACAAAGAAATTGTTGTTGAGCAGTCTGAAAAAGTAATTTCAAATGCTTTTTATTGGATTCAATTTAGGAGTTCCCCACTGATTAATTTTTGAAGCACATTTATGAGAACTGCAAGCTTCCCAGTGTCCTGGAATCTACTTCTTCATTAAATTAAGATAAATGCAAAGTGGACATACTTTAATAAACTTTTGCATGCAGAATTTTTCCTCATAAATTAAAATTTTTTGCTAGAAAAATCTTTTCTGCATTTGTCCTGAGAATAGATAATTGTCCCTAATAAACATACACTGCAGGTAGGGATTTTACAAAAATAAATTTTAAGGTCAAGAGAAATAGAGGTCTAACACTTTGGTTTTGAGCAGTCCTTTTGAAGAACTTAATCTAATTTGCACTATTTTCATAGATTCTGTTTCATTATATAATGTTATTAAATTTATTAGAATAATATTTATTTTCTCTGTATGCTATGCATTACTTGGACTCTAGACAAGGCTTGTCTGTATCCAGATATGGTAACACTATGAATAAAAACATAATGAAGAAATGGAAGGTCAGGAATCATTCAATATTCAACTTCCCTGAGTGGACTGTAACATAATTTGGACTATGGAGGATTATTACAATACAGTTACCAAAATATTAACAGAAGTGTTGACATTAGTCATTGCTCTTTTAGTTTTGACTTTTTAAAAATGAACTTGCAGTATAGATAACGTAGTTATAAATGTTTATGCTAATGTATGAAGGTTTTAGCAACAGATTTTCTGATGATGAATATAATGACATGGCTTTAGCACTTCTGAATAGTACAATTTATCTAAACTCAGAAATCTAATGGTAACAAAAACTTCCGATGGTCTGTAATAGCCTTTTTTCCTCCCCTTGTGCTATCCCCTACCTCTGTGACCTGGTGGTCTACTCACTGAAAATGCTGGAATTGTGTCAGAAAAGTTTCTACTACTGGAGAGCATTTTTTTCTTAACTGTCCTCTATATAACCCCATTCAGACAAGACCTCCAAAAAACCTTTTTTTTTCCCTCCCTTCCCCCACCCCCTTTTCTCCTTCCTTTCCACCCTTCTTTTCTTTGTTCTGCCTTCCTGTCTGCCCATCCTTTCTTTTTGTTGAAGAGAAAAAGCTTTAGCAATGAGAAGCTGTAAATGTATACACTAACCTTAATATAGTATTCTGTGCCTTGAGAAGTTCTAATTTTCCTATCTTTTTTTCTGAATCATATATGGATTCCTACCAGAAATGCTTGTTCCTTATGGACTTCCTGTGCTGCAGAGACAATATCACACTAGAAAATATTTTAACAGCCAAAATGAAGAAAAAAACAAACAAACACATTTAAACAGTTTTAAAACTTTTGAGATGTAAGTTCAACTTCTTTTTAAGCAGTGATTTAGCCCTTTTAATCTATCCTTGTGAAACTTATTACTTTGTATAAAAATTTCTCTACTTTTTTCCAAGAAATTGGTTCCCTTCCCCTTCCCCTTCCCTTCCGTCAGTCTTGTACCCACAGTTACAGTTTTCTGTCCCCTGTCCAGCTGAGAAGCAGAAGTGATAAAGCATCTTGGTGGACACCAGGCATCCAGCCAAGGTCAACCCACCACAGCCGCTCTCATAGTAAAGAATTTCTAACATCTAATCTAAATATTTCAATTTTAAATCATTGCCCCTTGTCCTGTCACTACTGTCTGTCTTATAGCATTGAAAGGCTGCACCCAGGCTTCTCCGTGGACCTTCTCTTCTGCAGGCTGAACAACCCCAGTGCTCTCAGCCTTTTTTCACAGGAGGGTGTTCTAGTCCTCTGAACTATGAAGTAAAGCAATCTGCAATTTCCAAACGTAAACTCTAGAGATTGTAGTAAGGCTGAATTGAAGCTGAGACGTCTCCATGATAAACACAAGGTATTTGAGAAGAAAACACAGAAAACGATCTGAGAGCTGCCTAGATGTATTTTGTATGCACATCTTCTCCACATGAACTGTTCAGTTTCCCTAAGGAGGTACACAGCTGTTATAAAATAGTGCACCTGCTATTTTTTCTTTTCATACTGTGAGTTATCTCACTATCAGTTCAGCATAGTTAGGTAATTCTCTTCAAACAGCTGTCAAGAGCATTCATTGTAATTGAATTATTATCTTTTAGGTGATTTTTTTTTTTTTGGAATTAATATTGAGAGCAGTATCATTTATCTGAAATACAGAGTTTAAAACATTAAAGCGTTTAGTGCTCATAGCCCTTAAATGTCACAATATATATCACAGAAATATTTTTACCCTCTGATTTTAGGCTAAGGCTTGGAAATTTTGCTACCAGGTGTGTATACATTTTTTATATATGCATTTGCCATATAGGTAGTGATAAGCTGGAGTTAAACTGTAATCTCTGTCTGTTAACTGAATTTCACTAGGCTAGAAATTGAAAAATGAAATCTTCTCTTCTGTGACAACAACAACAACAAAAAAAGCAATTATAATTTCTGCCCACGCAATATTTTACATAAATCTCATTATGGCATCTGGACAGCTATTACTCTGGTTATTCAACAACCTTGATGAGCTCTCTTTTTAAAGATGATCTAGCAGTTATTTTTAGTATAGCACAAAAGCACGTTTTCAGTATGTGATTTTACTGTGTTGCTGTAATTTCTTTCATATTTTTAATACAAATCACAAAAAAAAATGTGCCATGGGCCTTATCCCAAAACTATTTTAGTTAGTGGAAAGAATCTCTCTGGCTCTAATGAATTTAGACCCATTTCTTTGTCATTTGTGTAGGTTGCTAAACTCATCCTTTTTTCCTAGAATTTTGGAAAAAGAAAGTGTTTTCAAGACTGACTCTGCATTTTATGTTTTATTTTGCTTTCTTTGTTTTGCTTCAAGGAATGGGAAAATGTCTTTCCAGGGAAATATAGTGATTTTTTTTTTCAGTTTCAGTAGTATTTGTAAAGGTGACAGTTACAGATATTCAATGAGCTTGTGCTTGTATATGTTCATACACACACAGAGTAGTACATACAAAAACTCAAGTGTACTCATGCACATGATTTGCCTGAATCTTTATCAAATAAATGAAAGCATTATGTGTTCTTCTGTTCACCTTTAAGGAATGAAAAATATTAAAATTTATAGAACACCCACTCATAATTACTTTAGGCATCCAAGCTATCGATCTCTAGATATGATACAATAATTATATAATTATGACATTATATATATTACCACAAAAGAAGTTAAGATAGATCTCATGAACTGAGGAATAATATACTGAAAATTAGTGGGGGGAAAAAAGTATAATTCGTTGTGGTTCCTGGATAAGAACACTTATTTGAAACTTTGCAGAAACTCATTTGTTTTCTGACTTTTATCTCAAAATGAAAAAGAAAATAATACAATCCCTCTGAGGTAGTTAAAAAGGTGTTTTGACAGTGCAGCATATGCAACCAAGCCCTGCCAATGGCTGTCACATCAACATATGCCCAGTGTTTCTTTGGTACAAACTGTTCCTGGCAGCTGCAGGTGATGTTATTACTATTAGAGACATTTTATGTTTATGCCTTTCCTTGTTTTGAAGCGCAAGTAGGACCAGTGAGTGATATAGAAAAATAAAAGTCAAGTTTGTGTTTGTAAGAATGTGTAAGTGGCCTCTTTATTCCAATTAATCCTATGAGAAATATGCACAGTAACAGACTGAATAGCTCTGTTTTAGGCACTTTTCCAGCTTAGGACAGTGCTACCACTCCAGAGGATGTGCTAGAAAATGAGAAAGGAAAAAGTTCTGTCTCTCAGAGAACAGTAGATTTAAAGAATGAAAAAATCTAACTAGGAAGTAAAAACGCCTGGTCATTGTAAGGGTAAAATACCATCCTCCGATATTGGGAAGGCCTAGATCATGCTGAGAAGATACGCTGAAAGGATATTAGCTGTCAAGCTAACTGCATTCACTGACAGTTCTGTAAATAAAAATAAGGGTTACAGCCGACTTTCAGTATCTACATGGGTGCAGCACTAAAGACATTGTAAATATATACACATGAAACACATACATGCTGAGAACATAAATAGAGAATTGGCTTTGTAGTAATAACTACCAGCTAGACTCAGACTAATCTTCGTGCTTGAAGGATGAATTTTTTTCATTTTCTGAATTTGTTATGGATATGGAACTTGCTATTTATGCTGAATCACAGCATTACTTTGTACAAAAATACACCAATATTTGTCAGGAAAACAGCAAAGTTAAAAAAAAAAAAATCAAACCACATGTAACCTCTTTCCGGGAAAAGAATTGCAACTGAATTTTGTCTGTTGTGTAGCATGTGTCTCTGTCTGTTCAGCAATTATCATATTTACAGTGCTGGAGTCTTCACTGATCTGGTTAACAATTAGTATTTAAAACAGACCTTTGATTTGGTGACAGTTGCACCAAATAAAAGGCAACTTACAAGAGAAGTAGAGAGTTTTTATTAGGATACCTGGTGATAGGTTATGTACCCCTAAGCAAGCAGTAGACACAAAGAAAAATTACCTCAGTGGGTGATTTGTGACTTCCTTGTGATGTGTTTGCATAGGCTGCAGATGGTAAGGGAAAAAAACCAGCCAGCACATGCTGGTAAGTCTGCTGGAATGATATTGGTGCTAGTCAGATTGCTGATAAAACATTAGCCCTACACACTAAATAGGGACATTTCCTATCTCTATGCATTGTGATCCTCTCTGTCTAGGTGGCATCCAATTTCTGTATTCCATGTTTCGCAGATATGTTGCATGTAGTTAAAAGTGTTAGAAGAATATATAAGAAAAATTACTTTTCTTTTATAAGCTACTGTGCCTTATCAGCATCTTCTGGACTCTCCAAGATCCAACTTAAAATATATATAGGGAAAAAAATAGATACATTTGCAGTTTTATTGATGATAACGATTCAGATAGAGTAATAAATGGATTTCAATGTGAATATAATAGTCAAAGAATATTCCCAAGACTTGAACGGATCTCAGTTTTTTCCATATCACGGGGTTTGGGACCAGTCCAGGTTGCCTGCAGGGAGAAGGTGCTCCAAGGTGGTCCTGTGTTCCAGGCATCTGAGTTTTAACTGCACCACACAAATCATTGTGTGGATTATCTGTATTTGAGGAAACCAGTAAATCTTTTTCTTAACTGAAAGCAAAGATCTGAGAAGATTCCTGTATAGTGCCATAGAAATAGAAGCGATGGCTGAGCTTAATTCTTGTGAATGGAGTACTTAATGGTCCTGTCCTTCACCTATGACTTTTCATCCATCCTCTACTTTTAGAAGAATGTTCCTATTCTCTTATATTGCATAATTCTCCTCCCCACTGCCCAGAAATCAGGTGCAATAGAATTGAATTAAGCTATGAATTTTTAAACAATAATTGAAATTTTTGTTTTTCATTAGCTTGGATTGACATACTTCCACCAGTGTATTTCAAGAGATTTTTTAAAGACACCTAATGCGCTGAACAGTAATTCATGTAATAGCCATTAGAAATTTGATATATATCCGCTTTATCTAGTGTCAGCATCCTTGGCATTAAACAATTTCTGAAAACTTACTTCAATGAAAGTTTTAAAAAACTATATTCAAGTTAATATTTCATGGGATATATATGTGATATTATTTAATATATGTGGTAGAACAACAGTGATATTTTACAATGTCACTAGTGACAAGTAGTGACTGAACTATCTCATATACTAGAATATCTCATATACTAGAATAGGTCAAGCATCAGTGCTGTTCTGATGCTAATTTACTATAAGGGAAAACAAACTATATGGAACAGATGGAACAACACCTGATAAGGATATACTGATTTGCCACAAAATCTACAAAGTTTCAGTATTTTACACCCTACAGTGTAAAGGCCACACCTTATGAGACAGTTAAAATATATTCAATAATTAAACTTTTGAAGAGGAAACATAATGCCAAAGTTGGATCACAAAAAAAATAGTGGTCTATATTGTATGATTTAAAAACTTAGGGATGTATATCCTTTATTTTTACAGCAATATAATATCAGAAATGAAACATATATGTATATATATAGAAAAAGATTTCTTGTCTTTTAGAACTGCCAAATATTGCTGGAACTAAAATTGTTTAGGGAAAAATTTGATTGTTTAACATTAATAACTAAATAAAATAAAATAAAAAATATCACATTTATTGTTCTAAAATTATATAAATTCATAAATTATTGCTTTAAAAGTAAGAAAATTTATCATTCTCTTTTCTTAAAAAATAAAATCATATATGATACTCTGAATAAAAATACACCAAAGGGAACATTTAATTATCTTTCTATAAGGACTAAGGAGTTTAGAAAATGACTTTTTTACCATACAGATTAATTGATTTTTAAAGCAATACAGGTTTTATAAGCCTTTTTATAGATATTCTAAAACTTTAAGGGGATTTAACAAATGCTGCACAGAGAAGTGAAGCTTTGCTTCTTGTAGTTAGAAATAACATCTGTCATTGCCTTTCTAGCAACAGGATCTGTTCAAATAACAATTCAAGAAGAAAGTAGTCTGTCACTCAACGCTGTTTCAATCAATTTATAGATGCTATTATCACGGAAACTAATCAATGTACACATTTTCTTAAAATTGGCATCAGTGGCAGGCATCCAAGAATATATATCAAATATTATTGTTGCGGATACACCTTTGCTATTTGAGCATTTTACATTTAAATAAAGTAAAATAGTTTACATCCAAAAAAGACTGCAAATGCCACCTGTGCTTTATAGCTGTCTATTTTGGGAAATATTGACTGCAAATCTTCAATGAATCGTGCACTGTTTAACAATGATCTCTTTTTAGAATGTAAAAGGTCTGTTGTACAAATCCGTAAATAAAACAGGTGCCTACCATTTGCAATGAATGATGGCATGGCAGCCCCAGAATGCTGATTAGAATTATTACCTCCCAAATGCTTAACAGCAGTAGTATTCACACAAACAAAACCAAGAAGACAAAATCCCTGAAGAGATTCTCTAAGTTATTTCATTGTTAAAAGGATCTCAAAGTATTCACTAGTAAGATACACTCCCTGGAGTTTACTTTGCATCTCTCTTTTGCTGATTCATGCTGTTCCTCTTCTGAAGTTGTGGCATTCCATAATGCTGTAAATTTGTGATAAACAAACCAAAAATATCCTTCATTTAATTTATTCCTTTGTTTCTTTACCTGCTAGGGTTTTTAAACTGTGCTCTGGAATTTAAGCATTCGTTTCCTCCTCTATCCCATTTTTCAGGCTTTTATGAACATGTCGGCCAGTGTTTTGTCCCATTATTTTTTCTGCCTGTTTATAAAAGGCCTCTCCTTTGGCAGTTTCTGAGAAGCAGATCATCTATCTTTATTACTGACATAATATTCTAATCCATCAAGTTCTTACCTTCGTCTGCATACTCTCAAAGTGCCTTTCAGCAGACAGTTAAGCAGTGACAAGACTGGATTCTTATTTTTAGAGAAGCTTTAATGATAATAATAACAACAACAACAAGAACAGCCATTTTATAGGTAGTATAGAAATTAAATGGAATGGAAAGAAGTTTTTTTCCAAATTTAACAGTGTCAGAAATAAGAACACCTCCAGTGAAAGCTAACTGTTAGGCTGTAGTTACTTAATTCAAATACTTAACTGACATGTCATCAGTAGAATTCTTCAGATGACACACTCAGACATGTAGAGTTAATTTTGTAGCAAGTACACAAATATCCACTGCAAGTGAAGAAAAATAACTTTACATGTATTTTTAAATGTTCAAGATGTTGATCAGATTATTTGGCAATTTTAAATCTTTATTTTTAATCTATACAGTAGAAATTCCTCCTAAATTAATTGGAGGAAAAGGATTACCTTCAAAACTGGAGGTGAGAAGCCTGCACGCTGGTAAGAAATGAAAAGGGTAATAGCAGAGACTGATTTAATGCTGAGTAATCTGAAACCAGATATACTCCTAGAAGGAAAAAGTAACCTAAATTAGCATAGTGTCAAGATGAATTAAGTTAGAATAGTCTGAAATATTTCACTGAATATAGAACAGACTTGCTTTAATCAATACAGCATATTGCTAATTTCTTCATTGTAGAAGTTTTTGTAAGAGTAAGCCTGTTAGTTCTGCAGTTGGAAATGCCAAGTTAGCTCTTCTGAATATTTGTTTAGAAATATACTTTTTTTTTTCTCCTATGGTTTCCTATTGCAAATCAAGATTCATTTCAGTAATATAATTTTTATATGGATTCTAATAATTCAAGGTTAATATTGACTGATCCAAAAGAGATTTACTATGCATTTCAGATAGGTCAAAATTTTGTTCTTCATGTTTAGATGTAAATTTAAAGTATTTCATGAGAATTTGAGCTCATGAAGAATCTAGAGCTGACACCTTTTTTCTTTCTTTGAATTCTTTGAGTAAAGACAGAACAAAATAAATCAAATGGTTGTTTGACGTCAAGAAAGCAGAATACTGGAAAAATTGTCTAAGCTGCATTCCATAATGGCAATTCCAGTGTAATGTTAGGAACAAGAATAGAAAACTATTATAGAAGTTATATCAAGAGTAAAATAGATATTATAAGAAGAGAGACAGTTGTTTCAAACAACCATGGCACTTACACCAGAAGCTGATTCAGACTTTATTCAAGAACCAAAAAATCATTTTAATGTATAGTGACACTTAGGTTGTCATACCAAACATTTAAGCTCCTGAACCTGAGAGTGCAGCTGATGAACACATAGCTATGTAGCTGGGTTCTCAATGCAACCCCAAGCAATAGATTAGATATAAGGAAAAAGTGTAGCGGTTGTATGATTCCCAGCCAGCAGGGTGCCAAAAGCAGTGGCTTGGAAAATCTGATTATGGAGATCTGCTCTCATCCCTGCTAGATTTTCACTTTTCTGGTGAAGTGTTGGAAAATGGAATGACCAAGCATGGAAATGGGAGATAAAGTCCTAGAAATATGCTTGTTAGGTGATCTAAGAATGTCATTTTTCTCTTTTGTTTTCATGGTCACACCTATTGTCTTGCTGGTCACGGTTATCTTACGTAAACTTTCCACCAGATTCCATCAGTTTTCTTTCCTCTAAGTGATTATTTGAAAATAGCTGATCAAATTATCTTCTGTCTGATATTTCCAGCCAGAAGGTGTGAACAGTTTAAAAAATATTTTCAAATTCCTAATAAACTCTGTCTTTATTTCTTATTTTAATTTCAGTTTTATTTTTTATTTTATGTTATTTCCCCTCAGCCTGTTTTACAACCTGTATGACAGCCAGAGAAATGCTGAACTGAAAACACACAGATGTGAAGAGTTAAAGATTTTTGTCGCCTCTGATCATGGACTCATTTTGGAAAATATTCGAGTAGGCTCATGTTTGCAGATTTTGACTGCTTGGAGAAGCTTAACAGGGACAGCAAGGGAAAAATTCAGCGATAAGCTGGAGACCAGCTTAGAATTACTCCTAGAAATGTCTGTCCTGGGTACAGCTCTCCATCAGAGTCTCCCAGGAACAACTGAACACTTTATGAATAAATTATTGTAATGAGCAGGCAGAAATCTGTAGTGTTGGATTAGTTTCATTAATACTGAAAATGTCTTTATTAGCCCAAGAGTGGATCACATTTAATGTCAAATGAGTGTTATTAGAGTCTCACTTTCTGTAACAGACTCAAGAATAGTCATTGTATTTTCTGAGAGTGGGTGCTGTAATATAGATGTTCGGTCCATATAGGTGTTATTTAAATGATGTCTGTTAAGCATAAAACTTAGTGATGCATGTACGTTTTAAGAGATGGCATACTGTGCTGTAGGTCTTACTGTGAGCATTTATTGTTACTCTATTTAACTGAGAGAAGTAGTTATTCCTGATATTATCTGCCTTTCTGGTAAAAGGATGAATAACCTCCAAGCATATATGTAAGACTTCAGAAGAAAAAGTACTTGTCAGGACCCTGAGAGCATCACCAGCCCTGCCTGTCCCTGCTACGCCCCACAGCAGGGCTCCCACTCACCCTGGACAGGGCACAGGGCCCTGCTCAAGCCCAGCATGGGGCCATCAGTCCCTACCCCAGCCATTTTGCATGGGTGTTGGTCTCTAAAGCCCTTTCTAAAATACCAGCAAAGGAATTGCTCTTTGTACCGATTTGTGCATTCAGCCTTGTCTGTAGTTGGTGAGTGTATGTTTATAGAGGTAATATGCATTCAATCTTACTGCAATATTACCCAGGGAGAGGGAATTGCAGCATCCGGGCTGTATGGGACATGAGGATGAGATAGCTCCTTGGCTGGAGCAATTAACAACTCTGGCTCCAGGGGGCCTGGATGGAGCAATCCCTTGTCTCCAAAGACCACTATATTTAGCTTCTCCTGACAGAACTGATGCTTTACCTGACTCTTTCATGACTTCACATAGATGTTTTAATTTCTGATTTTTTACACTTTTTGCCTGCTGGTTCAAACAGCTGGGAATGAAATGTTTCATTTACTAAGTGCTCAGTGATGGAAGTGGATGAGCTGCATGTCCTAATCTTTCACCATGACCTAATGGAGGTGCCTGTTCCCCCTGTGTTTCCTGCTGACTTGCTCGTAGCCCTTTGCAGACTTCCCTGCAGCCCTAAGACTTCACACACTCCTCCAAGATATCACGGCACATTTTAACGTTGACTTTTACCTCCTGCAGCTTCCCACTGTAAAAGGTAATATTTGGGAAAATAAGATAATTATCTTCATTTCAGAGAACTCATCTTCCAGCCTTTCAAAATTCAGATTTATTTCGTATCTTCTGAGTATTTGCAAGTAAGTTCTTAACCTGGCTTCACATTTCTATTGATGCATTTATGGTCTTCCTCTTCAGCAGTATGCTGCCGTCAGGTAGGAGATATTTCAGGCTGCTTCACTAGGGCCAATTCTGTTGAATTTTAAAAAGCTGAAATGTGGAGTTTTTTTCTTACTGCATCAAGTGCATAAGACAGATTTTAAAATCTCTCCAATACAGAAGTCTATATGGGACCTTTGTAGAATATCACCACTGTTTGTGGCTGGTAGCAGCCTTAAAATATCTCCTATGAGAGGTCTAAGGTTGGCAGATCCTCACTGACAAATCCAGGTTTAGCCCTCAGTCATCCTCTAGGTCAAGGGAGTAAAATGAGAGTGTTCCAAACTCTCATCTAAATGGCTTTCATTGAAGTTTCTTAATGCAATATGCACCAAACATGAGCCAACACAGAGAGGAACAAGTTTTTCATGCAACAGAGTTTCACTTAATTGACCAAATATATACCTGGAAATTTGGACATCAGTTGTCAATTGTCTCAGTAACATCCAACTAACTTTCCTGTATTCCATACGCACACTATTACTTCTTAATAGCCTTCCAACTGTCTTTCTACTCAAACTTGTCTGAGAGTAAGTGAAATACAAGGTATTTCTTGTATCAATGCCAAGGATTTACTTTCCTATCAGAAAGTGTAGATAGTCCTGAAATATACCCCTTGCTGATAGCAAGGGTTTTCAAATATATCTCTGCAAGCAGTATAGGAGCGTACCCATCAGCTGCTGGGTGTCTGGAGGCAAGTGGAAGTACTTTGTTGGAAAGTACTAACAAGCATGAGTTAACTGGAGCACAGTATGGACGGTTGTCTGACTCCAAACAGACTTTGAAGACTTCAAAGGATGAAAATGTGATGGGCTCAGCTTCAACAGGCATTTGTGCTTTGCTCTGGCCAACAGTACAGGCACTAGCAAGTATGGTCACACTCACTTATATCAGGCATTGAATAAAGTGATTTTCAGCATGAACACAGAGAGCAACTGGCAGTACTAGTAACTTACATCTGCTTCTTTGAAATTAATTTTTGCTAAACTTATTTGTAAAAAGAAACACAAATCTTGCAAAACACAAGTGACAAAGAAATAAAAGAGTTTTCACTGGTTTCCAGATAACTCTTGACTTCATTCTGTCTGAAAGGAAATTGGAATAAGATTTTCAAGAATGCTTAGTTGCTAAATGCACTGTTAAAAAAAGGGCTTGTGTGAGAAGGCTTTAGTTCAAAAGACAGGTAGAGAATCTTCTATATTAATTTATCAGTTCCTCCCTCCTTTTTTTTTTATGTTTTTCATTCCAGCCTAAATTTTGTGATGTCCTGTTTTAGTCTTTTTCAGGTTTTGAAGATGTTATAAATAATAAAAGCCTAATTACAGTAAAAAATATTGATCAACTGTTTATGCAATATAGTTATGATAATATATTTTTTTACCTTCTCCCTTTTTCTTTATTTTGTGCTGATGGTAACTTTGCATGTCTGGTGTGGTTCATTTGCAGCAAGATGAGGCATTGTCAAATGATCCTGCTGCAGTCACATAGAACTTACACAATAAGCATCTGACCATCTTTATCCTATTTTTTTCACATTTCTCAGCTTTTCGAAGACCCAGAAACACTTTTATTTGATGGCATTAGACAGTGAGTGTCACAAAAGAAAATAGAGAAATACATTAGAATCTGTGACTGCAAAGGTTATGTTTGGAATGTATTGGAACGAGTTGACAGCTGCAATAGGAAAAAACAACATATCAGTGTTCTTTTTATATTTTAAATTTCCTTTGTTTCCATGAATTTCACTGTTTCATGACTTCTATTAAAAATGCATAAACTTTTTGATTAGTTTGTCACAATGTGGAACCAAACAACTGGGTATGACAGAATTTAATTTTGCTGCAGAAGAGCCATTCCCTTGACACAGTGTCTGGGATCACCCAGTCAAAGCCAGAGTAAAGGTTAGGAAATATATCACAGTCAGAATGGCAGGAGGCATTTGATAATACTTCAAATAACTTTATCCTTGCAATGATTTGAAAACAGAGGGGAAGGAAGGGAAAAAAATGAAACAGAAATCTTGTTCAGAACACGAGAACTACTTTCAAGAAGCCCCTTTTTTCACTTTTCTGCATCAATGCCGTTCAGCTAATAATTTTTTTTTCTGCTGAATAAATGCAGACTTTCTAGAGGAAAAGAGAAATAAATAAGGCTTTCCAAAATGAAATTTCTTTGATGCTTTGAGTTAAAAATAATTAGACTTTAAAACACAGCCTTCATAAGTATGTACAGATAGTGACATATATGAACTGATTTTGATAACACTAAGGTGAACCAAAAAACCATAACGATAAAAAATGTTTTCCTTAAAAATGTTACTAATAATAATGTAAGTCTTAAATACTACATTAGCAGTCCCACTGAGAAAGCTAATGACTTGTCCCATTTATGTATTAGAAATACGTTCTTGTGTAAGACAAAACCCAAGTTATGGGTCATAGATGAAGTGTGGTTCTGCTGGCCAAGGAAATGTGAAAAAATAACACTGTAGATATAGGTAGAAATCACTGTTGATACAAGATCATTTAGACCAAAGATTCAAAGATTATATTTCAGGCCACCCGTCTTGCTCTCTTCTCTTGTTGTTGACTGCAGACTTGTAATCACACTGCCCAAGTGACTAATACCGTGTCAGATGAAATTCTGTTGCTTAAAATCTGCCATTTTGAAAACATATTCTTCAAAATACATTTGCTTCATGGCATAGATTTGCTAACCTTGCTTTAAGAACCAAGGACCTTATGGGAAGATTTTAAATAAGAGACTTTGGTGTACATTTTTTGGTAATTTTAATTAATTTCTTAACATGAAATTTAGCCTCAACATTGTAGCAACATAGATACGTGCCTTTAATTAATTCAAAGCTTAGAATTTCTTCAGATGACCATGAAAGACAAATACAGTTTCGTGTGACTTATTTCCCAAAGTAGCAATACTGCTTGTTTCTCTTTGAGTTACAAAAATAATATTACAGAGAACATCATGAATAATGCAAGAAGTCTGATTTAACACTAGGATTATTTCTGGCATTCAGTATCTGTGAATAGCATATTAATAGCACATATCAGTTTTTATGATTGAATGATAGAAATAACGAGCTGGCACCGAGCCTTTGTGATTACTTGCCAAAAATGGGATCTGTTCACTAAATCTAATAAATTTTATGTCTAAGATTAAGCAATTCAGTGAGTTGGATTGCAGGCTAGAACATTCCTTTTGCTTTATTTTCAATTGCCATGTGAATTCATATGAGACCTGCGACTGGTTATCTTGACGGTCATAAGGAAGTAAAACATTGCTAAATTAACAGCTATGCATCAAGTAAATGTAAAACAAATGTGTGTCATAAAAATGATATGTGACATCCAGAAAAATCTGATGAATCCTGTAACAGAAATAAAGTGATATTCTGGTCTTTGTGGTCACCAGAACATGATTTTCAGTCTCTGGTTTGGAAGGTAGGACTCAATTTTAGAGCTGTTTCAAGTTTCTCAGAAGGATAAATAACAAAACAGATCACCAGAATATGGACACCAGAAAGCAAAATTTGGTGGTGTTGTTTTTCCTTCAGTCTCCACACATCTTTCCTTGGCAGCAGCCAGCCTAGTTTTAGCTCATGTACAGCAGGAAGAAAAGCTGTCTCTGTTTTGCTGGTCACTGCAGCCTGGTGCCCAGAGTACCAGAGTAACTCTGTCATTTATCCAGATCTGAAGGCAGTTTGAAGATAAAGCCAATATTCCTTAAATCCATTAACCCCACTATGAGCATTTCTTTTTAAATCCTCTCTCAGCTATTTGTACTTAGCAAACCTGAAATATGAGCCTGATATGTAAAGACAGACACATGTGGAAACGAAGAACCTGTTATATCAAGGTGGTTTATGACACTGAATTATTTTTTTTTATAGAAAATAGGTGAATTACTAGGGCATTTTTGGAACTGAAGTTGAACATGTAGCAGATACAGTTACCTAACATTTTGAGTTTTCAAATGACTACAAATGTCACTTAGTCTGAGACCACTTCTGCTTTGAATACTCTTTTACAAGCATATTTCAGTACTGAAATAGGGTCATAAATGCAGAGTTAAATCTCTTTAAAATTTAAAGGTTCCTACTAAACTCTGCAGCAAACACAAACATGAACACCGTAGTACAGATCAGCAGATGCAAATAGCCGACCCTAATTAGTAAGCTGTTCCTGAGTTTGACTTTGCATCCAAGCAAGGAGCAAAAATCTCACCAGGAAATCTTATTTAGACCCTTGCCATTATTAGCAACTTTTAATGTCAGAGATTATATCTGAATCTATATTAGGGTGATGTTTTTTCTGCAATAATTTTTGCCTTATAAAGAAAGAAACAAAGACATCAGTAGTGACAAACAGATCTGTCTTTGAAGAATTAAGAAGACAATAAATAAAATTTCAGAACATTCAGACTGTGTATACAGTTTGTATTTTACTTCCTGCAACTAATCAAAGCCATTTCTATGCTGATCTGCCCAGTGCAATCTGTTTAGAAGACATGTCAATTCAATTCGTTTTCCTCACTATTACTACAATTAACATTAGAAACAATCTGATTGTATACCAGTGCTGAGACCAAACTTAAATATGCATACAGTCTCCCTAAGAAAGGAATAAGTTAATAGTAAATAATTAAATGTTACAATTTCTGTAGGGACATACTGATTAGCATTTAACTATGTGAAGATGATGACTCTCCACCACGTGTCATATCAAATCTATAAATTAATTATTACTTGTTATGCTACTCTACTTCTCCATCAAATCTAGTACAACCTAGGGGATTTGTATCACTATTTCCCATTGAAGCAGCAACTCAGGTAGATCTGAGGCATATAGTAATGTAGTTAATTTATTTACTCTGGTCCTTAAATACAGGCTATATCTTACAACTCTCAGGTCTCTCACTGATCTCACTAGCCAGTGTTCTCCCAGGATGCAATTCTCTACACTGATCTGAGTATACAGAATGCCAGGAAGCGAAACGCTCAGCATTACAGCTGTTTGCCATAGTTCCCTGGAAAGTACCAAACAGTAACAGACATTTTCTTCAGAGGTATGGTGTGATTCCCATGCTGAGTGATACTCTTTGTAAGAAGTGTGTATGACTGGGCTGGGTGTGCACATGCTTTGTAATCACTGTAAAGGGGAAGATTCCATTATGTGAAGATAAACTAGTTTCTTTCTCGTCTTTTCTATTTATGGCTGGTTTGAAAGGTTGCTTCTTGATAATGCAGTGAATACAGACTAAGTGAAAATGGAAATTGCCCACACGTCCATTGGCCAATATCTAAACCTGCGTTACAACTTTGCATTATTACACTAGTTTTCCAAATAAGAAATTAACCACATGCTATAGAGGTGAAGCACTACTATGTCTAGGAGACTCTTTTACCTTTAAACCCCAAACTCCCAAACATTTAAATGGTGGGAATAACGAAATACACAGAAGAAACCTTGTCTGAAGAAGGCTTTAGCATTTTTCCCATCCCTGAAAAACATTTTGTTACACCATTTTCTTCTAAACCTCATTCCTGTTCCATCAGGCATAGACAAATAGCTGCTTTCAACCACAACAAGCTAGTTTCACTAAGCATATAGCATATGTTCCCCCAAAAAGCAAATAATGATTCTAACCAGAAAACATCCCTGCTTTATTAGGTGCTTTTATTTTGGTTTTTTTGCATTTATCATGTTTTGTCATAGTTACTGTAAACATTTGAGTTTTTTCTTCTAAAAGGTATTAGGAAATCAGAAGGCATTATGTGCTTTGGTGTATTTTTACTTATGGGGAAAAGGCAACAGAGAACCATAGAATAAAACCTCTAGTGTATCTGAACTTGAAGAATATAATGTTGTGGACAGTTTCATATTACTTAAAGTACAAAGTAGTAGAAAGCTTTGATTTGCAGCTGAAATATTTCTTCTTTTCTGTTCTTTTGGGAAATAGCATGGAAACTAATTCTGGCCAGTTCATGGGCTTTCCAGTGGCCATTTTATTGAAAGTTGTATTTCATTTGCCTGTGAGAAACTACATTCAAGATGTGAATGGGAATCCTCTATACAAAGAAAAGCCGTAAGTACAGTATCTTAAAATTTTTATCTGTGAAGTCCAATCTAAAGGTCACTGTGTTGTCAGCACATACACATTTAAAATCTTTAGAACTCAGGTTTCATTTTTCAAAGATTGCAAAGACCACTTCTCTGAGATCCTTTTCTTCATATAAGTCAGAGCTCCATTCACTTTCCTCAATTGTTAATTGATTCTGACATCCTTTGGAGTTGTAATTGCTTTTTGCAATTTTACACAGGTCCACCTTCCTTTCTTTCAGGGAGATATTGTGGTTTAACTCCTGCCAGCAACTAAATACCACACAACCACTCAGTCCCTGCCACAAGACTGGGAGAATCAAGAAAAGGTAAAACCCATGGGTTGAGATAAGAACAGTTTAATAATTGAAAAAAAGTAAAATAATAAAATAATAATGACCATAGCAATGAAAACCAATAACCATTTCAATAGTAATAATAATAATAATAAAATAATAAACAATAAACAATAACAATAATTACACATAATTGTAATGAAAAGGGAGACAACAAAAAGAGAGAGGAACAAAATCCAAAACAAACAGGTGACAACCATTACAATTGCTCACTATCCACTGACAGATGCTCATCCCATCCCACCCCTGAGCAGTGAATGGCCCCTCCCAGACAACTCCACTCAGTTTATATACTGATTATGACATCCTGTGGTGTGGAAAATCCCTTTGGCCAGTTTGGGTCAGCTGCCCTCGTTTGGGTCCTCCTTAGCTTCTTGTGCAACTCCGCACTAGCAGAGTATGAGACACTAAAAAGTCCTTGACTTAGGATAAGCACCATTCAGCAACAACTAAAACATCAGTGTGTTATCATTATTCTCATCCTAAATCCAGCACTGTATCAGCTACTAGGAAGAAAACTAACTTTACCTGTAGTGTTATCTGTCCTGAAACCAGGACAGGAGAAATTAAAAGATCAATGCATGCAATGTGTCCTCCCAGCTGAAGGTAAGAATCCAAAAGGGATGAGAATATCAAGCTATTGCTACAAGATATATTTGTCTTCCAATGAGAATACTTCACAAAAGGAGACATAGGCTTCAGTGTGCTACTTCTACTATTGTACATCCCAATTCTAAACTTTGTAAATTTCTGCACACTCAAAAATCTGAATACTGATTTTCAACAGTTAGTACTGAGCTGCAAAAAATACAGGAGTATAACTATGTGTTATACAAATAAAATATGAGTCAATGGTCTTGATTTTTATTATTACTTTTTTAATTCTATGAGAAAAATATCTATGAATATCTATAGATATTTTACATCATTATATCATTGCTGAGAATATAAAAGCACCACTTAGGTATAAACTGTAAAAGGTCAGTTTTCATGTGTTCATCTCTTAATATTTTAGCAAGTATGTTTTAAGTTTGTGATGTTATTTCCTAAACTATTTGCAGAGTTGTAAAACACTTTGGTATATCTGGTTGTTGCTACCAGCTGCTCTCAGGCTGAAACATAGAATTTAATTTAATGCCTCCTCAGAGATGGCAAACAGATGATTTAATGCATTCTTGAAATGTTTGTGCTTGAGATTCAATTATTTTTGTTCAGTTAACAGCCAATCACTACTTACAGGATAAAATGAGGTAACATTTCTGATCTTAAGGCCATAGGCTGGTGCAGGCTAACGTATAAACATTGTTACACAGTTTGATTAAGATTCCACTTTTGTTTAAGATTTCCATTTTCCCTGCCCACTATCTCTTTTACAGAATCACAGAATCATTTAGGATGGAAAAGACTTTTGAGAACATAGAGTCCAACCTTTGAACATCACCATGTCGAATAGACCATGGCACTGAGTACCAGTCCAGTCTTTCCTTAAAAACTTTCAGGGATGGTGCCTCCACCACCTCCCTGGGCAATCCAGTCCAATTTTTAATCACCCTTTCTGTGAACAGATTCCTCCTAATTTCCAGCCTGAACTTCCCCTGGCACAGTCTGTGACTGTGTCCTCTCATTCTGTCACTAGTCGTACAGGAGAAGAGGATGATTCCCACCTGGCTACAAACTCCTTTGGAGAGAGAGATAAGGTCACTCCAGAGCCTCCTCTTCTCCAGGCTAAACAAGTCCAACTCTCACAAATGCTCTTCATAGGACTTACCTTCTAGACCCTTTACCAGCTTTGCTTCCCTTCTCTGAAATTGCTGCAGCACCTGCATGTCCTTCATGAATTGAGGAAACACAAAATTTTCTTGTTTAATTCTATGTTAAACTGTTATAGTTGCTGATATTTTCATCTTATGCTTACATGTGGGAACTCATTTTGCAGAAGAGCTTTGCAACAAGTTTAAGACAGAAGTTATGTCGTTATAATTGTTAAATACTTTGTTATTCGTTTGTATATAATCGGTTCAAGCTCTGTTAATGTTGTTATTCCTTATAAGGTCACAATCTCTCTCAGTTACCGTATATGTCCATGTTACCTTCCCCATTTCAAATTTGAAAAGAAGCCTTCCTTTCCTCCACCTATCCTTCCCAAGTTTGTAAACCTGCACCTCCGAGTTTCACCTTATTTGGTAGGCTCCGCTTTTCTTCCAGACCCTTTCACGGCAAACCTTACAAAAGCGGCCGCCACCACGTAAATAAAGTTCACTCCCACCCAGTCCTTGGTGCTGTGTGCTTGCGTGGTTTCTGCCTCCCTGCGTCACAGCTCCTCGGGCCTGGAGTGCATGCCGCAGTCCTTCGGCTAGCCGAGGCATAGCGCCTGCTCTACCCCAGAGGGTCGCCTTTCTCTCCCGCGGGCTGCGTCACTTACATTAACTGATGATTACATTAGCAGCAATTTGACAAATCAACCATTTTTTTCAAACTGTTCCTGAATACAGTTCTTGACAGATGCAAACACTTTCCTTGAGCTGGAAGCATGATAGATGAAGCATGATCCTGATGAAGAAATGACACAGTTTGTACACTAGAATGTGAAATGTTTGAGTGGCATTAAACCCACTGTCTTGTATCATAGGATAATGATCTACAGTAAGGGAATGACCAGGAAAGATCAAGGTCATACAACAAGACATTACAGATTTCTGTGGTTTGTCTTGACTTTTGCAGGTTTTGGAGAAGTAAAACTTAATTTTAGAGAAGCGTTACAATAAACAGTGAATGAACTGAAGATATATCAAACTGTAATATTTTTTGTGTTTTGTTTCTATTGGCTCAGTTAATTGACCTGAGGAGTTAAAAACAAAAGATGTGCTGTTCAAAGTAATTTTCAGAAAATCAAGAGAGGAAACCAAATATGTTATCTTCTCCACTTCCCTGTCCAAAACCAAGATCTATAGTCCCAAATCATTCTTGACAGATTTTTGCCAGATTCTTCCTAAAATCCTCTAATTGTGGTGATAGAATTTTCCCAGGCAATGTATTCTAGTGCCCTAATGTCCTCCCATTTAGAAAGGTTTTATTCTCTAATGTCCAGAACAAATATTTTTTGTGTGTTCAAACCTCTTCCATTCACATTTACCCCGTTTAGATGTATATATATCACTCATATTTATGCATAGTCCTTTTTTGCTCTCTGAGAATGCAGATCTTTTAGATTTGTAGTCTGCATTTACTTCCTTTTGTGTTTTTTTTTAATATGAGTGATAGAATTGTGAAAAATATTACTGATGACATATTACTAATGCCTTGCACTCATTACATGAAAGAACCATGCCTGGTATGTCATCTATTAAATATTTTCTTGGGAGCAGATGAATCACACTAGTTTTAAATAATATACGTAGCATTAAGTAATTTATTTTAAAAATTCTCTTCTGTTGTTTTTAAGTTAAGAATTCCTGTTTAACACGATTTTCTTTCATGGTTTGATTTTTTGTGCTTTTAACAGTGTTCTCATTTGTCTGATCAGTCCTCATACAGTCATACTATTTTAATTCTGCAGTGGCAATGCTCTCTTTACATTTGTGACCAGCAAACATGGCAATAAAATGTTACTTTTTTAATGTTGGGATCATTAAGAATTGTTAAGAGTTTTTTCCAAGGCTTATATTTGTTTTAGGAACTCTACCTGCAACTCTTTCCAGCCTTGCCTTGCCCTTTTTTTAATCCTTCATTCATTTTTTAAATAATAATTCTTATCCAAATCTTAAAACTTTCCCATCTAATATTCATTACCAAATTAAATAGTTTAGCATAGCCTAAGTAGTATTACTGGTATTCCTTTGTTTATGAAATCAGCAGTTTTATCAAAGTCACATATCAGTTTTAAGTGACACAGTCTTCATTTGTTAGAATGTTCATTGAATCACAGAGTGGTTGGATTGGAAAGAACCTTAAAGGTAATCTAGTTCCAACTCCCCTGCCATGGGTTGGAATACCTTCCACAAGATCAGGTTGCTCAAAGCACCATCCAGCTTGGCCTTGAACACTGATAGGGATGGGGCATCCACAACTTCTCTGGGAAACATATTTTGCTGCCTCACCACAGCGAAGGATTTTTTCAAACATTTTTGTGGTTTAGGAACGGTACTCCACTATTCAGTGCCCCCATCAAAACTCTTCTAAATCAGAATGGAGTTGAGAATTGGAGGCACAAAAGCTGAAAATCAGGAGTTCAGATAAGAACCATTCACTGGAAACAGCAATGAAATAAGAAAACGAACAGTAACAGCAACAATACTAATAGCAAGACCATACAAAGAGAGGGTGATTTACATGCAAAATACTCAATGAACTTTTACCCTACGTGCCCCCCCACCACTGCTCCATCTGCCATGCTTGTTCCACCTGAAAGGAACACCCTTCCTCTCCAAAGGGAGAGTTGCTTTACAGGGCCCCTGGCAATGATGGAATCAAATAACTTCTTAGGCACACCCACAGCAGCCACAGCTGCTGCAAAAAAATAAATCTTTTCTGGCCCAAACCAGGACAGACTTCTTGTCTAAACCTGCCATCCTTCAGTTTAAAGACATTAATCCTTGTCCTATCTCTACAATGCCCTCGTAAAAACTCCCTTTGCAGGTTTCATCTAGCACCTCTTCAGTCTGCCATATGGTCTCCCTGTCGTCTTCTCTTCTCCAGGTTGAACAAACCTAACTCTGTAGGCCTGTCTGCATAGAAGAGGTGCTCCATCTATCTGATCATCTTCGTGGCCCTTCTCTGGACTGACTCCAACAGGTCCATGTCCTTCTTATTTTGTGGCCCCCAGAAATGGGTGCAGTACTCCAGGTGGGGTCTCAGCAGAGTGGAGTAGAGGGGGAGAATTAACTCCCTCATCTGCTGTCACACTCATGGTACAGCCCAGGATACAATGGACTTTTTGGGCTGCAAATGCACATTGCCGGCTCTTGTTAAGCTTCTCAAATGCCAAATAGTGTGTTGTTTATTCTCTTTGTTTCAATTTATTTTAGGTGGGAGGATGAAGTCAATTAATTGTCCCAAAACAATGATAAACACGTCAATAACCGAAGTCCTTAACACTCAGAAAAAAAAACCCCTAACAAAACATGAATTAAGTAAAGTAAGCATGAAATTTCAGATTTATTTGGAGAGAACACACAGCACTCAACCTCCCTTAAGCTACTTATAATAAACCATATAATAGAAGTCATATAAGTCTGTACATGAGTTGTATGTATAACTAGCTCAGTGTGAGCATTTTCAGATTTCTGAAATAGTTTGAAAACACAAGACAGACTCAATGGTTGATAAAGCAACATTAATATCAGTGTTCTTTACTATATTTTTCATTCAGTGGTCTACTTCTTCATTAGAAACACAGTTATTTGGCTTTAATGATGGTAGCAGTTGCCTTCTCCCAAGTTAGGCATACAGTATATCCTTTTTTATCCCTGCTCAGAATATAAGAACAGACTCACTAAAATCCTGTACCCGATGCTGTGTTGGGTTATGACTTGAATAGCTAAAGACAATATGCTGCCCTTTTTCTAGAAAAAAGAAGAAAAGAAAATCACTCACAATAATGGGACTATATTTTCACTGCAGATCTAAAGGCAGAGATGGTATGTTAAAGGAGTACAGAGAGTTGAACACTGCACAAAATGTTGCTGTTTCTTTGATTTCAAATGAGAGAACTAGGGACATTGCAAAGTAATTTGGTTTACTATGAACAAAAAATTTCATGGAATTTTTAATATTTTTAGCTCTGATATAAAACATTTTTCCTTCTCCTGTGGTCTCCTTTTTGCAGGTTTAATGAAAATAAATTCAAATAAAAACATTTAATATAAGAAAAATAAATTTAAAAAACTCCCTGCACTTATTACTTTTCACCAAAAATTCAATGAAAATCCATCAAGTGGATTTGAAATTGCTTCATTATTTAATCTCTATGTGATGGGTTTTGATTTTTTTTTTTCACACATGAATTTAGCTTTGCTCTTGCTGACTTGGAATTTTTTGTGAGGAGTACCTAGAAGAAATGAGAGTAAGAATCAAAATAAGAAAAGAAAGAAGAAATAAAAATCTTTTTTGCTGTCTGAAACCTTTAGCTACAGTCTATTGGAAGAGTATAGTTATTAACAAGGATTATTCTCTGTGCGAGTAAACAAAGAAGAGTATTTGTTATTGTTTACAATAGCATGTTCATTAGCTTACATAAACTAGGGGCTTTATAAGCCTCTTCAAATCAAACATTTTTACCAGGTATTTTAATTGCTGATGCCTAGGCAACCATGAAATAAATTACAAGTTGCCCTTGCATGATTTAAACTTGGTATGAGATTTGCCACAAACAAAAGAAATATTTCTCTGCTGGATTTCTTTCTGCATCATTTACTCCCTGCAGTTTAGAGCAGATTAATGTGTTCAGAGACTGATTGCCGTAATTACTCTGCCCTGCTGCTCTTCTATATTATGCAAACAAATGCACATGATGAAAGAGAGAAAATGGACGAGAATAGAGAGTCTTAAGCTCTCCTGATTTCCAACTTAAAACAGTAGGTCATGGAGAAAAGCTAAAACTTTGAATTAAATTTGAGTGTAGTTTACAAAGACAATTATGCGTATCATTAGTTCTTTTTTCATGTTTGATTCAATAACTTTGAATGTAATAATTTTCCATTAAAATTATTTTTTTAATTCATTCTCTTAATTTTGGAACTTTGGAACTGTGACAGATTTGCAGTGTTGATAAATGTTTATGTTTTTTTGAAAAACTGCTTCCAAATATTTTTTTGGCCAGTAGCAATCGTGAATGGAATTCTTTCACTTATAGTTCAGTTACAGGAAATTACCATTAAAAATAGATTTTTTTATTCCGAGAGTAAAATAATTCCTACCAGTAGTAAGTCCGCTGACAATATAGTATGTATGTTTATAATGTACGCATTCATACACACTAATGAAATCACTCATACCTTTTTTTGACTACACTTTTCCTCTCTAGTACACTGTAAAACAGTCCCATTTTGGGAAAAAAGCTGGACTTGGTGACCACCAGTGGTCCTTTCTACCAATGTTTCTTCAGCCTTATGAACTCTACCTTCCTGGAAAGTGACTCCCATTGACTTGTGTAAACCCACAGTTCAACACTGTTATGTAAGTGTTCCTGCCTTTGAAGGAATGAGCTAAAATCTATGGGGTTTTATGGTTTACATAAATGTGACAATTATGTCAGAGAAATTGACAAGATGTATGGTTAGCACTGTGCTGGGTTTTTTCCCCTCCTCTCCTTTTATTCTAACTTTTCTGAATACTAATAAAGATGGGAACATAGAATGGGTATTGTACTTTCCTTTTCTTATATTTTGTACTTTGTTCCTTGGGTAATTATCAAGAAGCAAGGTTTAGTGATTTTCTTTGTAATAGACATTAAATAGCCTGTATTCGTAGATTCTCCTGTTTCCATGATACAGAGATGTCCTTCTTCGGAGGACCTAAATAGATCTCATAGCATTGACACTATATTTAGGATTAATTCCAAAGTTACAGAAAAATCTCTTTTCTTAGTTTCTTTTGTAAATATTTTTCACTATGCTTTTGCGCTCTATCGCTGAAATTTGTATTAAATGTTGGGTTTTGTAGAGTTTTAAAATGTTTTTATTCCTTTTATAGTAATGTTATTTTAAAATTAATACACAATATTGTATTTTCAGATATGTAATATATAATGTATATAATATATATATTTAAGATATATAAGAATACAGAGTAAACTAAATAGATAGATAGATAGATATCATTCAAAAATAAAGAGAAAACAAGTGAGTAAAATTTATTCTTGGAGCAGGATACCAAGAAATAGGAAACTTGCTTTTCTGCCACAACGAGCTGTGCATTAAAACCATTGGTAGTCTACACAGTCGCAGATAGGGGTGCATATTGTCCCTTACACTATGTCTGCTTTATCTGGTTGCTTACTTTAAGATGTATATCTTACATTTGCGTCCCCTTTGTCATGCATTAAACTGCAAGACCAGATTACCTTCTCCTCTGTCTAAGTAATTTATGGAAAACGTGACAAATTCAGCTAGAGCTTTCTACTATATTTTTAAAATTATACAATGTTTATCATTGTACTAAGAAAACAGTACTAAATAAAAAATAAAACACTCAACAAACAAAAACAGCAAAAAAACCCCAAACAACCCTAAACCAAAACAAAACCCAATCCAAAGTAGAGAATTTCTATGAGGCTGTCAGTCTGATCAATGGAGCTCATTCTGGAAATGCAAACTGAATATTTGGGGTGCAGGTCTCAGGAAAATGATTTTTGCTCAGAAATCTCTAGACATTGCAGGGCCAGAATGATTCTAGTAGATATTTTCAAAGGTGAAAGACATATAATCCAGTGACCAATAAAGGCATTGAATAGATTGACTGGATTTTTTTTGCCTGTTCTGCTTTCTCTGCTTTGTAGACCAAAGTCTATCTGCACATAAAAGTAACCCTTTTTATCTTTTTCAGTATCTCCCACTAGGAAGCTTCCCATTCAAAGTTCACCTATCATGAAACCTGCATCTCAACCAGAATCCCATTATGTTCAGACTCAGCCTGCAAACAGGTTCATGTGAGTTCAGTTAATTTGCACACAAATGCTAGAATGAAATTTTTCAGTCTTTATATGCTTTTGGATATTGTTACTATGGTTACTAAAACCATAGAATGGTTTTTATGGTTATGAAAATCCAAATTTTATTGCATTAAGCTTCCACTTAAGACAAGGTCTGCACTGAATCAGGCTGCAGCAGTACCTTGTTTATACCACTGAGGTCTTCCCCCTTTTCCCTGACCCCTCTCTCAGCCCTGACACCAGCTGTCTTGCAGTCATCCCTGTGACTCAGCTATGTTAATCATTTGTTTGCCATGGTTTGGGAAACATTTCTCTGTGTTGTGTCTTGTACCAGAACTTTTCAACCTTGATCATATTATCACTTAGTAAAGGTGAATCAGTTCAGCAGAGAGATGTTCAGAAGTCATTTCTTACTTGCCTTCATCTATTAATTACACTCTACCGTCTCAGACTTAGTAAGTGACATTGTGAAAGCTCCCAGTTTATTCTAGTGCATCCTTAAATAAATTTTACTTCAGCAGTAGTTGAAAAACTCATGTGAGATATTGGAGCATGAGGAAATAATTTCTCTTGGGTTCTACTTATGAGTGCTTATACCATCAAAGTTCAAATCCATGCTGTAATAAATTTAAACTGATATTCACATCTGCACTTATGATTTCTCAGAAAATGACTAACAAGGAAAAGGGTCTCAAACTATCTTTCATATTTAAAGAACTCGATGTGTACAAATGCTTCATTAGACAATAAGAAAGCCCTATTCTTTGGTGAAGACCAGAAGCAACAAGGGAAACCTAGGTTACCTAAGTGAATGGTGAAAGTAGAATTTCAAAACCAGACTTTCCTCTTTCACTTCCACAAGCTTCATTATGCTCATTGCTGTGAAGCATTATTTCCTTTGGTATAATCCGTAGGTAAAGGATAGGAGTATTTTACAATTCTCTGCCTAAACTAGGATATTAATAGTAGGAATTGTAGAGCTGAACATCACAATTCTTTCTTGGATACCTTCCCACCTCTTTTTTCTTGAGATAATACGTACAATTTCTGTTTGTCTTTTACCAAAGTTGAATAAAATGGTAGAAATCAAGTCCAGATACAAGTCTCAGAAACTCAAATCACTGTGTTGTGGTTTCACTACTGTCAACGACTAAGCCTCACAGAACTGCTTGCTCAGCCTCCCACACTGACGAGGGAGACAATCAGAAGGGTAAAAGTGATAAAACTCCTGGGTTAAAGTAAAAATCACCCATAATGGTGACTTCGGAAGGCAGACACCATCACTCCGAATGTCACCTCCTTCATCCTTTCTTCCCCCAGTGTATATGCTGACCATGAAGCCATATTGTGTGGGATGTCCCCCTGGACAGTTGGAGTCAGCTGTCCTGGCTCTGTCCCCTCCTGCACTGGTGGGGTGAGAAGCAGAAATGTCCTTGACACTGTGTAATCGCTGCTCAGCAATAGCTAAAGTAAGAGGTAAATCCTTGTGTTATCACACTGTTTCCAGCACAATCCTAAACACAGCCCCATACAGCTACTATGAAGACAATTTACTCTATCCCAGTCAAAACCAGCTCATCACTACATGACCTTTCAGATTTACCTTAGATTTACCACAGAATATCAGATCACATATTTCTATCTTAACCAGGAGAACCACGCTGCTGTTCTTTGGTTACACTACTTTCTCCATCATACATTATATTCTGAACCCTGAAACTATATGCAGGTGTCACATCAGAGAAAAAGAGCCTATATTAAGTGAAAAAGTATACAGAACAGAAAATAATAGAAATAATTCTGTAAACAAACCTGAATTAAACCAAAGAAAAAGAAGCAAACAAAAGCAAGCAAACATCAACTGAATCTAGTAACCAATAGCATAGTTGTCAAAGGGAACATCTAGTTTTGGTTTTTCGGGGTTTTTTTTTGGTTGTTGTTTTTTTTTTCCTAAGGCATGGATGGCCAGTTTCTTATCCAAACAAATCTTTGCTTCAAGTAACAGACCTAATAGTGTAGTCTTTAAAAGCAAATTGGAAACTGCTCTGCTGACCACTTCAATTTTCATTCACATGTTGCACTAGGAGTCAATGACTGATTACTTTGTTAAGAATACATCAGTGAAATCAGATAAAAATGCTGAAAACATAAAAAATAGGAAAAAAATTATTACCCTGTTGCCCTACTGCTATGTTTGTTATAAATTATGAATCAAGCTTAGACAGAACCCAAATCTTGTGGGTATTACCTGATTTTCCATTACGTAAAAAACATAACATTAAATTGAGTTCACTGGGGTTTTTTATTTCTTTTTTTGGATAACTATCTCCATCTTTCAAATGCTTTGAATTTTACATAGTCTCATTTTAAAAATAAATAAAAATAGTATTGCTTAAAGCTAATAATGTTTCCATTCAGTTTTGAGTTTGTTATTCAATCCAAGAAGGCTTGAGTGAAAGAGTCAACCTTGCATTTTACAAACAGCTGTTGCAGTTTTAATCAATTTCTTTAATATTTATAATCTCCACGTATTTTTTTCCTTGTCTCCAATAACAGGTAAATATTGACCTGATCATAAGATTTATCACCTTGTCTGTAGTGACTATCCCTGTTAACATTCCTGTTTTATGATGTATGAAACAACAGTAAAATTATGTCTAGTAACACAATATTAATAATTAAGTACTTGTTCAGTAAAAAGGCAACCAATATCAGGACTTAACATGATTTCAGGGTAGATAAACAAAGCATGATGACAAATGATGAAGAAATAACAAAATCTCAGCCATAGTTTTATTGGAGAAATCACAAGTAATTGATTATTTCATCACCTTTTTTTTTCCCCCTTGACACCTGTGCCAAGATCCAGCATGAATATCTTCTCCATCTTTGTAGAAAAAGATGTTGCATATTCTTGTTGTTTCTAATTTTCAGGATTTACTCTTGAAAGTATTTTGTTGCAATTCCCAGAGTTTACCAACGTTGTCTTGTGAGAGTCAAACTGTCTTTTTGCTATGAAAAACATTTGCTGCTAATCCCAGGAATGTCAATGATGAGTGCCTGTAGACTTGCAAAACTGCAAAGAAATAACAAACACATTATCATGAGGGGACAACTGTTATCTCCTTGAAATTCCTTATATAAAAAATCATTAACTTGTTGAACTAACATATTTTTCTTAATTTTCTCCCCTCATTCATGTGTATATATAGAGAGAGGATTAATCCGTATAAACTGTCTAATATAAATTATATTTTCTGCTTTCTATTCTTTGGTCTTTTACACAAATTATAATCAGATTCACAGATTGTGGAATAGAACACAGTTTTGCTTAATAATACAATAATTAATCCATCGACTTTTTTTTCAATTGCTTTCACATGATTTGTTAACCCTTGGCAGGTTAAAAGTATTGTTTTTAAAAGTATTCACTATTTAATTATGGGACACCTTTTTTTTTTTTTTTACTTGTTGTTAAATGTGCTTTATTAAGATATTTTGATGATATTTTCATCTCCCATTAAATGACTTTCATTTATTCTGACAGTTTTACCTTCATTATAACAGATTTATGAATTAATAGACATGACTCAACAGTGCTTCAACATCCTGTAAATGTTAAAGCGGGCTAATGTGTTCCTGACAAAGACATATCACCTTGAAGTAAATCTATCAACCCAACTTTTGAGCTTCACTAGCTTCTTAAAGAGGGAACAGACAAAAGGGAATTCTTTTGTAGGGTTTTCCAGTAAATCCTCCTTAGGCAGTGCAGGATAAAAATCAAAATGCCTCATTATAAAAATTCTAAAAATAATACTTTGTATGAATATGTACAGTAAGAGTCTTTTCAGGGCAACAGGAAAAACATTCTGTTTTGTCATATGATCATATTATATGATTCTGCATATATACTTCAAACAAATGTACAAATTAAAAATTTGTAACTACCCAACATCTAGTAGAAACTGCTTCAAACTTAGAAATTTAGCTTCCTGATGATAATTTCTGTGTTTATTCCCATATTAGTCTGCAATGATTCTGTGTTATATTAATATTCCTTGTGAGTTAGAAATTTATTGATGTACCAGCATTTTCTTTGACTCCTTTTTTGTCTTCCTCCAACCCTACCACAGACCAGGTTCAGTTGTTTGTGCCAACATTTGATTTGCTATAACTGTGTTATCTGGAGATTATTCTTCTCACAAACGATAACAATAACAAAAGCATCTTTGCGTTAGATCATAATTTTTCTCATTTTCTAAAGGGTTGTGAGCATCAAGCAGCTTTATGCTATGCATGTTATTTACTCAGAGCCCAAATAAATGTCTGTTTTTACCTTCCTGTTTATGAATATTGTATTCTGATTCCTTTTTGGAATATTTGGGGTTTGATTTTTAAACTGGCTAGCTTGCAGCATATCAAACAATACTGAACAGGCTAGTCCATATGGAGTTTTGTGATGCAAGAAAACAGGATGAATTAAAAAAATTTCCATCTAATGCCATAAAATACAGTTCTCCCAGTGTATAAGGAATAAGATGACTCAAGTATTTTATACTGTTTGTAAGAGGTGGCAATATAGCAAAGAGTAACAGCAATGTTTCAGAAAAGCTATGAAACATTCTATAGCTGAAAAATGGTGTCTTAAATGTTACCTAAATTTCACATGCTGCTCACACAGTTACTATATGCTGCAACTGAGAACTTACAGGACTTTATATTAAATTTGATTTTTTTTTTATCTACTTGCTTTTACCCACCTGTCTGAAAATCTTTTTTCTTATATACTGTGAATCTATATATATTCAATTAAAGAACCTTTTATATATAAATCCTGCTCCGAATAAGAGATTTTTGTAACACTGCACTTACCTGGGTACAAAATGATCTCTTTAAGGGTTTAAAATCCATCAGAAGTCATAGACTGTGTAGAAGTAAGCCAGTATTTGTGACAGAGAATACATGCAGACTGGCAAAGTAGGAACACGATGTCCCACAATAGCTACTTCATGACAGTTGATTTTTGTGATGTCTTTCCATATGAAATTTGAAGAAAGACTGCAGTAGGTTACCCATTTCACATCCTTTTCCTTCCTAAAAGTAATGGCAACCTCTTTAATGCTTCTGAGTAAGAAACTTGATAAAAATTATAACCAGAAATTTGTGTCTTCATGATTAAGACAACATGCTTTGGTCATTATTCTCTGCTCTCCCAAGAAAGATCTGCTTTTGATCAATAAATTTCTTTCTTTTTAAAAATTATTCTTTCAAGACATGTTACATTAACTTCAGAAACATCTCTGAACCCCTTCCAAAGTCTTTCTCTTTCATATTACCTTTCTGAAATATATATAAAAAATACCTGTGAAAGTCATTCAATAAGGTTTATTTTTTTTCCAAAATGTGAGATAATAAGGATCTTCTGTGTCTCAGTTTAATGAGACAGAAGT
>VZRE01003669.1:343-29598 GCA_013396775.1 Cephalopterus ornatus
CTTCCTTTCCGGAGGCATTTGCGAGGTTGCGGGCAGCTTGATGTGCTCTGTGCCTGCCAAGTGTTTGCCTCTCGCCCTGGGTAATTGAGGGGCTGGCGTGCCGGCTCACCTTCTCCAGCTGAAATATTAAACAGCAGGAGAAGCTGGAATCGGTAAACAAACCGGGAAAATTGCTGCTTCTCCATGGGGAGAGCTGGGGGGACTCGGGCAGTGGGGTCCCCGGGAGACCCGGTCCTGCTCCAAACTGCAGCCTCCCGGCACGGCTAAGCCCAAATTTCCTGCCTGATTCACAGCCTGCTCTGATATTATATAAGTTTTTCACCAAAAAGAGTGAAGCTGAGCTGTTCCTTATGAGCTGAATTGCTGAGGATAATAAGTCTGTGACCCCAAGGTGTGGATAATGGAGGTGATAGCAGTTGGATTTGAAATAAGTGGCAAATATAAAATAATTAGGGTTCTTCTCCTCCTCCGGAGAATAAATGTCCTTCTGTGGCTGTAACTGCTGTGTTTTGGGTTTTTTCCTCCTGCAGAGGCCTTTTAATTAAGGCTTCATGGGGGAAAAGATGTCTCATTGGGACACTGGAGGGTGGGGATGGATTTCTGGAACTTAAAATTTGTCAAAAAACCCTCCCAAGGCAGCTGGAAGTACAGAGAGGGGGGTAAATCCAGGAGCCAGGGCAGGAGCAAGGGGTCTCTGCAGCATTGGAGGGGTCCCACTGGGACCCCTCCTGCGTTGGCTGGGCTGTGGCTGTGCAGAATTCCCCAAATTGTTGTTCAGGCTCCCCAAACTTTCCCCAGAGTCCCCCTTGTTCTAGCAGATGGATGCCATTAGCTAAGGTACATGCGTTGATGCTGGATCACTTTTGGAAGTGATATTTTTGGAGCCCTCTGGCAATATAAAAGCATTTTCCTTTCCCCAGCCGTGACTCTCTGCTTTCCTGAGGGAGTCTGCTGGGATTTGGGGCAGGAGGGTGGATTTTGCTTCCTCTCAGCAGGTACCAGTGACAGGTCCAGGGGACACAGAGCATCCTCACCGCTGGTAAGTCCAGGGAAGAAAAATCCCCTCTCCTCGAACTTGATCCTGCCTGGAGCATCCAGGTGAGTCCCTCCTGGCCTGGGCTTTGGCTCAAATCCCAGCTGGAGTGTCGGGAGGCGCGAGGCCGTTTGCGGCGTTGCCGGTCGGCGCTCGGGGAAGAAGAGCCAAGAAACCTCCTGCCAGAGCCTGATCCGCCCGGTGAGCTCTGGGTTGGCTTGGGAGGAACCTCCAGCCTGGCCTGTGCTTTGCCTGCCAGGGACACAAACCAGCTCACCTTGGAAGGGAAATATTTATTTCAGACTGTCTTGTTCTAAAGGCCCTTGGCCCTGCCGGGCCTTCTGGAGGGCTCTCGCCGGGCTCGGCAGGGATGTGCTGGCTCTGGTGACATACCAGGACTGAGCCTGGCGCTGGGGTGACGTGGATTGGGGACAAACAGCAGGGAACAACCTGTGAAAGGGTGCTGGGACTCGGCTCCTGCTTTGCTCTGTGTTTAAAAATACTCAAGCCTGACAAAATGGGGTTAGAAGGGAGGGTTCAGCCACGGGTTTGAATTTTTCCAGGTTTTCTGAGCCAGCAGCTTTTCAGGTGGGGAAATAGGGTGGGATGTGCTGGGCCGAAGGGAACCGCTCCCGGAGAGCTCCAGGGATGCTGAGGAGCAGGGGGCTGCACTTTAGTGACTTCTTTTTACCCCCCCTCTTCCTACCTTTCTTTGAGTTTACTTGAATGCAATGTAAGAAATAAAACCCAGGCATGCAGCTGGAGGAAATTAAAGGGAATTGTGAGTTCCCTGCCATACCTAATGGCCAGAGCGAGCATCAGATCTTGCTGCAATTAGGCTTCAAATCGAGCTGAGCCTGTGTTTGGCATCCAAAGAGCAGCTTCCCAGCCCATTTATTCCTCATCCAGGGAAGTGGCAGCGGATCCAATAGCCCTCAGCACCCACTGGGATGGGCACACCTACAGGAGGGTGGTGTGGGTTTTTTTTTTTTTTAATTATTAAATCAAGCCTGTAAAGCAATTGAGAAATAGGTGAAGCGTGCTTAAAAGAGGGTGAGGCTGTTGGTTTTCTCTACCTGACTTTATTTGTGAAGTGACAGGAATTTTGACAGGCTTTGTGTCTTTTTTAGCAAATCAAGTGTCATGCCAGGTTTGCCTGTGGATGAGATCATTTGCAAAATATGTTTCCCAGCTTGCTTCAGGCATAATTCATTGTGTCAACTGCAATTGCTCATTTGCTAGGAACTGTGATTCATTAGTGGTTTATTTTTTGTTGGGGTTTTTTTTTCTTTTTTTTTTAAGTCCAACTTGTTTATAAGTGAATGTTTGGAGGCAGAACAGGAATTTAAAAAAAAAAAAAAAAATTTAATCTTGCATTCTTTGTACCCGCAAATTTCTGCTGCTAGGGGAAAACTTGCTAAAATGCTGTGATCCCAGGGAGGGAGAGGCAATGCCAGGCGAGCTCCTCGGGCAGGATTGCGCTCGGGTTTGTCATGTGGTTGCTCCTAAACGGGGACGGAGGTAATAAAAATCGGACTGCTGGGACAGAGCCTGCCATGTAGATGATGGAAGGAGCGTGTGGAGCTGCTTCCTCCTTTTCCCTGCTTGGAGAGGGCTCAGCCTGGTGAAGGTTCCCCCGCTCCTCCTCATCCCCAGGTTTGGGCAGAGGTTGCCCCGGGAGGGCTGAGCGGGATGCTGGTGTTGGCAGCCCGTGCCCGAGGTGTTGGGACAGTGATGTCGGGGAGCAATTCTTTGTTCTGGTGACCGAGACCCCCCGAAAGCTCAGGGCTCAGTGGGATAAAATGAAGATAAATAGCCCTTGGCACAGGTTTTGTGCTGTGTGTGTTCCCGGGGCTGCTCGCAGCCGCCGCAGTTTGGCCTCGGGCTTTGCAGAGGTCCTCACGTCGGACTTTTAAAAGAATTTTGCGTGTCAAGTACATTTTTGTGTGTTAGATTTCCTATGAAGACAAATAGTTCAGTGCATTTTTTTTCCCCTAGGTGGGTGGATTGGGGGGAGAAGGAGGGGGGGACAGGAATCGCTGCTCCCGCTTCAGCAGCCACAAACTACCCTCCCCTAACAAACCACTCTGTGTGGGCTGAATAAATGGATACACTTTCCACCAAAAGATTGATTCTTTTATTTTTAAAAAAACTTCTAAGTG
The DNA here is from genome assembly GCA_013396775.1 of Cephalopterus ornatus. Classification (NCBI taxonomy): domain Eukaryota; kingdom Metazoa; phylum Chordata; class Aves; order Passeriformes; family Cotingidae; genus Cephalopterus; species Cephalopterus ornatus. Next base: position 3,539 of record VZRE01003669.1, read on the forward strand.
ATTATGAACTATACATTTAAGCATAAGTAACTTGACAGGTTTGGGGTTTTTTTTTTTCCCCTCCCTGTGCAACAACTCTGCATAAAACACTCCTAAAATGTTTTTAGGGTTTGGGTTTTTTTTTTTTTTTTTTTTTTTTTTTTTGCTGAGTATTTGTGCCGTCCTTTGTGTTCCCCTCCCAATTTAAGATTTTTAGAAGCCAGGAAAAAATTGGGAAAGGGGGAGAGAGAGCACAGGAACGTGGGGGAGTCTGCTGATTTCTGGCGCGCCGGCGCCGTGCCCGAGCCCTGCCAGTTCTGCTGCAGAGCCCAGTGCCAGGAGCGAAGGGCAGCGGAGCGTGAGGGGAGGGAGGTGACTCCATCAGAGTGACCATATATAGTCACTGGGATGAGATTAAACACTTCACCTCCCGGTCTCATCCCCGCGGCCGTAAAGCCAATATCGGGATCTATTAATCACTTGTTTAAAACAGCAGAAGAGGAACTCCTGCTTCTCTGCGCAGCGTCTCGTTTGTAGCAGTCGGGGCTCTTCTGGGTGTATCGATTTGGGGAGAGGAGCCAGATGTTTTTCATCCCTGGGTGTCTGGGGCGGGGGGGCCGAGTTTCAGCAGCCACAGGGAAGAGCAGCATGTGCAGGGAATTGCAAGTGAGGTGGGGTGGAGGTTGTGCTTCCTCGGGCTCGTGGGCTCGGTGGCAGAGCCGTGGTGGGCCCCTGTGTTCGGGTGCCAGCGCTGGCTCCGCTCCACACGCCCGTTCCTCTCATGGTATCCACTGGGAAAGCATATGGCAGGCTTGGATATATATATATTGTGTGTGGGGGGACATGTTTTACATGCCAGTTCTCCCTGTCATAGGACAAACATTTACGCTCCGATTATACGAAGCATTAGGAAAACAGGGATTGGGTTTGGAGAGAGCATCGTTCCCATGCAGGGATGTTCTGGGAGGTGCTGTTGGGTGATGACATGGCAGAGGAGTGATAATGTTCTGGTGCTCAGAGCTCTGGTGGCATTGTGCTGCACAGAGGTGTAACATGCAGGTGTATAAATAAAAGGTTGGTGTTTCAAGGTGTGCCACGCAGAAGGCGGTGTCCAAAAGAGATGGGGAGCGAGGATTTATACACTTGGAGGTGGTTAAAATGACTTGATTTCCAAGGGAAGAGGCCTGGTGGGAGACTTCCAGTGGGATTGGATGCGCCCGGCTGTCCGGGAGGACTGCAGATGCCTCCTGCGGGAGATGCTCCTCTTGGGTGCAAAGCTCATGGCTCCTCCATTCCCTGTGGGAATGAAATTCCCACAAACAGGAGTAACCCCTCTCCATAGATGCCCCTTCACTGGAAACCTGCCTGTGCACTGCACCAGCTGCAGGGACCTTAAAGGAGTAAAATCTTGAGTAGGATTTGGTTGTTGTGTTGTGGTTGGACTAATCACATTCTCATTGCAGGTGTAAAGTTGATGATTTGCTAATGGTCATATGGGGAGGGTCTGTATCCCTCTGATCCCTTGTTAGAAGGGATCTTGTCCCTTCTAACAAGTTCTGACGGGCTCTGAAGGAAAACTCTGGTTTTTGGATCACCCCTGGAGCTGCAGCCCAGCCCCAGGGGCAGGTGCCGGTGGCTGCATCGCTCCCTCCTTTCTACAAACAAAACTTGTTTGAAACTTCATTTGTCTGCTCCTCAATTATCTTCTCCTTCTGTGCCTCCCCCCGTTTATCCGTGCTAACACCATCAATACATGCCCATGCTTAATGAAACATTATTGCTTAGGTTTAATTGTCTTCTAATTAAGTAAAATAAAATTTTGCGCGGCGGTTGCAGCAGCATCTCTCCCGTCTGTGGATTCTGCTGTGGTTCCACCTGAGCCCAGGGTGCTGCTGTTCAGTGGAGGGTTGATGGACAGCAGCAGCCACCTTCTCTGAATCTGTGCTCCTCTGTATCATCCTGGTTAAATTAGATTAATTTCCAGGTTTAGAGCACCCTTTTTTGGGACGAATCTGTGCATTTGGTAATGCTGCTGGGGTTATTACTTCAGCACAACCCTGCTGAAAGACACCTGGGGTCGTGCTGAACACCTGGGGAAGACAAAAACAGGGCATGCAAGTGTAGCACTGAATTTTTGACTCTTGTCTGAGCACAGTTTCTACTCTTAATGCATCATTAACATGGTTTTCTGCATTGCATTCAGTTCCCATTACAGCACTCAGTTCCGTCTGTTAATTTTGGTATGTTGATATTTTTGTTGTCAGCAGTTTTTTTCTTTTTTGAAGCATATAAAACCATTAGTGTGAAAGAAGATTAAAAAGATACGTTACAATTAAAATGTTAATGAAATCGGCATCATACAACTTTTGAAACCATTTAGGCATTAATCTTTCTTGGTCTCATGTCCATTAACTCGGGCGATTCTTATTCCACACTGACCCCTGCTGAGAGAGTCGTGCTATAATTGGATTTTAAGAACTGGGAGGGGGAAGAAAAGGAGGGAGAGAGAAAAGCCTTGGAAAAAAGTGGAAGTTGGGAAGGTTGCCTTAGCTTTCTGCGTGGTGTCCACGGAAATGAACCTCTTATAAACCAGCCCCACGGTTCCATCACTCCCGAGTCCCGTGTTCTCCCCACCGGGCAGGTCTTGCCTGGGAAGCTGGGAATGCTGGTGTTGGAGGCTGGGGCAGAGCTCTGGGAAGTGCTGGGCTCCTTGGCAACTGGCAGTCACCGTGACCTTGGGCAGGACACGAGCACCAGGCTCTGCTTTGGTTGATCCCAGTGTAACGTGAGCAGGGCCGGAGCCGGGTGGTGCGAAGCCTTTTTAAGGCTCTCGGAGGAAGGGAATGGCAGAACAGCAAGTAATCGTTTGCTGTTATGGCTTCAGCTTTCCCCCGTTCCTCCTAAATAGTATTTCTACATTTTATCTGTTTTGGGGTGGGTTTTTTTTAAGTAGCTCTTTTTCAGCTTACACAATATTTGGGTGAGGGCCAGCCCCCCCTCCCCAGGCGAAAGAGGAGGATTGACTAATTCACAGGCTGTGTAGTGAATCCAACAACGGGACTTCTTGACTCATCAGACAGCTCCCAGGATCCGTGCCACGGCTCCATCAGGACCATGGGCTGTGCTTGGCTGCTCCAAGGCTCCAGCCCATCCAGAACACTCTGTGCTGGTCGGTCTGAGGCTCACACTCGCTCCTGGGCACCTTCCCCAGAGCTTTGCCTGTGCTGTCCAAGAACTTCACATCTCCTGCACCTCCTGTGGGATGCTGGATAAATTGGGAAAGGCAGGTCCTTTAGTGAAGAACACAACTGTCCTTCCCAGCCTGGGGACAGGGTTTGGAGTTGTTGGGAGGGTGGGTGCGCTGCTGTCCGGGCAGGGATGCGCCTCGGGAGTGGATGAGCTGGAAGTCGAAGGATGAGCACATCCCGCTGAGGGAGGAGTGGAGTACCAGCCCAGCTCGTGTTTATGCTGCAAGCATGAATTTTTATTTAATTTTTATTTTTATAAAGCAAAAAGCCAAACAGCAGTGTGGAAGCTGCAGAGCTGTCGTCTCCCAGCCGCTCCGCTCTCCTCCCCGCTCGCTGTGCCGTCGCTCCGCGCGTTACCACGCAGGCAGGGGAGCAGGGAGGGATGCTGGTGGGCTGACTGGGAAGCCCACTGGAGCTGAAACATCTGCAGGGCTCGGGAGAACACGCTGGCAGTTTCTGGGGGCTGGGTTCATGCCTGGTGAAGTGAGCCATGAAGCACAGAGCGTGCTGCTGGCACCGCATCACAGGGACGCGGGTGTTGGATGGCCGGGGAGATGGAAGGGCTTTCTTGGAGCCCTGGAGTAGCTCTTTGCACACAGCAGAGCCTGGGGTTTAATTGTTTTATTCGCTTTTTATGTGGGGGAAAAAATAATTTATTGTGTTGTTGTTTTGTGTCAAGGCATCGCATGGATTTATAACCTGAAAGAATTTGGGGTGAGGATCCAGAATCTTCGGATAATGGCAAGAATGGGGGAGAACCTTGCCCGGAGAGTGACCAATCCATGCCCCAGCTGGATGAACTGGGAATGTGTTCTGGCACAGGGGGGTGGTTTGTGCCTTTGGGTGAAACCAACAGTGTTTATGCCACTCAAGTTAAACTGCCTTTGGGGAGGAAAAGAAAACCAACCCAGCAGAGCAGCAATATCTTGGTGTGTTTGACCTGTCTCTGCCTTCCCATTCTACAGTCCCACGGGGATCCTGTACAAGGAGAGAATTCCTGGGAGCAGGAAGGCTGGCAGGCTCCCAAGGATTACCTGGGACTCTGGTCCAGAAGCCCTCAGAGGTGCAGCCAGGTGGTGACCACCAGGATGGAGATGGGAGCTCTGGCGTGTGTCACACTCTCCTTTTCCTGCGTGAACTCCCCCTGCTCTTCCATCTCTCTGTGTGGTGGCAGGCGTGCAGGCAGGGAACAAAGGAACTACTGTCTGGAATTCCTGGCTTATTTTAATTGATGTGCACTGGCAGTTGTAGGCCAAGGGAGAGGGAGCAAGAAAAAGCAGCCCTAGACATTCCCAGTGCATGTTTGTGGCCCAGCACACAGGTGGGATTTCTAGCAAGGTGAATTTCTGTGCTGCAGACCAAGCACACCGGAATCAATATCTGAGTAGGCCAGTAAAATCTGTGGGAATTTCATTTCAGCTCATTTCAAGCAATCTAATAACTGGTTTTTCGGGCAACTGTTAGGTTGTTTGGTTTTTTGAGGTTTTTGGGGGGTTTTTTTGTTGGTATTTTTCCCTGTGCAACTGTAAAAATGTAGATTGAGCCCAATGTCCGTGTAGTACTTTGGTCTGGCAGTGTGAGCCCTGAGCCCAAGACTGGTTTGCTCTGGGGTCAGGCAGTGAGGGGTGGAGACCCTGTGCCACCGGCTCGAGGGGCCTGGCAATGAGTGGTTTTTAGATCTACTGATGGTGGCAATGCTCCTGCTTCCAGGCTGCAGCACTTTTATATCCTTACACTTGGTGTGTTGGGATTTCTAGTCCCATGTCCTTGAAGGTTCATGAACCAGTTTGGGGACAAGCCTGAAATGCCCCATCCTGTTCTGCTCCCCAGCTGGGACCAGCCTGGAGGGGAGCACAGGATTGGCTGCATCTTGAGTATCCATCCCTCTTCCTGGCCTGTCCAACAGTCACTGCTCAAGACCCTTCCCAGGCTTGGGAAAGCACCTGGGCATTCCCTTGGGAGTCTGTGGCCACAGCAGAGCAGCTGGAGGTACCTGAGCCATGTGGTGTCTTTGTGAGTGTTTCTACAATCAAGTTTAGGAAGTTTCCTCATTTACCTCCCCTCTAAGATCCCAAACTGGCTGTTGCCTTGTTTGTGAGTGCCTTAGGAGAGGTGTATCCTGCAGTACTGATCTGGATTTGGCACGAGAAATGGTGCAGAAGGGAGGATTAAACTTCTTGCAGAGGGACCTGGAGGGGGAGGAGAAACCAAGTGAACCTGCAGCCTGAGCATGTCTGGTCCAGGCCATCACCCCACCAACAAGCTTAATTTTTTCCTTGAACCCCATCAAAGTACAGAGGACCACTCCATGTCCATGTGTCCACTGGTGATGTCCACAGTGCATCTTGCTGATTTTCAAGTGATTTTAAACAACAAAAATATTCCAGTGGCCTTTACTGCTCTTTTGTAAGGTTTTATAAAGCGAAAGTCATGATTTGTAGGTTCTATTTCCAACTGGAAGGGGAAGTGCAGCCCTTGCACCTTCAAACTCCTATTTCCCCCCGAAATTCTTCAAGCGCTTCCTGTGCAGTTCAATTGCAGCGTATTTGTAAAGCAACACAAGTTAATGCCAAGTGCCAGCCCAACCGGAGCCGAGCTCCTGCGGCCTCCCTTGGCTGTGCTTTGTGGATAAGTGCTGTTGGAATGGTTTGGGTGTCCCACAGTCTGTCCCCTCCCCACCCTCCAGCCTGCTCCTGACCTGCTGCGTGCCTCAGGAGTGTTATGTAAAGCGTGATGTGCAGCATTACCAACACAAGTATTTGGTTCAGGCGGTTCCCGAGGCGGTTCCCACAGCCTGGTGATCTCCGGAGCGCACGTGCCGACGGCTGCGGCGTTTGCTGGGACTTTGGAGAAGGTTTCCCTCTTGGCATCCGGGTGATGGCTGCCAGGCACGCAAGGAGGGGTGGGTTGGGAGCTTAGGAATTGAGTCTGGTGGTACCAGTATGGATGGATGTGTCAGTCTGGGTAGGAAGGGAGAGATTTGCTGGCAAACCCGTTTGAGGAGGGCTGGAATGAGGCATGGCGAGGAACTGCTTGATGCTCGTTAAAAGGTACGGAAAGGAGAGAATGGGATGGGGGGGGAGAACTGTTGGAGGATTAACCTTCTTCCAGGTGGGGTGTTCTGGGACCTGACAACACGCTGCCACACTGTCTGCCAGGATGGGGATGGAGGGTTTGTACCCACAGTGCCAGAGCATCTGTTGGCACAGCTGATGTGTGAAGACCCTGCAGAAACATCTGAGCGTGTTCACGGGCTAATGACACTGTGACAGCCAAGCCACCGAGGGATGAGTGTCTGCAGAAATGCTCCCTGAAACACTTTGTGGCTGGTCTGTGGTCTGAGAACTTTCCCTGCTCTTCTCCTGCCTGTTGCTGGATGTGGTTGGACAAACTCTGCAAGTTTGCAAAACTTGTTGAGGAGGGGAGTGATCCCATGTGCCCGTGACGGTTTCACGCCGAGGGCAGCGGGTTGAGCTGGCATCTGAGAGGCTGTTTTCTCCTTGCCTCGACTGCACAGATCTGATATTTGAATTTTAGTCTTCGTTTTGTAGGTGGGAGAAGAACCACCCACCCTCAAGGCTGAATGATGCCCTGTTGTGTGTGTCACAGGCGTGGGTAGCACTGGCTGGACTATATGTACTTTCTGCATGTGGTCCATGGGCAGAGGCTGGGGGCACTGGCTCTCTCTGGGGCACATCCTGGTGTCGGCACTGCAAGGCAATGCTCTTGGGAGCACAGCCTACACCGTGGATCCTGCTTCATGCTTCCCTCCAAATCTGAGGAAACGGGTTGATCCGAGAGTTCCTTTGCCTCTTGTACGACTCCTGTATTTTATGCCCTTGTGCGAGGGCTGTCCCAGGAACGTCTCTCTTGTAGTTCAGGGAAGGTTAGCTCAGGTTTAAACCGCTTGGTTGTGGTTGTTTAGTCTCAGTGACATATTAAGTATTTAATATCCAAGTGCATTAGCTTCCCACCCACATCCCCCGCTGCAGATGGGTTGAGGGAAATCGTTGGTGCCCACATCTATTAGGATGTTGCCCGGCATACTTGTATAAATGGCTTCCTCCTGGACCTCTGCTTTTATGTTTAGTTCCTGACCTAATTAGCCGTGAACGATGGCGTTGGTGGAGGTCTTGTGGCTGCATCAAACGCTGAGATTTCGGGAAGAGCGCTGCCTGCCGGAGGGGACACCATGCACGGTGGGACATGCCAGCGGCGTCACAGCCGTAATCCCCGGTGGCTTTGCAGCCAACTGGGCCGAAGCAGTAATAACCCAGCCAAACCAGCGGCCCCAGTCCCTGGTGGCAAGTAGGGCATGCCCTGGTGCTGCCACCTCCCCTCGGTGCTGGTGCGAGTAGAGAACCCGCCTTAATTGCTGCGGTGCATCTGATTGTGTTACAGCTTGATTTCCAGGTCCTTGCTTAACTCGTGCAGTACATCAGAGGCTCTTGTGAAATGTAATGTGCTGGAGCAGCAGCACAGGAAAAAGCTCTGCCTTCTGTGAAGCCAGACTGTTGCAGCGTAATTTGTTTTGTAAGATTTTGAAAGGCAGTGTTGCAATCTGTAACAGTAGAATAGTGGGAAGATGGTCAGGTGGTTCTTGGGACTTCAACAGACAGATTTCGTGTCTGTGTGTTTTTGCAACACCTTTCTATAAAGGGAAACATAATTTAAAATATGATTACTTAGTGTTGTAACAGTCTTCTCAAACGTTTTTGCATTATGCAGAGATCATTATCAGAGGCTGATATTAACTTGCAAAGAATATTATGCAAATCATTCTCCTGTTCTTCTAAAAAGAAATTTCCTTCATAATGCAAAGCGTGACAAAAAAAATTGTGCAGAGGCTTTTGGCAAAATTACATTCAGAAGATGTAACAGTTTTTCTGCTTACTAGCACAATCCGTTTCTGCCTTTCCACTGGATTTGCTCAACTCAAGCTGATAAAGGCTGAATTTTAAAGTGAGGGCTGGGGTTGGGGGGAGTGTGTTGTACCTCGTGGGTTCAGGAATAGACAGGGAGGTGTTTTGTGCTTAGATCAGGGTTTCAGATCCGTCCTGATAGTGATTACAGGCTCTGATAGTTCTCAGCAGTTCCTCACTCTGGAATTATTTGGTGGTGGTTCATATTCCGTGGGTTTGGGGTGCACAGCATCACCCTCACCCCGAGCAGCGCCTCGGGGGGTACCAGGCTGAGATGCATATCTGGGGAGTCTGACCCTGTGAGGTGTGATATTACCCATTTATTGCTCTGTTCGGCCTCTGTCACTGGTACCAGTAAGACCATCCTGAATGAGGGGCACTGTGAGCGATGGGAGGTTGGACCCACAAACACTGGCGATGGGACGGGTGGTCCTGCCCCGAGGCCTCCCAGCCTTCCCAGAATCACTGAGGCTGGAAAAGACCTCTGAGATGGAGTCCACCCGGTGCCCCATCCCCACCTTGTCACCCAAGCCCAGAGCACCGAGTGCCACATCCAGTCCTTCCTTGGACACCTCCAGGGACGGGGACTCCCCCACCTCCCTGGGCAGCCCCTTCCAATGCCTGAGCACCCTTTCCAGGAAGAAACTCCTCCTGATGTTCAACCTGAACCTCCCCTGGCACAGCATGAGGCCACTTCTTCTTATCCTGGTGTTACTGGGGAGAAGAGGCCGATCCCACCTCTGTACAACATCCTTTCAGGTGAAGCAAGAAGGTCTTACCTGAGCCTCCCTTTCTCCAGCCTTGGCATCCTCCTTGCATTTCTCCAAGCATCAGCATATTCCTGGAGGTAATCCTGGCCTGGCTGAAGTCACTGAGGATTTTACCACTGACTTCATCCCTCCTCCATAAGTTTTTCGTGTGTGTTACAAACTGGTTGCATCAGTTTGGAGCTGCCCCATCTCTCACACAGAAACCAGACTCCCCTAAAATCGAGCGGATTGTTTTAGAGGTATCGGCTGTTCTGCTGTTGTTATAGATTGATTGACAAAAATAGACCCTAATAAATATTGTAAATGACTCAAATATTTGCAGGCTGTGCATTGCAGTCGGATTTGGAAAGGCTCGTTTGCTGTAGAGCCCCGTTTTCCAGGCACTTAACACCATTTTATGCAGATGTACCCTTTGTCCTGAAATTTTTTTGAAGGCATTTCTCAATACAAATTTGATTGAGAAAAGTCGGTAATATTCAGACATGCAGATTGAATTACAGCGTTATAAAATGGCAGGGAGAGTTTTCCCTGAGATGGGAAGTTTTCAGGCTCATTTTTTTTGTGTCTAGTTAGATAACTCAATATTTAAAAATCAACCCAAATTAGATAAATAAGCTGGAAGTCGTAGTTAGCATTCGTCAAGCAACTTAGGCTGGATGTTCCAGCACTGAGTGACTCCACCTCTAGCTGCAGGGTTTCCCTGTTATGAACGGGTGAATACTAATCCTTGTTTATTCCCTGCTGCAGAGAAGTGGATTTATCCGGAGTTTTCTGCCTTGAAAAGGAGCCCTCGGTGCGAGCGGGGTTGGAACGCCCCGGGGCGGGTGTGATGTGCCCCGTGAATTCCACCCCTCACGCCTTCTACCAACACCAAATACCTTTTCTGGGTGACACAAGGGAACTTTTTAACACCCCGAAAGTGGCCCCGGGGTGTGGTTGGGATGTGATAATTAGAGCAGTGAGGCATTACATGAGTTGGCTCTGCCCTGTGCTTCCCGGGGCCGGCCCTGGGCATCTCCTGGGGTCAGACTCGCTCCCCAAGGGAGCAGCTGCTTGAGCACGGAACCCATGGATGAATTACTGGGAAGGGGTGACTTTTTATTTTTCTTTTTTTTTTTTCCCCCAAAGATTGCGTGGAAGGATGAATCAAAGTAGGGAGGTGTTTTATTCTAAACAGGGTGGTGGAAAGGAGTCTTTTTATCTCGTGGGTTTCTTTGTTTCCGGAATGTTTCGTAGCGTGGACTTGCTGGTGGAGCAGTGACAGACGCATTCCTGCAGATCTCTTTCTGGTGCCCCCTTGGAAAGGGTGATGCTGCCAAATACAAATCAAATATTTTGCTCTAAACTTTTGTGGATTTTTTTTTTTTTCTCCCAAGGACGCCTCCCTTTGACTGTATTTCTTAGGGTTTTATAGTATTTCTTAGAGGAACATTTGCAGTGCTGATCATCAAGCTCCTTCCAGAGAAGCTGTGGCTGCCCCATCCCTGGAAGTGTCCAAGGCCAGGTTGGACAGGGCTTGGAGCAACCTGGGATGGTGGAAGGTGTCCCTGCCCGTGGCAGGGAGTGGGAACAAGCTGAGCTTTAAGGTCCCTTCCAACCCAAACCATTCCGGGATTCTGTGATTCCCTTTGTCTTCCCCCTTTTCCCAATTAACCTCATTTCAGACTGTTCATATCCCCCATCAGTCATTAATAAAACCAAAGCAGAGGCCAGCACAATCTTCTGCTGCCTCTGTGTCTGCTGGAGGGAAACTCTTCCCAACAGAGGGAAAATTGCAACTGGTTATGGAAATTATGGGGAAGGGAAAAAGTAGTATTCAAACCTGGTTTAATTTGTGGCTTTATGTCTTGGCTATAAGTTATACCAATGCATAGCACAGGTTATTTTAATGTGAATTATGGGCTTGCCCTTCTGTGAGCGTGATGCTGCCTCATGATGTGGGAGCAGATATTATAACCTTGAAGAATCTTGTAGGACATAAAAGTTTTAATTAAAAATCTGGCTTGGTCGAGGGTATTTTGGTTTAGTATGAATGTCTTCATTTCTTTTGAAAAAAGAATTAAATGAAACCCTCAGTATTCCTCCTTTTCTTTTTTCCCCCTTTTTTTTTTTTTTTTGATTTCTGCATATTTATTCTTGAAGTCGGAGCATTAGAAAATAATTGAGTAAAACAAAATCCACAAGGCTTCAAATTACCTCTAGCTTAATGTTTTATTTAAGAGGTTTGCTAACTGACATTCTTTATAATGAATTAGGTCACGCGGCTCTAAAGAGTGTTGTCGGGTTTTCTTTTTTACATTTAAATTTGAGGCTGCTTCCCTTGAAACTTGGGCTCTGCTGCCGGAGCCGGGGCGCGGCTGTGACTCCCCGGCTCGGGGAATCTCGCTCTAATTATTCTCGATCACACTTGTGCAAATGAATATATCCATGTTTGGAGGATCGAAGTGGTGTTGTCATGGCAATCTCCGTAAGGTCACGAGAAACTCATGGATATTGTTCACCGCCTCTCCCGGGAGGCTTCTTTCCTACCTTTGTGGAACTGTGGATTTTGCAGGGGTTGGGTAATAAGTTTAAAGTGCGGCTTTGTAGTTGATTTGGTTGAAAGGGTTCGCTGCTGGGGTTCAGAGGAAGGGGGTGGTGGGCTCGTGGCTCGCTGGTCACCCTCCTCTGGGCACCAGATTCCAACCAGTGCATGGATCTGGCTTGCTCTGGAAGGTGAAATCCTTATAAATCTCCGGGGCGGCAGAAGGGACCCGTTTGGTCGGCGCTGGTTGATGGGGCTCAGTGTTCTTGGGTGGGATTTCGCTTGGGTTAGTTTTGCTTATATCTACTTTAAAAAAAACAAAACAAAACAAAACCAAAACCCCAAATCAACAACAACAAAACCAAAACAACAACAAAAAACCCCCAGCCAAACAAAACCAACTCTGTTTTCTTTAAGGCCAGGCTGGGTGGAGCGACCTGGCCTGGCGGAAGGTGTCCCTGCCCGCGGCAGGAGGTTGGAATGAGATGAGCTGTGAGATCCCTTCCAACCCAAACCATTCCATTCTGTGATTCTTAATTGCAGGGGTTGGTGGTAGCTGGAGCTGTAGCAATGGGAAGATGTCCCTGTCCCCCAGCATGGCTGGGACTGTCACCCTGAGCCCATCCCTTCCCTCGGTGTCCGCGGCGGGGCCGGGAGCGCTGGTGGTGCTGGAGGCACGGAGGGTGCTGAGTGCTGCAGTCACTGCAGAGGAATGTGGGCAGGGACACACGTGCCCTGCTTGGGCAGAGCTCTCCTCTCCTAAAAGAGATGGTGGCAGAGCCACAGCTGGTTTTATTTGGGCTCTGCAAGGAAAGGAATTGATAACAAAGTGCGTCGACGCGGGTGCGCAGCGAGAGGTTTGCAGCTGCTAAACGGGAGTCTAAGTGAACTTGGAGTTGTGAAATCTTAAATTGGCTTTAATTCTAATGTAAAGGAAAGAAAGGTGTAACAGCGATCCAAACAGTTAGTTCGTTTTGTTTAATAACTTGTATGGAGACATTTTGCGTGTTTGGATGCAGCGGCAACACCGATGACTTTACAGATGTCTGGTGTGGTAGGACAAAGGAATCCACCGAAACTGAAGTTCACTGAAATTGGAATTCGCTGATATTGGCATTTAGCAAGTCTTGGTTGAGGTGATCCATGTAGTCGTGGGTTTATGGCTTTGTATTTCTGAGTTATTTTTTTGTTCTTAAAAAAGACCCAGATGCCACAAAGAAAACCATAACCAAAAAGAAAATGGTTTTGATAGAGAGCTATCAAAGCGTTTTGATTTGCAACTGAATTCATGTTAAATCAGCAATTCCTTTGCTAATCCCAAATATACATACATATATGTATATTTACACGTACCCAAAGATACACATATATACACACACACCCATCTTCCTGTGAGTCTTTAGACAGCTCTGGCACATCCCTTGGCAATTCCTTTGTGCGCAGGTAGCTTGGTTTGAAAGACCTGACGTTATTTAGTGATTGATATCAATATTCTACAGAAAGGTACAAGTTCCATATTGAAAATTGAAAGAAAACCTTAAGCTTTATTGGCTGTAGAAGAGGGGTGACTGTGCCTGCAGGGTGCTGGCTAAGCCTGTTATGTTCTGTGTGTGTTAACAGCACTTAATTGCTTCTGGTTGCCGTGCCTTTCGAGGTGTTGAGCCTCAGTGATCTTGTCCTCTCACACCCAACGTGTCCTCACCCATCAGGGGAAGAAAACAGGTTTTCACGGGTTTTTGCACCTGGCAGGTTTTCAGACAGGTTCTCCAGTCCCTGCAAGGCCTGGCTTGCTGAGCCCAGGCCCTGCCTGGCTTTGCCCCAGCCCGTGGAGTGTCCCGGCGTGGGGAGGGTCCTGCGCGTGTGGCAGGGGACACCCCGGGCTGTCACCTCTGCCCTGACACTTGTCTGGGTCCTTTTTGACCTGACTTTCTTTAGAACTTGACAAACATGTTGGATTAAAGGGTTTTAAACTGGAATTTTGGGCAGTCAGAGAAGGGCTTCCACGTTTCCAGTGTAGCGATCAGTTGGGTTTAAAAACCCAACAGAACACTAAGCAAGTGGGAATTATAATTGAAGGGCTATTTACATTTAAAGAATTATCTTTAATAAATACTTCAAGAAGTAATTCTTTCTCTGCTTTCTGCAGAGGAGATGGAGCAGAGTCTGGGCTGAAAACAAAGCTGGTTCTCTCAGTTGACCTTCTGGCACGTGGGATTTCTCAATGACTCTGTACTTCCAGGTCCCCAGGGCTTGCCAAAAGCCCTCTAAATAACCTATTCTGACCTATTCTGGCTTGTCCCCCCAACACCTGGAGAAGTGGCCAGGGAGCTGCTGCCCTGTGCGAGGGGCTCTGTGTCTGATGAGGTTAAAAAAGGCACAGGGGAGCCTTTAATGCTGGAAAAGCCATTAACTGCAGCTTCTGCAGTATTTAACGGGGCTCCAAAACCCCCTGATTATCCCTCACGTTGGCTTTTGTCGATCGTTTGCTTGACTAACATGTTCCTTTCAGCTTTGGTGACAATAAAATGTGAGTAAGCAGAAAACTCAAATTTCTGAACGATGGCTCGTGGCGATTTCCTAATTTCCTGAGCGGGCAGAGGCTTCTTGGTGCTTCGTTCCTGTGCCAGAAAGACTATTTGCTCATACAAAGTTCTTCATTGTAATAGGAAAAAATCAATTTGATTACTTTCATGTCAGCATGCATGTCTAATGGCTTAGAAGTTATTGCAGCCATAAAATATACAGTATCATTTCTCTCTCACTCTGAAATTTGACAGGATTAATATAGTCAGCATGAAATCTTAGTCATAAAGTCGACCATAAGTGATGGTAAAATTAGCTGCTGAAATCGTCTGCTTATGGAAAGCATCTTCTGTTTTTCCTTCTGGGAAAAAATATCAAGGGGCTGCTGTGTGGATGGGAACAGAGCATTTGCTTTGATGCAGAGATGGCCATTTCATCTCATGCTGTTCTAATGAGGGACATCTGTGGGGTCCCCAGTAGCCTGGGGGGTGGTTTGACAGCCTGTTTGTCGCTGGTGGAGGTGGTGGTGGGGCTGAGCTTTGTGTCCAGCACAGCAGTGATGGGAGATTGTAGTTCTCCTGTAAGTCACTCCCCGTGTGAGCCAAAGTGAAGTTCGCGGCAGGGCCTGAAGATATTCCCTGTGAGAGGTTGGACTTCGGGTTAGAACCTGGGGTTTGTGGTGTCCCCGTTGACGGTGCGTGTTCTCCAGCGGTGGGTGGTGTTTGATTCATCTCATGATGTCCTGATTTATCTCATGCAGAGCAAGCCTTGTCATGGTTGAAAAGCTGTTTCTTTCCATGGTGCAGTGCTCCAGTGAGTTTGGAGGGAGGTGAGGCCCAGGTGAGGTGGTCTTCACCCATGGGCTTTAGTGGATGCTCTTCTGCTGGTGCAACCTGCTGCCTTCTGCTGTCCTCCTCACACAGACCCCTTGGGAAGTGGGCTGGCCACCTTCACTAAGGGCAGAAACACCCTGTAGGAAGCCACCTTGCTCTGAGCTGACATTGAGAAACCTCTGCTTGAAAGCTGAGTTTCCTCCTGCTGAGTGACTGTGCTGGGAGCCAGCGGGGCTGGAAGGAGCAGATGGCCGGAACAGCCGCTCCTTCCTGCTCACCCACCTCCAGACCTGCCCTTGGAAGTGCAGATGAAGTGCTGGGCTTAGGCAGGCGTGTGATCCTCCACCAGCCCAGCCTTTGAACTCCTCCTTAATGGTTTTGTTTCATGACACCTTGTTTCGGCTGCGTTGGGTAAGGTGCCCATAGCAGCTTTTTCTGCTTAGGAAGCTCATTCCAGAAAGAATTAGGGAGCTTGGTGCTGGTATCTTTAACATCTACTCTAAAATTAGACCAAGCAAAGACACCATCTTGCATCTGGGCATTAATTACCCATTCCATAAGGTCCCACAGCAGGGTTTTGTTGCCAGTCCTTGACCTGCTTGGCTTTGTGAGGGGAAGTTTCTCCTTCCCCTTGAGCAAAGACACGAAGGGTTTTGCTTCTCCGGTGAGGGGCTCGGGGGTCCCTCACGTTGTATCTGGATGCTCCCACCTCTGCTGGAAGCTGTCCTGCTGGTTTCACTCGTTCTGCCTGCCTTGGCAGCTCAGTGTGAAAAGTTAATATCTGGTCATTGGTTTTGGCTGCATCTCCAAGGCAACTTCATTCATAGGCAGCTCCCGTTCATACCGATCCGGACATGCCTAGATGACTAACTCCCTTCTCCTGTTACATCCCCGAAGAACTGTTAACTCCTTCAGCCCAGGTAGGTGTGATACAGCGGGGAATGGTCAAACAGAGAGCGTGGATGCCATAAACAACCAGCAAATCCGACCTGCTCCATCCTTTCTGCTTTGGTTTCCTTCCCAGCGCCTTGTTCAGCCCGGAGAGCAAAGAGCTCGTCGCTGTTTCAGATCCTTCTCAGTGCTGAAAGGTCTCAGACTAAGTTTGTTTCTCCTGGAATTATTATGCTTCATTATCCTTTGGTTTGGGCAGAACGTTGCCTTCGGGATCTACACTTCCTGCAAAATTTCATTTGGGGGAAAGAAAAAAAAAAGAACTTGGCCGCTCTGGCAACGCGCCCTGAGATGCAGCAAAAATTTAATTCTGCATTTCATGCAAACCAAGGGAGGATTTTCCTCCAAGGGGCAGGTGGTGAGGTGAGACCACCACGTTCCCAGGTGTGTTCAGGGTCCGTGAGCCCTGGGGTGGAGCTGTAACAGGTTAAATGTGGGGACACCCTGGTCCCTCGCTGATGCGCCTATTTCTGTATGAGTTTGTCAGATGCAGATTTCCAACCCTCCAAGACTCCTTTGATTCTCAACAAAAGATGTGGGAAGGAGGAAAATGAGCCGAATTCTGGGGTTTTCGCTGTTTGTTTCTCTCACAGCGGTGCTGAGAGGGGATGTTGCGGTAGATGAGGATTTGTCCTTAAAATCCACAGCACTCGCTGGGATGGGTCCTGAAGCTCCAGGAAAGAATCTGACTCCAGGAAGGAGTGGGACTGGGAGAAGGCCAGAGCAGGTCTGCTTCACACCAGCATCAAGCAAAGTTTGGCTTGAACTTGCTGAGCATCATAGAATTGTGGAACGGTTTGGGTTGGAAGGGACCTTAAAGCTCATCTCATTTCCAACACCTGTGCCGTGGGCAGGGAACCTTCCACTTGACCAGGTTGCTGGGATGTGATGCTGCCCTCTTCCTTCATGTGTTTGAATACTGACATGGTCCATGTCATGGTGCTGCTTTGGAGGTCGTGGAGGTGATTTGGCAGGAGCATAGGCACAGGTAGGAGAAGCACACTGGGTTTTAGTGGTCACATCCGTGCCCTCTGTGCAACCCGAGTGGGGCATCTCAGCAGGAATCAAGGGTCAAGATCACCCTGGGGATCACTGAGATGTGCAAACCTGAAACCCTGTTAATTTTTTAATGCATTTTGGGAGATCTGTTACGCTGAAACATCAGGCAGAGAATTAAACGCACCGGGAATACGAACCTGCTGTGACTCAGGATTGTGCCTGTGCTGTGGGATGAGGCTGTGGCTGTGGTGGTACCTGTGGAAGAGTTAATTAGACAAGGGAGAGATTATCCCAAGGACCTGGGATGCAGTTTATTTGGAGAGCATCTCCCAAAAACCCGCTGCCTGGCCATCCTCCCTCATCCAGGTGCTGCTTTCCCTTCCTAGAGAGGAAAACCTTCTGTCGGACTCTGTAGCTGCTCTAACTCTTAAATTTTAATAATAGATTACCATTAGTATCAGCCTTATATAATGCACAGCTCATTATTGCTTACTCAGAATAATTTCACAGCCTCCTTATAGAACCTTGGAACTTTATTTGCTGAGTATAAAATATGCAGAAATGCATGAATAGTTTTAAGACTTGGTACCCTAAACTAATACAGTGTGCTGCCTTTTTTTTTTTTTCCCTGCACCATGATTGAAGTCAAATTAACATATTTACCTTCAGTGCTCCCAGGAGTAGCATTAAAAAAATTCAAGAGGTGATTCAGAATAGTCTCCGATTTACTGTGTTTAAAGCTGGATTTCATTTCTCAGTAAAACCATGCAAACACTTGACCCCCCTTCAGCTTTGCAACCTCTTTCCTCCCCGTGCAGGTCCTTGGACTTAGCAACAGATGGGAGCAGTGCTATTAGCGCTGCATTCCCAAAAGGAAGCTTTTTATTTTATTTTACTGGGTTTTCAGGATGGGGGAGAAAGCAGGGGCAGAGAAAAAGGGAGGAAATGAGTTATAACTAATGGCCCAGAAGTGTAGCTGCTATTTTAATCTGGGATAAGGAAAAGCATGGAGGGCGGTTTCTGTCTTTGTGCCTGCAAGCTCTGGCTCACTGTGTGATGTTGGGTGCATTATCCTGCTCTGCCTCAGTTTATCTCACTGTGGTAAGTGTTTCCGTGGGCAAATCATGGAGCTTAATTTTTGCTCTGTGTTGAGGTCCTCCCAGGAAGAAAAGCCATGTAGATGTGAGGTAGGAAATGGAAATGGTTGCTTTGTTGCCCGGTGGTTTATTCTTACCAATGATACCCAGGCGCTGTCCTGCCTGTGCTGTGATTTATTCCTTACAGCTTCAGGGCAGTTCCTTTAGCTCTCAGGATTTCAGACCTCACAACAGTTGGGTTCAGGGATGTAAATCCTGCACCACATCCTCCAGGATGCTCCACCGTCGCCTCTGTCTTTAAAGGATATAAATCCTACAAGGGAAAACTTGGACCCAATCACTTTCCCTGACCAGGTAATGAATATTCCAGGGAGAGGGTCTGTGTGAGGACCTTTTGCTCAGCTGGGGCCACTCAGTACCCTCTGAGTGGGACAAATCAGCGAATTCTCTTTACCACAGGTCAGAGATACTGCAGTGGGGGTTTTTCCATGCCTGCTGCTAGATTAGGAAGTTATTTCAGCAGATGTTGTTTCCTAAGAAAATGGGTTAATGCTTGGTGGTTAGAACGGTGTGGCAAAAAAGCCTATTTGTGTGAGGTTTTGGCTAATTGCCTCGCAAGAGTTACAGAGCGTTGCAGCAAATTTCCTGGATTTCGCAATCGTGATGGTTCTGGTTTAACTGGCCAGAAAGATTTGCAGAAATACACAAAGAAATGGAAAAATAGAGGCAAAGCACTTGCTGTCTTGCTGCAAAAAAGCTGAAGGGCCTCGTATCTGGGATGAAAAGTCTCCAGGTTTAAGTGAGTGAACGAGGCTCAGGGTTGAATAGTTTTCAGGGGTTTGTAGAATTCCAGAACAGTTTGGGTTGGAAGGGACCTTGAAGATCATCCAGTTCCACCCCCTGCCATGGGCAGGGACATCTTCCACTAGACCAGGTTGCTCCAAGTCCTATCCAACCTGGCCTTGAACTTCCAGGGATGGGGCAGGACTGCTCCCCACCACTGCCTTGGCTTGTGGGACCGGTCCCACTGGCAGTGGTGGAGCTGGGAGCTGCTCCAAGCTGGGAGGACAGGGAGGAGTTTTCATCTGCGCTCAGGGAGGGCAGCAGTTCAGTAAAATGGGCCAGTACACAGGAAAATGCAAATCAAGTATTGCTATTTCCAAGAGAATCACTGTGAAAAGACTTTTGCTGTGTCTAAAAGCGCGATGGCGATGAACTGGTGGGGCTGGAGAGCAACCTGGGGCTCTCTCCTTTGCTGTCCAGCTTTGTGATGCTCCAGGGAAAGGTGGCCATCCTTCAGCCACTCCTGCCATCCTGTGCCACGGAGAAAACCCTTTTTTGGGCAAGAATTCCCAGAGCCACGCGCGGGCACAGCCCCGGCTCGGGGGCTCGCGGCGTTGGCCAGCGCCACATCCCCCGCTGCTGCTTAAATCACTAATTAGATTCCATCTGAGCAGCAGCATAAACCAGGAATAAATGGACTTGGCTTCATAAACTTAGCACTTAAATATTTTCCCAGGCTGGGGGAAAAAAAAAAAAAAAAAAAGGCAAAAAACACATTTGCTTTCCATGCAAAACATAAATCTTGGAAAAGTTCCCAAAGTTGCGTGTTTAGCTGTTCGGATCCGCGCGTTTGTGGGGTAGAAGTGGTTATTCCCCTGCATAATTGTATTTCTTTTTTGGAAGCTGAAATGTTTGTGAGGAGGACATTTTAAGCGAGTGGTGGGGATGAAGAGGAGTGAAGGGAGGGTCGGGTTGGATGTGGTGATGGCTTTGCTATCGCTGTTGGAAAGGAAGCACCTTCCCCTCATCCGATCCCCGACAGGATTAACCACAAATGCTGCTTCTACCGTTGTGTTTCGGGGCTGTTTCTGCTCGTCTGATGAGTTGTAGTGAAACATGTGTTTGGTTGTTGGTTTCTTTTTAATCCTACCACAGTACAAGAGCTGTTACTGGAGTTTATTTAAAGTCTTTGCATAGTTAAGATTGTGGCTGCTGTATAAAATGCAGGCTCGCCCCTCCTTCCCAAAGCCCCGCTGCAGCTGGATGCTCCTTTTTATTTCCTGCACTCCCCCTCCCTCGTGCTCACCCCATGAGAGACCCCACTGTAACTATTGAAATGCAGAGATACAGAGCACAGGTTTATTTTTGTATAAAATCACTGTTTCCCATAGAGTCCCCAAGCAGATGCTGTGGATGCCCGTCACTGTGGGTGACATGATGCACAACTTGCACTGGCATCATCCTGCCCTTGTCCTGGGGGTGCAGGTGGGCGGCACCCCCAGCCCCACCGTGGCACTGGGGTGCAGTCAGGAATGGGGTTGGAGATGAAGAAGCAGGTCTGTGGTGACTGTCCTGCCTAGAACAGGGCAGGTCTTGGCACGAGGGCAGCTGAGGTGGGTTTTGTGGGCTCCTTGTTTGATGGACTGCCGAAACAAGATTATCAGGGTTTCTCAGGGCTGGGATACGGTGGGGGTGGAGTGCACCAAGCAGGAATTTCCCCAGGACAGTGGTGTGCTCAGGGAGGAGGCTTCCCAGCACACTGACCCTTCGTGAACACCGTGAAAACACACTTTGAAAGAAGCTGGAAAATAAATCTCCCCTAGGGAGGAAAAAAAAAACCCAATACCCATCCTCAGCTTCTCCCCATGGCACTTTGTGCCTTGCTGTCATTTTAGTCCCTATTCCAGGGCTGGAGATGTTTAATTTATTTGTGTTCTCCTAACACCTTTCTGTTTCATAACAGTAATCACTCCTGGGTTTGGCCGGGAGGCAGCGGAGCCGCCGCGCTCCCTGTAATCCAGGAGTGAATCAAAGCAACTTTTTACAAAACAAGATTCTCTTCTCACTGTTGCAAAAGAGCTTTGGGGAAATCTGGTTTTTGTGGTTAAGGATCTTACTCTGATGCACAAGGAAAATTATGTGTAGCTTTTATTTGGCCCAAAGGATTCTTACAACATTATCCGTATTTCCTTTAATTTGTGGGATTTCTAGTAAATGGGCTTAAAAATAGGTCTGGGCAGGGTGCCAGGGTACATACGAAGAGCAGAAAAGCTTTGCAGGCTGTGAGCAGCTCGCTTTCACTTCTCCCTCGGCGCGGGCAGGGGGCACGGAGCGGTTGCTCACCTTTTGGGGTTAAAATTTAATGACGTCTCTGGAATTCTTTGGAAGTTGATATTGCAGAAAAGATCTTTTTAACTCTTTCTCAGAGCTGATGCCATGCTGTTGTTGAGCTGGAGGCAAGTTCTGGAAAGGGGCAGGACGAGCTTTAGCACCAGGGGAGGACGAGAACAGGGCTGGGGAGCCCTCACACAGGTCCCCGGACCCTCTCACCGATGGGATTTGGGGACTCCGGGAAGCCTATGTACAAGTAGGAGCAGAACATGGTGTTGATAAATGTTTGGGGTTATTTTTTAATTTCTTTCCACTTTTCACTCTCAGAAGTCTCTTTAAGCCTTTTGTTAAACGGGAAGAATCTCATAAGGGAGCGGCGATGGCTCGGAGCAGCTGCTGGGTGCCCGGCTCCCTTCGGTGATGTTTAGCTCCCTTTTCAAAACCAGTCTCGGTTCAAGTGACTTAAAAATGAGTTTTTCCCCAGGGGCAGCCACCCCCCAAAAGCCTTTCATTAAGACCTGGTGGGTTTACACAGCTGGAGCCCCAGTGGGAAGGGATCCGGCCGTGCCATGTGGGATCCATCCCGCCTCGCTCCGCCTTCCTCTGCTGGGCCAGGGTGCCTTGTGGCTTCCCAAAAGTTGTGGGGTTTGTCCTACTTCTGTAAAATTTAGTTCATTTGGTTTTAACTAAATCTTCGGGCACAAATCTGTAGAAGTCTGTTTTGAGTCCCGTGGATGCTGCCCCTCTGTGTTGTGAACCGCTCCTTGGGAGAGGAAGAGGAGGAGCAGGGAGATGGATGTAGAAGAGGAGCAGGGAAAGGGATGAAGACTGGGGAGGTTTTTGAGCTTCCTGGGAACAAGAGAAGTGTGTTGGATCAGTGTGGTGGGTGAGGATCAGGGTCTAGGAGTGGGGAGGACCAGGAGTGTGGCAGCAGGGCCAGGGTTGGGTTGGGGTTTCAGTGCTCTTGAACTAAAAACGTGCATTTTCGTGTACTGGTGGTGATGGGATTCCATAAAATCAAGAGGGTTTTATGGTGCCTGATGCAGAAGCAAGTTGTCCGAGGGAAATTATTTATGCTGTTGGAAGTAATGTACTAACAACACTTTTTATCCAAGGATATTAAGGTGCTTCACCTTATATTGAGGTATAAAGTCTTCTGATGCCTCTGTGAGTTGGGAGAGGTGGGGTCAGTTTGGTTGTACAGCTGAGGACACCAGGCCTTGTGCCTGTCTCTGCCCTGGAAACAGCCTGGCTTCTTCACTGTGGAAAAGTGCCACACTTTTCCCTAAAAGTCCATAAATTGAGAGTTGTGGAAACCAATCTTCCAATCTTCTGGGGACTGAAGTCCCACGAGCCATTACCGACACCATGCAGTTCCCCAGGATCCTTTCCAGGGAGGCAGCTGATTTTGCTGGAGCTCCTAAATCAAGGGATAACATTTGGGATGTGTCTGGAGAGCACACGGCTCCCTGATGCCAAGCCTTTCCATGCTGGAGCATCAGCAGCAGTTGAACAGGATCTTGAGCCTTTTTCCATGGGATTGATGCTGGAGGGTGTCATGGAAGCACCGTGGGGAGCTCCCGGCTCCGAGGGCTCTTCCATGTTCCGGGGGAAAACAGAGCAGAGAAAAGCACCCTGTGCTGCCTCAGGGTGGTTTTGGTACGTTGTGAGCAGAAATCTGTTCCCTCTGGACGCGCCAGCACCCCAAAACACCTCTTTTCCCATGAAACCTTGGGATGGAGCAGCTCCCAGCCCTGGAGCTGCTCTCACTCCCAAAGCCCCGACCTCCGGCCAACCCAACTCAGGGGCACAAGTTCACATTCGAGCTGATTCTTCAAATTTGCCTCCTTAGCTGGGGATCAGCTTTCCCGGCCGCGCCGCAGGGAAAAGGGCTCCTGTTGTTTCTCCAAAGACCAAGGTTAAACGAGCGGCTGCAGCCCAGTTTGGTGGGAAAGGCAGGTTTTTAGGAGTGGTTTTTAGGGGAGATGAGCTGGCGTTCCCGGGAAGTCACAGCCAGAGTGCACCAAGGTCCATCACCAGGGTTGGGGCTGGGATGTGTCATCACCCCTCTCAAAACAGTGTCATCCTGCTACTCACAACATGAGCCCCTTGGATTTTTCTTTTTAAAAATAATAAGGTTTGTGCATGCAGTTTGGGGTTGGGGTTTTTTAGGTTTGGGGTTTTTTTTTCTTTTGAAAAAGATTTTTTAACTGAGAGCCAGCATATTTAATATTTTTCAGTGTCTTGCCTGTGTTGTGATTTACATTTGATTTTTAGGCATAATTAGAAATGCAAGTGGAGCGCTTTGTGTTTTACCTCTGCTTCAACTATTTATGGCATGATATGCAAATGAGGCAGGCTATGAATATTAAAGATTAGAGTATGTTACAAAGTATCACTGTCTTTAATGAGTTCGGTAATGGGCACAGGCTCTGCGTAGACTTTAATATGGAGGTATTTTATGTTGTGTGCCGGCTCGGCGCTCCGCAGCTCTCCGTGCAGGCTTTGGTTACATCCCAGGAGAGCAGGGCTGGGATTTAAACCCTCTCCAGCCCCGGCTGCAATAGGTAGGTGAGATTTCCAAGCGTTCCCATGACAAAGGCGGCTGCGGCTGGCGGGGAAGGGTGGTGATGGATTATTTCACGGGGGCTCTCTCAGTTCCCGTCTAGGTCAATCCGTTTCATCTGCTGCAGCCTCCGAGATGGATCTGAGAATATGAAAGCGCCTCGTCGACCTTTTCAAGGTGCTTTTGCAGCACTGGGAGGGAATCTTAAACATGCTCCTGCCAAAATGGAGCTGCTGCTCCCAGCGGCACGGGCACCCCAAGAAAGCCGTTCAACCGCCCCTGGCCAGTTCGGCTGAGCGACAGAGAGTTATTTGGGGGGTTGTTGGCACCTCTGAAGGAACATCTTACCCACTGGACAGAGGGGTGGGAGTGGATTAACCCCTTCTAGATGTAGAAGTCTGGGCAGCCCGGTTCTAGCTTTAAACCAGTGACTGGTTTTAGTGTTTTATCTCTGAACCGGTGACTGGTTTTAGCTCTAAATCCGTGTTTTCTCTCTCAACCGGCGGCTGGTTTTATCGTAAACCGGCATCAGAGTTCTGAAAGAGGAAGGTTGGTGGTGTTTTGGGGTGCAGCAGTGCACACCAGAGGTTTAATCCACGCAGGAGCAGCTCTGCTGAGCGCCGGGGTCCCTGCGGGAGGCAGCGGGTGCTGGGGGGGGGGACTGCGGGAGGAGGGGGAAAACCAGCCAGATACGGAAAGCAACGGATTTTATTCCAAATGGGGCTTGGGGAGGGTGGGCGGTGGGGAGGGAGAACGAAGCATGCCCCAGGGAGCGTGCTTTTCAGATTTGAGGTATTTAAATTACAAATTCTGATGAGGAAGATTGTCAGCAGTATTCAAAACAGTGCTTAAATTCTTTTGAAACACTGTCGAGCTGTGCTGTGGCAGTTGAAAAGTTTGGCACACAGGAACTTGGCCCAGAAGTTGCTGCTTGGGTTTTTTTTTTCCTTTAAAACTCAATTCATCTGTATTCAAGTATCCCACATGCTTAAGGAAAAAGGCCCCACCAGGCTCACAGTGGTTTGAGGCAGACCCTTGCCTGCGAGAGAAGCCGCAGAAGTGATTGATCTCTGATATTAGGGGGGGATTCTGTGTTGGTTAATCAGCATTAATAAGTATTTATACTTTGAAAAAAGAAGTTTTATAGTGTTTGTGCCTGCTCATAAAAACAACGAGCAAACTGGACTGGGATTTAGCATAGTTTGTGATCCACTGGATTGTTAATCCATATGCAGTAGTTATCCTTGGGGGTTTTTTTGGGTGGTTGATTGTTGTTTGTTGTTGTGGGATCAGCTCGGTGCTTGCAGCGTGTTGTGAATATTGGGGAGAAATTTTTGCCTTCAACCTCTGACCCTCCTCTGCTGCAAAGGGTAAAACCCTCTGTAAAAGTCTCTGTGAAACCCTCAAATTTAAGGAATGTCTGTGCTGGGCTCTCCCAGGGACTGCACAGCAGCACAGAACTTGTCACATGTTGGTGTTGGCTCAGAAGATGTAGTTGACCATATTTTATATATATATAAATTGACCATATATGATTTGTATTCTAATATTTCATGTATATAATCATAGAATTATCCTCATCATCTCCCGTGCAGTGCAATATTCTGGGCTGCAGTGCTGTCTGGGGGTGTTTTAGGGTGTGCTACAGAAATAGGCATGTTCTGAAGCTTTGGGCACAATTTGTTGCCTCGGTGAAGGGTTTTGTTGCAGGAGCAGAGGAGGCAGAAAAGAACAGTCAGTGTTGAGGCTCCTGTACTGTCCTGCAGTGATCCTGGGATCGGTCTGGAGGGGTTTTTCCCCCTGGGAAGGGGGGAGAGAGGGAATTGTTTGCTGAAGTGCAGGCAGTAAATGCAGTGTATGAGAAATGCAGGTTTTCA
Organism: Cephalopterus ornatus; assembly: GCA_013396775.1. Taxonomy (NCBI): domain Eukaryota; kingdom Metazoa; phylum Chordata; class Aves; order Passeriformes; family Cotingidae; genus Cephalopterus; species Cephalopterus ornatus. Next base: position 28,942 of record VZRE01003669.1, read on the forward strand.
GCTTTGCCTCCATCTGCCTGGGGAAAGAGGGCATCAGGCTGAGGGGAGCGTCTCAGGGCACCAATTTTAGGTTTTTCAGGGTTTTTGCTTAATGACCAAACCCCTTGTTTTTGGAGAACCTCCTGTGCAGTCTCATATTTGCTCCTCTAAGCCCAGAAGCACAGAGTTAAATGTCTGCAGTCTATAACCTCCCTTGTCTGCAGGCTTATATTTCCATTAAGGATCAAGCTCAGATGCAATTGTAGCTTTGCTTTATAGACTATTAAAAGTTTAATGTATAAATGCCTCCCTCCGCCAGAACTTTTTGGCAGGGTTGTTTTCCAGCCCTGAAATTCCTACAAAAACACGAAGATCCCGATTGCTGCACAGGCTCGGCTGCCCTTGAGGGGTTAATTATATTATGCCTTTTTTTTTTTTTAATTTTTTTTTTTTACTATTTTTCTTTTTTTTTAAAGCAGGGAGAAGAAGCTGTAGCCAAAAGTAAAAGTCATTAATTTTAAGCCAGAGATGTAAGCAAAGTTTCCTTCCCCTCTGCAGGTTGGTCAGGGTAGGCTATGCAGTAATTGAAAAGTAAAGGCAATTGAATTACAGGCTCCTGTCCAAACCGAGTGCGATTTCTTCTTCTTCTTCTCTCTCTCTCTTTTTTTTTTTTTTTTT
>VZRE01003669.1:36526-53155 GCA_013396775.1 Cephalopterus ornatus
GGGGGAGTTTGGGCTCCTTCTCGTGTCGGTGGATCCGCAGTGATTTGCTCCGCTGGAGTTTTCGGAGCTCGGGCTGCGCTGGCATTACCTGCTGCGGGTTTGCACGAGGTCCCTTCCAACGCCAGGCTTCCTTTTTGGGGGTGGAAGCAGGAATTCTGCCCGCGGCCAAAAGGTACAGCTGGCCCCGAGGAGGAGCGCGGGGATGCGGAGCCCGAGCCGTCGCCTCCAGCCCGGGGGGGGTTTTGCTCGGAGGGTCCTCGCTGCCGGTACCCGGGGGCTGGGGGGTGCTCTGGCCGCAGGAGAGGCTGGGTTGGGGCTCCCTCTGCCCCGCTTTGCGTTTAGAGGGGGAAAATTAGAAGACAACTTGGTAGGCGGCTCGCTGCAGCACTTCGGTTTTGTTTTATTGGGGCTCAAATATCTGGCTTAATTTGGAGCTAAGCCGCGTTTTGTTGGAGGATAAATCTGTTGAGAAGGGGTTTAACTGTTGAAATGCTCCCTCTTTCTGGTGCAAATGGGAAGATTGCTTTTCAAAGTGCTTTTTCCTGGGAGCTGTCGCTCCGGCAGAATCCTGTATTTATTTCGGGCAGAATGGCACATTGTTTTATAAATATCTTTTCTGTAGTTTCAACAGAGCTGCTGGTTGTTGTGTTTCTTATATAATGCTACCGAGATCTGTCTGACTGTCTTTCGTTTGCTTTACTGTTCTCTCCCATTATCGTTCAGATTTTCCTGCGTAAAGTAAAAGCCCCGGGGGAATAAATCAGTGGTGCTTATTTAAACAGTCCACAACTTGAAGGAAATACTTGCGTTTTTGGGGGAATATCCTTGAAATAGCGTTTCCAATGTGGGTTGAAAACACTGATAAGTAATTTTTATAAACCATTGCTTTTCCACGTCGGCTCTCAGAGCTCATTTTGAGCCTTTGATGTCGGGCGAGGTGGGTTCCTCTGCTTCGCCTGCTTTGGTGAACTGTCTAAAAACGCTGTTCCTCTCTCCCTGCCTTCTCCCTTTTTCAGATGTGCCCTACTTTGGATATTCCTGCATTGAATGTCTGAGGAGCTCCAGCCGATCCTGAGCCATGTCGCAGATGTTGCACATAGAGATTCCCAACTTTGGGAACACCGTTCTGGGCTGCCTGAACGAGCAGCGGCTGCTGGGGCTGTACTGCGATGTCTCCATCGTGGTGAAGGGCCAGGCCTTCAAGGCTCACCGGGCGGTGCTGGCCGCCAGCAGCCTCTACTTCCGAGACTTGTTCAGTGGGAACAGCAAAAACGCCTTTGAGCTGCCGGGTACCGTCCCCCCCGCCTGCTTCCAGCAGATCCTCTCCTTCTGCTACACCGGGAAGCTGACCATGGCTGCGAGCGAGCAGCTGGTGGTGATGTACACGGCGGGCTTCCTGCAGATCCAGCACATCGTGGAGAAAGGCACGGACTTGATGTTCAAGGTCAGCTCGCCCCACTGTGACTCTCAGACCACCATGATCGAAGACCCCAGCTCGGAGCCGCAGAGCCCCTGCAACCAGCTGCAGTCGGCCTCGGCGCCCTACGTCATGTCCCCCTCCATGCCCATCCCGCTCCTCACGCGCGTCAAACACGAGAACATGGAGCTGCAGGCGGCCGCCCTGCCCGGAGGGCCTGGGAAAAGGCCCCTGGAAGCCGGCGCCCGGGACGGGGCCGGAGGCGGCGGCGCCAACGCGGGGCCCCTGAAGCTCTCCCGCGTGTCCTACTACGGGATGCCCAACCTGGCCACCCTCATCCCCAACGTGCAGCAGGTGCAGTACTCGCAGGGGGAGCGGACGAGCCCCGGCGCCAGCAGCATTCCCACCACCGACAGCCCCACCTCCTACCACAACGAGGAGGACGAGGAGGACGACGAGGCCTACGACACCATGGTGGAGGAGCAGTACGGGCAGATGTACATCAAGTCCTCGGGAGGCTACTCTGGTAATGGGCGTCTCTGTCCTTGGGTTTTCTGCTCCCCTCCAGGGGTTGCTTGGGTCTTGTCTGGCCACCAACGGGTCGTTTTGGGTTGTTCGTCAGGCTTTTGTCTTTGAGGCCTTCTTTTGTTGGTTTTTGTAGCGCGGTGCAGGAAGCGATGCACGTGGTGGGCTTGGTGCTGGTGTCCGGGTGTGGCATGGGCAGGTTCTCCCATGCCATCGCTCCTGGGCTGTGTCCCCAGCTGGGAGGCCCTTTCAGTGAGAGGCTGCATCCTCCACGGCGGTCACATCATCCACCACGGTCAGCTCAGCCCTTCACTTTTTGGCTGAGGCTGCCGACAAGGAGCCTGGTGGTTGCATGAGCCCTGTGGTGGTGACACCCGTCCCAAGGTGATGATTGAATTCTCCTGCCATGGGTCATCTGAGAGGGATGATCATCCATGGGAAAGGAAGCATCAGTCCTTGGTGGCCCAGCGAAGGCTGGGTGGTTATTTTGGGAATTAGTCTTCAGCAAGGTGCCAGACACGTCCCCTCTGTCCTGGCATTTTAGAATAAGATCTTCTTTAAAAGTAGTAAATATATAAGGAAGAGAAACGTCAACTAAATCATTTTAATAGGTGTTAATTAGGAATATCTGCAAGAAGAAGAAAAGGAGGACTTTTCTCCCCACTGCCTGAAGTGCCCCCCTCTCCTTTGCCAGCCTTGCCCCACACATCTCTGTCGGAAAGGGAAAAGCAGTTTGGGGGAGCTTAATGCTTTTTTTATTTCAGCATTAGAAACAGAACTAAGTAAAATCCCTCTCTTGCCCTTCCAGAATCCATGGTTAAGGGGTGGTGGTGTGAATCCCTGGGCAGGCCTAAGACAGAGGAGGTGGCTTCATTTTGGTGTTGCTCATCCTGAAGCTACTGCTCAGCCCCCAGGTGGGAAAAGGGGCACGAGAGGCCCCTTCCCTCTCACTTCCTTGGACACACATCCCCTTTCCCAGGCACCTTGGAGGGCTCAGACCCTCTTGAGGATCAGGGGCAGGTCCAGAGCCAGGGGCTCAGGACCAGGGAATGAGATGCCTGCTGGGCTCTGGCGTGTCTGCATCCCGCGTGGAAGCAGCTCACAGCGTCCCACCTGGACGAAGCTGGCAGCATCCCACATGGAAGCTCAGCCTCGCGGGGGCCTCCCTGTCAGAGCTGCAGGTGTTTGTGGCAGCAGCTTTGATCCGGGGCTGCTCCCTGGGGAGGGACATCTTCCCGCCGGCTCCGGCCGCACGCGGCGTCCGCTCGCCTGGAGCTGCCTTCCCTGCTCTGGATCCTGGAATTGCTGGGCTAATGTTGCAAGTGTTTAACTCTGGTGTGTTGCTGAGCTGGTGTGGATGAGCTTTGCTCGAAGTGGTTTGATTTTAGTCTTAACCAAGGAACAAGATTTGGCAAAGAGGACAATTTCTGTTACCCCAAGCCAGGCTTTCCTACTACTGGGAATGGGCTCACCCCGGCACCCTGTGCCGTGCCATCCCATCCCATCCCACCCCATGGAGCAGGAGCTCAGCATCCCCTTGGCATGTCCCCCTGCCAGACAGTATTTTCCAAGTTTTTTTACCAAGCCATGTGAAAAAGAGGGAAAGGCCATGCCAGTAGCAGGGTTACTATTTCAATGTTAGAAATATTTGCTGAGAAAAGTGGACCAGCAGTTGTAGAAAATGAACCTCAAAAGCCTGAGTGCCCTCCCAGCTGTGCTTCAGGTCCCGGTGGTTGGGATGGGACGGGAGGGGAGCGGGATCAGGGATGGGGGCAAGGTCAGGGTCTCCTCCACAGCTGCTGTTAGAGGCAGATTTAACAGAAATAGGGCTGTTGCCTCACACACTGGTTTTGATTTTATTTTGCTTTGCTCTTCCCTGCTGTAGAGCCTGTGGTGAGTAACGTGGGTTTGCCCTCAGCGCTGGGCTCACACATTGTTCCTCAGAGCAGTGGGATTATGCCCTTGGACACGGTGTTTTCCATCCCTGTCACGGGGCCAATTCATGCAGAAACAGAACAAAATCAATTCAGAAGGCGAGGGCAGCACCAGCAGCTCTGAGGGTGTCCCTAATCCTTGCGGGGCAGGAGTCATCCCAGTTGGAAAAGTGAAAATCCAAGCAGCTTTCTCGGGTGTCACTGGAGATGCTGCAGCTCGTGCCGGAGCTGGGCATCCCACAGCCAAGTCTTCCTGCTTGTTTTCTGTAGGGAGAAGACTCAAACCACATCATGATGTCGAGGCAGGGAGGAGACAGGTTGTAAAGCACCAGTATCCCCCATTTCTGCTCAAATTCCTCTTCCACACCAGCACATTTCAAGGGAGTTTCCTGTTTTAAATGAGCCAGCTATAGTATCAGGCTTCCTGGAAAAAGAGGGCACACAAGAAAGAGATTACAAAAAATAAAACCTAAGCTATTCCATTATGGTTTGGACTTGTACAGCTAACTGTGTTTTAATTACTCGGGATAAACTGTACCCTCAAAAGGTGCGGAATAATAAACCCGCGAGATGGAAGAGAGAAGGCAGCTAATCCTGCTCCTGGCATGTCGATCCCGACAGCCTCACAAAGGCCTGGGGGAGGGGGGAGCCCTGTAAAATAGGGATTGCCAAGGTTTCCAAGAGCCCTGTTTGTGAAAACAAAAACAAAGCCAAAGAGGAGCAGAGCAGATGAAGCCCTGAATTTCAGAGAGGGTTGGTTGGGGTGGTTTTTTCCTGCTTTTTCTCTGCTTTTTCATTTTCCAGCTGAAGTGTTGACTTAGCTCGTGCTGGTGTATGTGTGGTGGGACACTGGTGGCTGATGCCTTGAGCATCACCCACCACCCGTGGTGGCGTCATCAATCCTTTTCTTGCCCCACAACTAAGGGGTTTTTTATGTATTTTTCTTCACCTCTTTCTGTAGTCAGAACCATTCTGAGTCTCCAAAGCTGGATCAGAGGCACATCTCCAAATCATAGAATCATTTAGGTTGGGAAAAGTCTCCAAGATCATCAAGTCCAACCTTTGACCAAACCCCACCTTGTCAACTAGACCAGAGCACTGAGGGCCACGTGCAGTGGTTTCTTGAACACTTTCACCATGGTGACTTCACCACCTCCTTGGGCAGCCTGTTTCAATGCTTGGCCACTCTTTCCATGAAGAAATTATTCCCTGTGTCCAGCCTGAACCTCCCCTGCTGCAGCTTGAGGCCGTTTCCTCTTGTCCTGTCGCTTGTTACCTGGGAGAAGAGGCTGATCCCACTTTACTCCAGCCTCCCTCCAGGTAGCTGGGGTCAGAGAGACCAGGAGCAGATCATCACCTTGGCCAAGGGTTTGGTGGTAGAAGAGGGAGTGAGGAGTTCAGTGATGTCCCTCCTGCAGTGGTGGCTCTGGTGTGAGGGACCAGCACAAGTGTTGGACCTGCAAAAGGAGCAGCAGATAAAAGAAAGGACAAGCCCAGGGTTAAACACAGGGAGGGTCAGGTTTAGGTGTTGGTGGACAGGGTGGCAGCTTGCAGAGGGATGTAGGAGAAGGTGGCTCAGCTCCCACTGTCCTCTGGCCACACTCAGTGGCCCTGGTGGTGCCACCATCCTGGTGGCAGGACGGGAGCACTGCGGTAAAATGGCTCCTCGTTCCATAACTAGGTCTGGCTGTGGAGAACATGTGGGCCTTGAGGACACGAGCGAGACTTAATGAGGTTTCCAGCATCTGATCTGAGGAATGCACAACTCCAGAAAATATTAAACAAAAGCAAAGTATTTTTATCCCTGTTAATTACAGCGTCGTGGGCCTGAGCTGAAGTGGGTTTGAGCAGGACTTGCAGATGCTCGGCGTTTTTCTGCACTGAGCCACGTTGTTGTCAGTCAGCTCCCTGCTCAGCAGATGCAGTTAATTTAATTTTGACAGGCACAAGTGAAGTTGTGTGAGGGTCCGTCCTCCTCCCCTGCTCCTGCTGCACCGGTTTGCAGGGGAGAGGAAAAAATCTTTATGCAGCAAATGGCTGGAATGTAAAGGCTGGACTTGAAAGTTATGAAATCCTGAACTGACAAGAGCACGCTTCATTAAAAATTCATCTAAAATAGCCATTATAGAATAGTTGTGGTAATTAGCTGAGAGAATAGTTTTCTCTCCTGGCCTCTGATTCCTGACAGGAAGGAAAGAGGGCAGGGAAGAGCCCAGAATCCAAAATGATGCAGCCCGTGCAGATCCCGACCCGAGCCTGGGCACGACGCGCTGCAGCGACGTAAATCACGGCTGTGCTGCTGGAGAATTGCAGCCTGATGGAGGAGCTGCTTCCAGCTGCAGGAATGTGACCTGATCCTACAGGGTCCCACTTGTCCCTGCAGTGGCCAGTCTGACACTGGGGAGGGGGTGCTGGGCAGCAAAGAGCTCGTGGTTATTTAGGAAATAAAGCGGTCGAGGGATGTTCTGGTTATCCACCAGATCACTTTGGAATTTTGCTGGGGGATTCAAACATCCCAGCTGCTGGAAGCCACGCTGTGTGGCTTTAGCTGACAAGGTGCTGATTGGACTGGATGATTTTGGAGGTCTTTTCCAGCATGATTCTGTGGTTCTCTGTGCCAGTGGGAGCCGGACAGCGCCGGCATCTCCCGTCCCGACTCCAGGAGCAGTGGTGCTCAGTGAGAGGAAGGCTCAGGAGAAAGGCTGAGCCCCACACTGGGGGCTCACAGCCTCTGGCCTTTTTTGGCATTAAACTTCCAGTCCCATTTTCCTCCCTGTAAAACACAGATGTTTAATTTTAGGCTGGCAGATGTTTCACTCCTGGCTGAGATCTGAGGCAAAGGCAAGATAGGGGTATTTATAAACCAGTAATATTTTTCCTATACTAATTCCAGATTACCTCCCTGTATAAATAGGTCACAAATCAAATCTCTGCATTCCAGTAGGTTGTTGTAAATGTGCTATTTGGACAATGTAAACTCTCCCTGTTGGGACTGTGATGGATTTGTCCCGTGGTGTCTGCGTGTGTCCTCTGGTACAGGTTTACATACGCAGCAGATGCTGGTGATGCCATGGCAGGGATGCTATTTTTAGGGTAGTCAGCCAGTGGAAAATAGGCTGATGGGACAGAAATGTTGGTAAAATGGTGCTGTTTGAAAAGATACTTCTTGCTGTGTAGAGAACAGGGGAGAATCATCCAAGTGCTGCATCTGTGGTGACTGGTGGTGCAGCAGGTGGAGGTGGTTTCTCAGATCTTTTCTTTAGGGCTCGAGACTTGTGGTTTTGTGTTGGGGCTGTCTGAATGTTAACTTTTGGGGGAGGCTCCATCACTCTGATCTTTCTGTATCTCCAGATTCCATTCCTAAATGATAAATAGTTGTTTCGTGCCCACGGGAATGTCTTGAAGTTTATGTGCAGTTTGGGGAGCCCAAACTGGTGGGAATTGTGGATTGAGGAATAATTTTGAAGCCCTGGTGTTTGGACTGTCAGGAGCTAAGGGGGTAGAGTGAGTGCTGGCGCCAGGGGTGTGTCCAGCCATTCCCAGTGGTGCCAGACCCCAGGCACTCACCCAAGCAGCTTGATGCCCATCTCTGGTGAGGGTTAAGTGTGGGCTCAGCATCTCTGGTCCCAGACACCTCAGGTGGGATGTGCAGCCATCCTGGTGTCCCCAAACCCCCGTGGGGCTCAGCACAGAGGTGGTGTAAGGAACTGCTGAACAGGACGATGTGTTCTCAGGACAAGGTGGACGTGAGCCCCAGCATCATGCAGAGCCTGGAGCCGTGGAGCGCGGACCAGTGAGTTAGCTTGAGGCTATTTCTCCAGCCAAAAAACCCCAGAAAAAATGGATATTTCCCATTCTAGTCCACCTGTTGCAGCTGCAGCACCCACATAAGTTTGGGATGAAAGGATATATCCAAATAAATAAAGTATTCCCGGGTTTGGCTGGCAGCTCTCGTGGCTTCCTCCGTAATGATTTCCTGCCCCTCTCTACTGGCTGGGAGCTCCTTTCTTGGTCAGGAACAAAACTGTATCAAACAATACTTCCCATTGTTTGCCCTTTCATTCAAAGGGAAGGAGCCGCTGCCCTCTGAAGATACAGATTAATTAGAAGCAAATACTATCCTGTTCTCCGGAGCATAAAGGCCAAACAGACCGGCTTTCTTTGGAAACAGGGACCAGAGTGGCTCTTGTGTCCTGCTCCTTTACATAACTGATTGCTATCTGCTCCATGGAGGTGGCACTGAAAGCCCAAAATCTCTGACAGTTTTTGTTTGGTATCGTTGAATTTGTGCTAATGCCTGAATGGAAACAAAGCCCCCAAAGTGATTCTCGGCCGTGTTTAATAAGAGATTTATAGACAGCGAGTCAGCAGGGCAGATGTAACCAAAATCCAGGGGTGGGTTGAGTTACAGTTGGGCTTTTTAGCTGGATTTTGGGTTGTTTTAAGGAGTGTTTGATTTCACAGGAAGCAACAGAAACTTCTCCATGGCTCCCTGTGTAGGAAGTGAAATATTATCAAGAGCAAAGCTCTTCCAGGCAGGATTGTCTCCCTGAAAAAGCTGCTTTTCTTTCAGGAAACGGGTTTGACACCAAATCCAGGTTTTTGCAGGAAGGTAGAATGAGCGTGGTGCTTGGCCTGATCTTTCCCTTCCCTGCCTCATTATTGCTACTCTCTTTGACCCCAAAATTTGGGTTTTTATTGGATGTTTGCCTATGGAAGGTGGCAGACCAGGTAGGTTTGTCCCTGTCCGCTGGAGCTGTTTGCACTCGGATGTTGTAGGTGTTCAATTTCTTCAGTGACACCAGTCTTGAGGAAAACTCCTGATGGAGAAGGGAGAAGGTTCAAGGCTGAGTTCTCCTCTTCCCATCACGGCCTGCAAGGAGTTTCTGCTCTGAAATCTGTCTCATTTGGGTTACTGGTTGCAACTACTTTCCCTGGAGACCCTCAGCCTTTACATCACTTAAAAAATACCTGGAAGCCTCTGAGAAACCTTCTCAGAGTCCGCGTGGGTCTGAGCTTCCCTTCAGCAGCTCCACATCTGCTGGTTTTAGGGGGTGATGAATGCTGTGGGTGCTTTTGGCCTCCGTAGTTGTTGAAGTAAAAATGAAATATTAAAAGTGCAATTTTTACACAACCTGGGCAGAGAGCTGTGCTCAGGGAGGGGTTGTGTAGGTCATATATACAGCTCAAAGGGGTTATATGTGTAATTTTACCTTTTAATTCAGCCTGTGTGTGACCTGCAGAGGACTCTGGTGGCAGCCAAAAGCCCTTGGAAGGACAGCAGAGCAGGACTTCCCTGGGTACTGGTTCCTCCATACCCACCAGCCCTCTCCTTTTGGTTTGTTTAGTCTGGAAAATAATAGTATCTAATTGGATATACTCCGCTTATCACTCTTTGAAAGCCTCAAAATCTCAGATCTTTGAGATTCTCCCTTGGTGTGAGCAGAATTTAACCCCCGTCTCCAAGGGAATCTTGGATCTGGATGCTTGGGAATGCTGCCGAGCGGGGAATATTGCAGCTGGGGAGAATTCTGTCTGTCAGTGGGGCTGTGATGGCAAGAGATGTTTGGCTTAAAAACGTCCTGTGGATTGTTCTGCCGCCGTTTGGTCCCTTAATCCCTGAAGGATGAGGAGGGGGGCATCCTCCTGGTGTTTGGAGTTTTTAGGGAGGGAGGGAGCCCCGAGGGTGGGATGCTCCCAGCCCCGTGCCTGCGATAGGATGCCACGGCACAGCCCGGCGTGCCGGGCATGTCCTACTTAGAACAGTGCTCCCATTGTCCCGGAGCCATCACCCCCTGGTTACTGCAGCAACAACTCTGCAAAACTTGTTATTTTATCTGGAGAGAGGAAAAGTGGCCCCCAGAACTCCGCAATAATCACGGGGAAAGACACCTCTGGAGCAGGAGACATTTTGAGTTCAGAAACGCTCCTTTGCTTCTCTCTGTGTTCACAGATATTGAAGCACAGGACTGGGTTTGATTTTGTACTTGGCATTTGACACATTGTCAAACAATTTTGGGGGGAGAAACAGAGGGGTCGTTGTAGAGCTGGGCTGCAATTCAGCACTGTGGCTGCTCCCACCACACCCTGGAAGTGATGAACACCTGTTTTGCTATCAAAAATCATCATTTTAAGCAATCCTGTGGTCTTGGACTTTAACTGTGATTTGGAAACAAATCTTCTGTGTGTCCACAAGTCCCGGACTTGGGGGTGCTGGTAGGACTGCTCAGTACTTCCAGCTTTTCCACGTAACTGGTTGCTGCTGGGCAGTGGAGGGCCCTGGGGATGGTACACTGGGGCAAGCTGGGAAAATCTGGTATTTTGGTTTTGAAGCCACATCTCACTAACATTTTTTTGGCTTTTGGTTGGGGTTTTTCTTGTTATTGAGGGGAAATGTTGACCTGGAGAAGGCAAAGATGCTTTGGAGGGTGAGCCGGAGGTGCCGTCCTTGGGAGAGGCTGTGGTGACCTTTCTCAGGGCAGAGGTTTCTCTGCAGGGTCTGGCTTTTAACTTCAGCAGGAAAAAAACCATCAAGAGAAGTAGTTATGGTCCTGATGCAGGTGTTTGTCAATTTACTGCCTGTTTTAGAACCTGCTGCTGAAGTAACCTGCCATTCTTCTGGGAGTGTTCATGAAGCAGCTCCGTGGTGCTGCGCTGGCAGAGCGATGCCAGCTGTGCAGAGCTGCCTGTTTTCATAAATGATTAACTTAGGAAAAGTTAAAGCATAATTAGTTTCTAGGAATCCCTCTTGCAGAACCTGAGGCTGCTGTGGTGGATGGTGGGGGAGACCAGGGGATTTTCCTGTGCTTTCAGGTGGCACCTGCCCTGCGGCCGAGCGAGCGCTCGTACATCTGGAGGGAGGAATATTTCCAACTGCTACATGGAAAAGTCGAAGCCTGACCTTCTGGTAATGTTGTGCCTGCATAATAAGTTATTTTAATGCCTTTCCCTTTTAATTCTTAAGTTGCTCAAGAGAAGCCAGAGCAGATCCCGCTGGAGAACCGCTCCTGTGTCCTCATCCGACGGGATCTTGTTGCTCTCCCAGCCAGTCTTATCAGTCAGATCGGATACCGCTGCCACCCAAAACTCTACTCGGAGGGAGATCCTGGAGAAAAACTTGAGCTCGTTGCAGGTAATGAGGGGTAACTTTTCCTTGCTTGGGAATACCTGATGTTTTCCTTCTGGAACTGCGTTCTCCATCTTGCTGGAGTTGCGCATCTTGCTGTGCCCTTGCTGCGCCTTCCTGGAATTATTCATCACCAATCATCTTTTAAAAAGTTCTGAGTTTCCTTTAATTTGCTGATAGAAAAAATGTGTCATTAACAGGATTTATTCAATCGAATTAATTTAGCATTTTAATTGAATTCTGCAGCTTGTGTTCTCCCCGGTCGGTGCGAGCTGCAGCGCCAGCGTGTTTTCATTTAGATGCTCAGATCTAAAAACCCAACAGACCCCCCCCTCCAAAAAAAAAAAAAATTATCACATTATAAGATTTACAAAGCAAAGGAGATAAAATTTGTGTCAGTGAGCAAGCTTTGAAAAACCTGTACAAGTTCCTTTAAAAATTTACCAAACAGCCAAACGCTGCAGCAGGAAGGAAGAGAAGGAATTGAGTTTGGTCCTTTCTTCCATCTTTATTTTCATTTTGGGAGAATTTGCTCCTGCTCTGTAAAAGGATTTATGGCCAGTGTGAGGTGGAAGTTGTTTAGCTTTTGATGACACTGGTGGTGTAGAGCTGATATAATACCTGTAAAGCCCTTGCTACAAAAAGGACGTGTGGCAGCACAATCAATCCAAATCAGTTGTTCTTCCTTTCATTTATCTCTTGGTGAGTAGCACGATTTTATTTTCAGTCCGTAGAAGGAATCAGCATTTCAGGGGATGCCCAGAAAGGTTTCCAGCTGATGGAGGATGGGACTTTGATGGAAGGCAAAGCACAGCGTACAACCACAAGTATTTCTTTTGTATCTGGAATATTCATTTTGTACCCATTTACATTTTATGTGAGACTTCTTAAAACCATCAAGTGGTGCAGGTTATTTTCACAGTGAGAGCTGCAAATTGGCTTGAGGCAGCTCTGCTTGATTTACATTTTTCAATCTGGAAAAAAAAAAGCAGATTAATATCAGTAACCGATAGTGGCTGCCTCGGTTATTTATCATTTATTAAAGTGAAGTTCCCCTCGGTGGTGTCTGGCGTTCACTGTGATGCCTTATCTCTTAAAAGACAAAATAAAACCAGCTAATTCCTATCTCAAACCTGGGGAGACCTGGAGGGGGTGGGGGCTGCTTGGTCCTGCTGGGAAAGTTTTCCTCAACTCTCCATTGGGAGCGTTTTCCTTTTGTCTCTGATTTTTCATGCCGGGATTGATTCTGCAAACTTGAGCAGCAATCTCTGAGAGGGTCTTCAACAAGGCTTGCAGTCGTCCCAGCCCGTCTGAGGGACAGAGGCTGTGCCTGGAAGGGAGTTTGGGAATTAAATAGGGAACACATACATGGAATGAGTTGGGAGGGACCCTTAAGGGTCATTGAGTCCAGCTCCCTGCTGCTCACAGGACTTCGAAACTTCCAACTAAAACTGTTAAAGCTAAGACTGCTGAAAATCCAAATACTCATTACATGGAAGAGAACACATGGATGGTGAGGCTGAGAAGTGGGATGTCTCAGAGATTCAGGGGGATGCCGGATCCAGGGGCAGGATTGGTGGCCTGTGTGTGGCAGGGAAGGGGCAGAGGCTCAGGCTCTGCAGCTCCAGTTCCATCCAGGAGGTCAGGGCCTTTCCTGGAAATCCAGGAGGTGATTTTATTTCTCCGGTAGATGCTTTTATATTTTGAGAACAGAGTGTGTTCTGGATCCGGATATGACCCATTATTTAATCTTAATTAAAAGCAAATACCAAAACCCTCTCATGTAGCAGAATGCTGGAAAAACTTGGATAACATCTCCCTGGAAGCCGATGCTGAGGCAGGAATGGTTTGTCTGTGTGCAAAGTAAAAGGGTTTGGTACAAAACCTCTGCCAGGCCCCTGGGCATGTCCAGCTGCTTTGCAGGAGCTCCTTTTTCTTCCCAAACACATTCCTTAAAGGCAGCGTGTTCAAAGTCAGCCATTCCTGTGCATTAGAAGGAAAATTCCCTGCTCACCAGAGGTATCAAGAGGTGATGGGCTGGGCTTTTGGAAAGGGTTAGATCTGTAACCAAGTACCTCTTCTGTGCTAGATGGGTTTTTTCTTTCATTTCTGGCTACAGTCTTTCACTGGAAAAAAGAAAAGGTCAAATGGATTGGGGTTTTCTCCCTTCAGAGAGAATAAATAATCTGATCTGTACATATAAAATCACAGCATAAAGCCCTGCACTGTGTGTGTTGGTGAGAAAATAAGAGTCCTTTCATTTGATTTCCGTGGACTTCCTTTCTGTACAGATAAAATTAGGAGCTGGGACATGCCAAGGCCCCAAGGCACTGTGATAACAGTCCCTGCTGGGCTTTTCCACAAATCCTGCCGTCCTGGTTGGGCTTCCATAGGAGCGCGTGAGGAACACTCTCCCGCCGTGTCGGGGCTGGCCGGTGCAGGAGGAGCTGCTGGTGGCTCTGTGAGTGTGGCAGGGCTTTGATTTCGGGTTCTCCCTCTCCACCTTTCCAGGCTCAGGCGTTTACATCACCCGGGGGCAGCTGATGAATTGCCACTTATGTGCCGGTGTCAAACACAAGGTCCTCCTGAGGCGTCTCCTGGCCACCTTCTTCGATCGGTACGTCCCCCCCTGCTCCTTGTGCTCTCCCAGGGGATCAATTCCAATCATTTCCTGGGGTTGTAACCTTGTGCCATGAGTGCTCCGTCCTCTGCACGGGCTGCTCTCAACTCTGTGCTTTTGCTCAGTGATGCTCGAACCCGGTGTTCTGTTTTCCATTTCCATGCCCGAGGTTTTCCAATTGCTTGCCTTAAAACCGTGTCATGTGGTGATGCCTCCATCAGAATCTGAAGGGAGGAGGAAAGGGCTGTCCCCCGGAGTCCCCACTCTGAGGATCTTCCTTTGCTTTTCCTGCAGGAACACACTTGCCAACAGCTGCGGAACTGGAATCCGGTCCTCCACGAGCGATCCCAGCAGGAAGCCCTTGGACAGCAGAGTCCTTAACGCAGTCAAATGTAAGGAGAGAGATGTACTGCTGCCTGCTTGGGACAGCATTCCAAGGGCAGAGCCCAGACCTGAGCAGGGAGGGCCATCTCTGTTGTGTAATAATGGTGAAGTTAAGTTGTAGGAACATTAATTTATTTTTTAGTTTGCATCATTTTTTTGATTGCCCAGAGGAACTGTGGCTGCCCCATCCCTGGAAGTGTTCAAGGCCAGGTTGGATGGGGCTTGGAGCAACCTGGGCTAGTGGAAGGTGTCCCTGCCCATGGCAGGGGGTGGAACTGGATGATCTTTAAGGTCCCTCCAGTCCAAACCATTCTATGCATCTGTAATGTGGGGGGGCTGAAGTTAATTTTTGGTGGGTTTTGGCAGTATCTTCATATGAAACATAATTGCCACTTGACTGGTTTGCTCTGTTCTAAAGCGCTCGCTTTGCAGTTAATTAATTTATTGATAGGTGCTCTAAAAAGGATATTTAAATAGTGGGTTTGGCAACATTTAGAGCTGTTGATCTTCAGCAATAAATGGGCCCCCAGGAACCAGGGAAACCCCCGGTTGCTCCAACCCTGCTGGGTGGGATCTGCTCTCCATCAGCTGCTCTGTTAGTTTTAGCCTATTTCCTTAAATATATTTGCAAACTTATTTTTTTTAAATATACATAAAATGGGAGCCCTGCTGCAAATAATTGGAGGTGCTGGGGAGTGAGGAGCTGGGTGTTGCAGGAAACTCTGAGGGGTGCAGAAAGCCTGTTATATACAGTGGAAATCAATGTGTTCTCTCACCCTGGCTGGATTCTGGAGAGTAAATCTTTGTCTAAATATTACTGTGCTGGAAAATGAAACTCTTAAGCAGTTTTTTGAGTTTGTTTTTTAAGATTTGGAAGATAAATCTTTCCCCTCCCTAATTGTGGCTGTGCTGCTGAACTCTGTGTGCCTTGCAGCCACCCTTGGAGATCCGTGGCACGTGGAGAAAAGGGATAAGATGGCAGATGTTCAATAATGTGATTGAACATGGTGCAGTCAGCTCCCTGTTAGCAGCTTCACCCTGGAGAGTCCCAGGTCTGGACCTTCCAGTTGTGGTCCTTCCAGAGGCTGGAAAGGCATCGAGTCACATGTGAGGACATAGGATGGCTTCTCCCTGCCTGGATTTCACCCTGCGCACAAGTTTTAGTTGATAATTATTCACCGTGGCAGTTCCTTGGATGTTGCTCCATGACTTCAGGTGCTTGGCTCCTGTGGAGGAGCAGGGTGAGGGCTTGTAGGGTCCTGCAGCTCCCAGCTCCTGCTGGATCCCGGTGGATGTGCCAGTGGAGCTGGAGCAGCCACGCTGGCCGGGCTGCTGGTCCATGCAGGGGACAATCCTTTGGGCATTCTCCTCAGCTCCTACATTTCCCAGCCCCCTGCTGTGCCTGCAGCACTGTGGGTTTAAGAGCCATCAGTGGAGCTGATGCTGAGGAGTTTGTGTGACCTTTCCTGTGTCCATCTCTGGCTTGGTGGCTGAAGGTACCAGCTCTGGCTGGAGCCCGAGGCTGCAGGCAGAACCTGGTACCTCTGGGGTTTGCTGCCTCCCAGGGAGTGAGTTATCCTTGTCCAGCCCCCTCCCCCTGCCACCTGGGATGTTTATGCCTTCTGCTTTTATCCCTTCCTGACTGTCTCTGTCTCCCGCTGAGGAGCCTTGTGTGTAAGTGTCTCCTTGGAGAGCTCTGCTCCGTGGGCGACCCTCCGCCCCGTGGCATCTGCCCACGCCGAGGTCTCTGGAGGCCGGGGATCGCCTTTGTGCCACCTCTGTGCTGGTTGCTGTGAATCCTCAGCTCTGTGTATCCCTGTCTTTGCAGTGTATTGTCAGAATTTTGCCCCGAGCTTTAAGGAAAGCGAGATGAATGTGATCGCAGCCGACATGTGCACCAACGCCCGCCGCGTCCGCAAGCGCTGGCTGCCCAAGATCAAGTCCATGCTGCCGGAAGGGATGGAGATGTACCGCACCGTCATGGGCTCCACCACAAACAGTGTCCCCCTGGATCCCGAATTCCAGCCCAACACTGCTCAGGTCTTCGAGCAGCGAATCTATGCAGAAAGGAGGAGCGACTCGGGAACTATAGTAGCCTTGAGAACTAACACAGTGAATGTAGAGCTGAGCAACGGATCCAACCAGTCCTTCGAACAGAGCGAGGACGCCGAGGGGGCCGGCTCCGTCATACAGGAGGCAGCTGCCACAGATGCCATGGCATCGGATACCCAAAGCACTCCCCAACCTTTCGAACAAGGTTCGGGCTCCTCCAGCCGGCCCGAGACTCCCGTGAGAAGACAAGATGGTACTTACGGAGGGACTTTATAGAGAGAGCAAACATTTCATGACCTATAAGGGATCTGTAATACTAAAGCTGCTTGCATGCATTACTAATACGAAACAAAAAAAAAATGTGATCAAGCCACTTACCTACTGAACTGCTACTGTTGCCTGAAAAAAATGTGATTTTTATTCTGCTTGTATTTAAAATTTATGAAGGAAATAATCGCATTCGTTATACTGTAAACGACTAGGTCTGTGGCGACCTACTTAAAAAAATATTGGGCTCCTTTTTTGATATTCCTGAGGTTAGTCTATAAGATTGTAGCTTTTTTTTTTTTCC
>VZRE01003669.1:74647-91729 GCA_013396775.1 Cephalopterus ornatus
GATTATGTTCCATATGGAAAGAAAACGCCCGTTTGGGAGAGTTTTGTGTGTTGGAAAAGGAGGGTTTGGGCGGAAATCCCTTTGTAGCCTTTTGTTGCGGAGTTTGGTGCGTGTTTTGCAGTGGGGGCAGAGATCAGCTCCCGTGTGAGTTGGAGTCTGCTGAGCTGCTTCTGATCATTTCCCCCCCCAGAAATTACAGCCTGGCTCGTTTCTGTGTAAGAACAAAGAGGGAAGGTGGTAACTGTGGAGGAAAAATCACTTGTTTTGTAAAAAATCTCAGCGCAGCCTCCCCCTGTCCTGGCACAGGGGCGACTGAGGTGTTTTATTGGGGTGATTAAAAAAGCTCTTCTAATGTTCCCCCTGTGCTCTTGATGGGAGTGGCCAAAGGGTAAATTACTTGTCACTGCGTGGAAGAGAAAAGGTGCCAAAAGCAGAGGCAGAGGCTGTGGAAGCTGAGCAGGAGAACAGGGGCTCCCTGTGCTCGGTCACCCCGGTGTTTGGGGTGTTCGGTGTCAAAACCAGGGAGTTTCAGAGCCGCTGGACTGAGTTTTGAGGCTCTGCCCCAACTGTTTCGCTGCCCTGATTGACAAGAGCAGCGTGTGAGGTGGGGACCCGTGGCCAGGACCGCCCCGGGCTCAGGAGCCAACACAGCTCTGGCAGCTGCAGCCCTGGATCCTGGATCCTGCTGCGTTTCCTCCTGAGGGACGTGAAACTTTGGAGCGGCGAAAGCGGGAACCTCAACTCCCGCCTCTGAGAGCACAGTTTGCTAACTCATATTCAGCAGTGGGGGTTTCTTTATCTTCAGAGTCTTGCAAAGACTTTTTTTTTGTTGTTTTTCCCCACGTAAAACACGTGCAGTAGAAAATCCCTGTAATATGTCGTTGCTTAACTCCCATTTGAAGGGTTAAGGGTTTGGTTTTCGGGGTGAAATAAGGGTGCCCAGCAGCCCTGGGCCTGCTGGTTGTATCCTTTCAACTGGAATCCCTGGAAACCACAGGCCCCAGCACACCCTGGTTTTCCCGTCGCACAGTCCTTGTGGAAGTGCTGTTGGATTTAGGGATGAGAAGGGTCAGCAGTGCTGGGTCCAGCATGGGAAGGACACAGAGGAGGCCACCAAGGTGATCAGGGGGATTGGAGCAGCTCTGCTGTGAGGAAAGGCTGGGAAAATTGGGATTGTTCAGCCTGCAGAAGAGAAGCTTTGGGGTGACCTCATTGTGACCTTCCAGGACCTGAAGGAGCTGCAGGAAAGATGGAGAGAGACTATTTCCAAGGGCCAGGACAAGGGGGAGTGGCTTCAAACTGACAGAGAGTGGTGTTAGACGGGATATTAGGAAAGAATTCTTGGCTGTGAGGGTGGGGAGGCCCTGGCACAGGTTGCCCAGAGAAGCTGTGGCTGCCCCATCCCTGGAAGTGTCCAAGGCCAGGTTGGAAGGGGCTTGGAGCAACCTGGGATAGGGGAAGGTGTCCCTGCCCATGGCAGGGGGTGGGACTGGTTGATCTTGGAGGTCCTTCCCACCCAAACCATTCTGGGATTCCGTGATCCCAAGGGAAGATGGGGCTGCCCCACTGAGAGCTGTGGGTTCAGAGCCCCCCTCCCCAGTCCCCTTTTGTCCCTCTCTAGCTGAGAAGTTCAAGCAGAATGGAGCCAACGCTGCCAAAGCAGGGTGGGGTGAGGCTGATGTGCACATGTGCACAGCTGAGAGGCCTTTAATTGTCAGGAAGCTTAATTAATAGATGCTTCCCTTGCAGTGCAGGTTCGGGGCAGAAGACAGTTGATAACTCGATGTGATATTTGATTTCATTCTCTCTGCTTCTTTGTGCTCCTGGGGTGGATTTGCATAACCATTATGGATAAGGGATAGTTTTTTGAGGGGGGAAAATAGGCAAAAATCCTGACCCCTGATCATGGCTGTGTTGCACTGATTCTTGATAGCACCCTGAGATAAGTTATGCAGCCCCTTCTTGTGAGATGCTGATGATTATGTTCCCTAAAGTCTTTGAAATCATTCTTTCAGGGAGCAAAGGGAGACATTTGTAACAAGTTTGAACCAGGAAAGGGGCCACTTTTCCCTTCATAACATTCCAATGCTTGCTGGTCTCTGAAGAGCCACTCTTGATGTCTTTATTTCCCCTAAATTTTTTGTGTTGGGGTTTGGGTTTTTTTTTTGTTAGCTAAAGGAAAAAAAAATACCTTCCCACTATTTTTCTCTCTTACCTGTAACACCACAGTTGTGTTTGTTAAACAGATGGTTTTAGCCACCCAAGTTTAGTAGCAGTGCTATTTTCAAATGTTTCTGCTATTAAAAGCAAACAAACAAACAAGCTTTCCCTTATTTAAAAACAAACAAAGCCCTGTGATTTCTCAGGATTCCAAGCTTTGCAAAACAGTGTTTGGCGTCACCAGGGCTCATGATTCCAGCAGTTGCTCAGGCACCTGTAACAAAGGTTTCTCACCTGCCTGGCTGTGAACTCCAGAATTAAAAGGGACTGGTGAGAGCTTGGGGAGGCACTGCCTGCTCTGCTGGCTTTTCTATTTCCAGGGCATGTTAAAGTGTGAAGATAAGCCGAGTGTTTCACTCAGCAGCCTCTTTGATATATGGAGTGCCCAAATATGCCTTATTATTCTCCGCAGTTGTTAATAAAGTGGAAAGACAGGGAATAAGAATTGCTGCCCACAGCACTTTAGTTTTTTTCACTTAAACTTTTACCTTATCAGTTTTATGATTAGTTATTGCCCACATTTATTCCATGGGCAGTGTAATATTCTGATTGCCCCCACACACTCCTGGGGGAAAATGGGTTTTAGGTCTGTGTGTCCCACCCCGAACACACCTCACAGCTCCCCTTTTCTAGTTCTTCCTTTTGGGCTCTGACTCTCAGGGTCTGGGACAAGGAGCTTGTTTGGAGAGGAGATGTGCCACTGATGTCCTCTGGGGCATTTTGAGGACCTTATCAGATCCATTACAGGAGGTTCTCCCAGCTTTTAATGTGTTTCTTGGCCTTGGTTCAGCAGTTAATTCCTAAGAAGCTCATGTTAGACAAAGCAGGACTCAGACATTCCCCTTCAATCTCAGTGAGGGATCAGAACTGGACTCAGATTCAGGTGAGGAACTGGGATCTGTTGAAAACAAGTGTGTTTTGTTTGGAAAAACAGCAGGGAGCTGAGTTTTCCATCAGCTGCAGTCAGCACAAAGGGTGGTGATGGACTAAAACAGTTCCCTTGAAGGAGAGTGGTGATGGACAGGACTAAATTCTCCATCAAACTAAGGGCTGATTTCAGTGGGATTTCTGGGAATGGCCCTGTCACACAAAGGCTGAACATGTTCTTCAGCAAACATGGGGAAAGGGGCTCACTAGGAACATTTAGAAGTGTCATTAAAAGCTGTTTGCAGTGAGCAGAGCAGGCGAGGTCAGTATTGAGTGTCCTGGTTTGTGGTGAGAACAGAGCAGAAATTTCAGGGGCTTGGTAGGTTGTTATTTTTAATTTTGCCTTTCTGGAATTGCAGCCAGAATTTTTCCCACTTTTTTTTTTTTTCCCACTCCAACAAATTAGAAGCCTCTAGATGCACTGATGTAATAACGTTCCTGAAACCTCTCGCTGTGGGTCTGGAGCCGCCCTGGTGGGAGGAGGAGGAGGAGGCAGCTCCAGGCCTGTGTGTGCACTCCTTTTTCGGGATTTGAACTTGGGTTCCTGGTGAATTATTGACATACAATTTAGAATTGCAATAAGGAATTGGGCACAACGTTCACAGATGAACAAGACCTATTGTGTGCTGATTATTTGTGGCTGTGAAGAGGAGCTGTGACTGTAACTTGTGTTCAGCCCTTCCAGCAGGAACCCGGGTGACGGCTCCAGCAACCATATCTGATTTCAGCTTGAAACAAGTGCAGAAACTGCCCAGTTTGGGGTCAGATAAACCCAAATCACTGCTGGCTGTGCCTTGTTTGCTCTGACAGTGTGTGTAAATAACAATTATTAGATGAAGCAGAGAGTCCCTCCTGTTTTCACACCACAAATGAGAACACCCTGCATCATTACGACCTTCCCTTGTGTAAAACACTGGCTGCTCTTTGTAGATATGCATTCTTAGTTTGTGATACTAATTGCTGCTCACTGAGAGCGAGGGACCTTGGTGATCTGTTGCAGAATTAACTAAGCTGTGGGTCCTGGAACATCCTGGCTTTGCTCCCAGTCTCCAAGGCCTGAGTATAGGACCAAGCAATTGGAGTTAAGTGTGATAGAGATGTTCTGGTATTGAAATAGTCTAAATCCACTCACAAAGGCACAAATCAAACCTCAGGTTCTTTAATAAAACACATTCTGCACGCTGGCCTCTGGCTTAAGCTATTAGGAAGCCAGGAAATGATGCAGTTTGTATGTGGGGAATCTTGAGTGCCAAGTGATTGATGCAGGAGCCTTGTTTCTGTCTTCTGATCTCCAGTTTTATTGTCTGATTTATTGTCTTCTGCAGTGTGTCCCTGGGAGCTTGGAGGATCCCAAAACTGTGACACATCACAAGCTGATCCATGCTACTTCTGAGAAGGTGCTGACAGACACAAAAACAGTGTTGGAGGAAAATATTCAAGACAGAGGTAAGATTGTCTGGGTTTTAATCCCGTCAGTCTGGAAGCAGGAGGTTGTGTTTCATTTGGCAAGTTCCAAGCAGGAACAATTTTAATATCTAGTCTCTGCTTTGACATAGGAAGATAACTAAGGTGGCAAAAAAACAAAGAGGAAGAAAAGACTTTTTTTATCCCCCTGGAAAATGCACCTTGAGCAGTTTCCTTTTCTTCATTCCTGCTTTTAACAGTTGAAAAGGAATTAAGAGCGGTCATTCAGTCAATAAGTTGAACTGATTATTTTATCTCCTTTTAAAGTACTTTTTTAAACCTCCAGGGCAGCATTTACCCTTCAAAGTTATTCAAGGATAGTTCAATGGCTTCAAGAACCACACTTGGGGGGTTTCTTGAGGGTGTCCAGGTGAAGCAGGAGGGTGGTTGCTGAGGTCTGAGTGAAGTTTAGACCTCACTGTCCTCTGCAAACAGGTCAAAACCCATTGCACTGTGGTCTCACTGACCACAGTAGAGTCTGTGGGGTGTGTATTTGCTCCTGAGCTTTAAGTGTGAAACAAAGACCTAAATAAGAGAGCTGGAGTCAGTTTTTACTGGACAGGGCAAAGTAATAGCCCCTTTTGGAGCCAGGGCAGTGTCAGAAAGTGAGAGAAGCAGGACTGAAATACTGTGTGAAGCAGAAACTCCGCAGGAGTAGAGTCCCTGCTTCTTCCTGGGAACTGCTGCCATGGTTTCCCTTCCAAGGCAGTGTCACCTGTCACTGACAGGAGCTGGGCAGTGCCATCCTGGGCAAAGGCGAGGGGCTGTTCCCGCTGGGGGAGGGTGTTCTTTCCAGGCGAGTGCCGGCTCTTGCCGCGTGTTGGATTGCAGTTTGCACAGCCAGGCAGCATGAGCTGTGTATCTCAGCAAGCTGTCAGGTGACTGACTGCCTCCCCACTCCTTTTCCCTGTGCAGTGTGTGCTCTGCCTTCCCTGCTCCTGCCTGGCAGGGACAGCGATCCCAGTGACAGCTGAGTGCCCCGGGCTGCCTGTGCAGGGCTCCTGTCACGTCTGACCAGCTGCACAGAGGAGGGTTCACAGCCCTCACCAGCTGCTGCTCTTGGCTGTTCTGTGCTGGGCCAGACCAAGAAACTTGTCGTGCAAAGCATGTTTTGTTTGCTTTGCACCTGCCCGGCGCACTGGACAAAAACTGCCCCTCAGTCAGGCCTGGCTGAAGGGCTCAGGGGCTGCACAGGTTTGGGCTCCGAGCAGTGGCTGCATCTCCTCCCTCAGAATGTCTGTGGCAGTAACTGAGGTGCTGCAAAGCATCACATGATCTCTACAAAAAAAAAGGCTGCCTTTAAAGGGAGAATATAAGTCTTAAAAGCCCAAAAACAGCTAGTGCCATGTGATGTGAGTCTGAAGACTTGTTTGCCCAGGTGGGGCTGCCAGGGGTGCTGCCCTGCAGCAGGAATCACTCCTGCATTTCACACGCCGATGGCAGCTTCAGCCTGGGGCTGGAAGTTTTTGGAGCTTGGTGCTTGCCTGGCTGCAGTTGCAGGGCCCCAGCTTAGACCAAAAACCATCTGTGCCTGTCTCTGCTGCTTCCTTCTCAGTGCAAGCACCGAGAGTGCTGATTCTTTTCTTATTATCATGAGCTGTACTAATTCTGTTGAAGACATCTGGGACCTGTAATACCCTTTCTTTAAGGGTGGTGTGTGAGGAGGAGAAACCAGTTGCACAAAGTGTAACTGATCCTGGACCCAGTTTTGAATTCTCTGTGCACCAAGGAATTGTGTGAAACCATCCAGGCCGTAAAGGGTGAAAAAAGGTCTGATGCTACAGTGGGGTTGACATAAAATTCATTTCCAGGAACAATAGAATTTGTGAAATATCTCACAGGAACCGTCCTCCCGTCCTTTCTGATGTGTCATTCTCTTTGTAGATGTGTTGCTTTTGATCAAGAAACGTGCACCACCTCCACTCCCCAAAATGGCAGATGTGTCTGCAGAGGAGAAGGTGAGTTTGAAACACTTCTCAGCTTGGCAGTTTTGGTTAACTGCTTTATTGATGATATGTGGAAGGGTTACTGTTTGCTCACAGAGGTAAATGTTGCCATTAAATTCTAGGAAAGTTTCTTCATATTTCTTCCAAGCTCAGAGGAAGCTGATTTTACATTTTAAACTGTCGTTCTGAGAACATTTGCCTTAAAATAAGACCTGCAGCTACACTCTGTGGAAGTGGCATAGATTTGATCTTTGAAAAAATGTCTAACGACTTTATAAAAATATAGTCCAGCAAGTGCCTTGCTTTGTTGGAAAACCCAAAGAAATATGTTGACTTACTGTCTCCTGCCTTTAGCCACCTTCTAACCAGGTCTCTAGAGCTGAAGTGTTGACCCCCTTAGTGTTTTATTCCATTTCATTGGTGTGTAATTGTTCCTGGGGGTCAGTGGTGCCCAGGATGCTGTTTGTGCAGCAGTGTTACTGCAGTTCATGTAAATCACATAAACACTTCGAGCAGTGCTTTGTGCTTGAAATGGTGAATTCTTGGGTGTCTCTCTTCTTCATCCTTGCACAGGTGTGTCTGTGCCTCCCTTCCTGCAGGGATTGGGGTGTCTGTGCATCCCTTCCTGCAGGGATTGTGTCCATCTCTCTCCTCAGTATGGTCTTGCTGTGCAGAATGTCACTGTAAGAGCACAAGTTATAAGACTTGGGAATATTTATAGTCTGGACCCTGCTATGTTTTGTGCTGGATCAGGAGCTTGTGCTGCAGATTCCCTGCATGATCCTGGCAGGCAGTGCAACTCCCCCAGGGATAAGCAGTGAAGTGTTTCCCGTGCCCAGCACTGGTGCAGCTCTTGATGAGCCGAGCTGTGAGCAGGCCCCTGGGGAGCAGAATATGGTCCTGGGCACTGAGACCTCTGTGATACATCTCCCTCTGTGTGCTGGAATTTCCCTGCCTGTTCAGATAAACAGCAGTAGGTGTGAGGACTGGAAGTGGGGCAGCCAACAGGCCCAGTTTAGCTCTGTCCCTGCAGAGTGACACCAGTGCTGTTAGTCCGTGCTATTGAAGTTACAGGGCACTGCTTGATGCCTTGGTGGAGAGTCTGAAACTGCTGTGTTCTCTGGTCTGTGCATAATGGGTTATGAAACCTGCTCCTGTTGCCTTCCCTGCAGAGGAAGCAGGAGCAGAAGGCTCCTGACAAGGATGCCATCCTCAAAGCCACTGCCAGCCTGCCCTCCCGCAGCGCCGACCGCACCGTGGCCCATCACAGCATGAGGGATGTAAGTACTGCATTTACCTCCCACTCTGACACCCAAACAGCCTGGCAGCCCCTGCAGACTTTCCTTTGACATGTTTTACCTTTGTCTCTAAGAAAAACTCTGGTGTATACCATGTACATTAAAATAGCTTAAAGTTTAGACGCAGCTTATGCTGTTTGGTGATTAAAAACCCACAGTTCTAAAGTATTACGTAGAATCGTAGAATGACCTTGCGATTTTTATAGTTTGATTTTAGGATTTTATTATCCTTGTGTTTACTATTAATTAGTCCTTTTATATTTATAGTTTAGGTGTTTTATTTGTCCACAGAAAAGCCTCAGAACTTTTCAATATTCAAGGTCTGGCAAACGTTAAATTAGAGGGGTTTATTTCTTCAGGCTTAAATAGTTCAGATGTTTGCAGTGGGGTTTTTTTTTCTCTTTATTGACCACTGCCTGTGAGGTAGAAATAAAAGGACCTTTCTGCCCAGGAGGTGGCACTTCCCAGGAAAGGAGAGATAAAGCCCTAATAAAGCACCTTTCTGAGCAGAGGGCCAGGCTGCTGCTGTTGTATAACAACAGATACATTAAAATTCAGTGATGTCTGGTAAGGTCCTGTCTAAATGTTTTGACAGTTTCCTTTCTTGCAGTTCCAGACAGAGCTCCGGAAGATCTTGGTGTCTCTCATAGAAGTTGCACAGAAATTGTTAGCACTGAACCCAGATGCAGTTGAACTATTTAAGAAGGCCAATGGTATGAACATATCTTTGATAGTTCAATCCTGGGGATTTGTTGGCTTCCAGAGCACAGGAGTGGGCTCAGAGGGAAGTTCAGACCCCGATGTGGCAGCAAAGCCGCTACGAACTCTGCGGCAAAAGTTTCACCTTGTGGATGTAGATTGTGCAAAACTTGTGGAGTTGTAAGGTCCCTTTGGGGTGGGTGAGAAGTTCCATTTAAAAATTATCAGTAGGGATGGTAAAGAAAATGCACAAAGAGGTAGTAAAATGAAGAGAAACCGTGGCTCTTGATTCAGTTGGTGGGAAATGTTCATCCTTGAGAGCTGCTACAGCAAGATCCAACTTAATTTGTAGATAAATGATTAATGGATCTTCAGTGAATCTCACATATTTAATTATGTGGAAATCCCCTGGCCACGTGTGAGTTAACTGCCTTTTGTTTGAGATCTTGAACACATCTGGACAAAGTCTTTTGTCCTGGAAGAATCTCTCTGAGCTAGATTGAGCTGAGAGCAGCAAATTAAACGATGAGGTGGCAAATTGGGGGCAGGAACAAAAGAAGGGATGGAAGAGAGAATGGGGCTTGAACTTAACACATGCCATTGCACTGACACAGGGGTTTGTTTGAGCTTGCAGTCGGTTTGAACATTGTTCTGTTTGTGTGTGTGTGTGTGTAGCCATGCTGGATGAGGATGAGGAGGACAGAGTGGATGAAATAGCTCTGAGACAGCTCACAGAGATGGGCTTCCCAGAGAGCAGAGCTGTCAAGGCCCTCCGGTTAAATCAGTAAGTAAATCACTGCATATGCTTGGGAGCTAAAAAAAAAAAATCTGCATTTTTTCCTGAGGTTTCCTTATGTGGGTCACCTAAATTTAGGTTGGGAAAAGCACTAACTCAGGGAACAGTGCTGCCTCAGGCAGAGTGCAGGTGGCACAGGGAAGGGGAAGCAGGGCTGGATTGCCCTGGAAGGTCTTGGGTCACAAGGTTGTTTTCCAGATATTAAATCACATTTTCTTCTGCTTTAGAAGTCAGGTTTCACACAGGAAAAAGCAGACTTGGTCCATCCACATTGGTCTTTCAGCTGTAGAAATAAGCTTTGTGCTGGTCTTTAGAAACATTCCAAGAATATTGTGAAGTCCAGGGAGCAACTGCAGGAAAATAGGAGGGAATGTAGTACTTCTCATGCCCTAAGAACAAAGAGCTCCTGCGAGGGATTTGTTAGGCCACTCCTGAAAAATTTTAGTGATAGAGAGTCCACAACATATTCCAGTCACTCTTTTCCAGTATCTCAGGAAGAGTTTCTCCCTGCTGTCCCCCAGCTTTTAGGCTGTAACAGAAAAGCCAAACAGGCAAAGGTTTTCCCTTCCATGAACATGTAATAATTCCTGTTACATGTTCACCTGCCCTTGCTCTTTCCTTCATATCCGTTGGGAAAAGATGTGTTTGGGAGCCCTGAGGATCCTCAGCTCGAGCAGTTGCACTGCCCAGCAAGTGACTGTGTCCCTGAGGGATCACAGATCTCTCCTGAAGCCACAGTGGAGAGATTTCCAAGTGGGGCATTTCCGAGTCCCTGTTGAATTTTGCTCTGGCTCAAGGCACATCGTTCATATGTAATGTTTTTCACCCTTTTTTCTCCTGTTAATGGCATTCCTTGGTCACTGGGTGGTCTGAGGGAGATCTCCTTAAGCACCAAAACTCTTGCCATCTGAGATGCGTTTCTGTGTAAATTTGGAACGTGCCTTGCTGGCATTTTTGTGGACAGTTGCAAACAGTCAGCGTTTGCCTGTTGTGAAACAAAGCAGATGATGTGGAGAGTTAAGGTGACTCCCTCAGAAATGCCTGTTAAAATCTGGGGTGCAGCTGTCCAAGCTGGACGTGGTTCCTCTGTTTTCCTGGCTCCGGAGAAGATTGTGGTGCCCTGAGCGCACAGGGAATTGATGTGCTCCCAGATTAGCTCCAGAGCTTTATTTGTGACTTCTCAGGTGCTAATTAACCTGCAAGTCAATATCCCAGGGGAATAAAGAGCCGAGGCAGAGGTGTGTGGAACCCTGCTGTCCCTCTGGGGAGTTCCTCATCCCGATGTTCCCGTTTGTCTCCCAGCATGTCGGTGACCCAGGCCATGGAGTGGTTGATAGAACACGCCGATGACCCTTCAGTGGATGCTCCCCTGCCAGGTCAGACTCCTGCAGAAGCCACAGCTGAAGCTGCTGCCTCCTCTGCTGAGGCAGCTGCGGGTCCCAGCTCAGAAGAGGGAGGGGAAGAGGCCAAGGATGAGCTGACAGAAATATTCAAGAAGATCCGGAGGAAAAGAGAGTTTCGTCCAGACCCACGGGTACGTCCTGTGCGTCCATCAGCAATGCAAGGGACTGTAGGCACCAAGGAATCCTTATAAATGTTTAGTAAATAAATTAAATGGGACATCTGGGTACCTGTGTGTTGTGCTGACTTGGCAGGATTTCAGTGGCACCCTTTAGAGAGCGTTTAAATTCAGGGATGCTTCCAGTCGTGGAATGTTCTGAGTTGGAAGGGTGTTACCTTGGGAATGGAGGATCTAAATGAGAGACACTGTTACTTCTGCACCTGAAAACTGAGAGGACTGAAGTGAGACCCCTGGCACTGCCTTTTTGGCTGCTGTGGAGGAAGGAAGGGTGGCAGGACAGGAGTAGGTCCTTTGGCTGTAGAAAAGGCCAGGTTGGATGTGGCTCTGAGCAGCCTGGGCTTGTGGAAGAGGTCCCTGCACATGGCAGGGAGCTGGAACTGGGTGACCTCCAAGATCCCTTCCAACCCAAACCATTCTGGGATTCTATGAAAAGGACTGAAAGGTGTGATTGCATTTAGAGGGCAAGGAAAGGTGTCACCAGCAGACTGGAGTCTTGCATGCAGCAAACACAAAAGTTGCCCTTTTTTCAGAACACAGGACTGGCTGCAGTGAGAAAGTGTTGTTCTCACGCTGGGAGCTCACCAGGAGGGGCTCTCTGACATCTGGCACTTGAGATTTGGGTTAAAAGCTGCAAATGCATTTGATAACCTGGGTAGAATTTCTAAACACGGAAACATTCTTATCCAAATACATCACACTCGCTCACAGTGTAATAAATCCAGGAGTAAAGTTAAATAGGATGAATAGAACCACAGATGCACATAAATCTTGATCGTTCAGATGTGAACAAGAGCTTTATGGCAGGAGAGGAGTTCCAAAATAAGGTGTTTGTCCTGTGCCTCTCCTTTCTACTCCAGGTACACTTGCTCTTTGTCTTGCATTCAGCTTTCAGTGTTGAGGAGAAGAAGTACCTTCACTCTTAAGATTTAGTTTTCTTCCATCATAAGGACACTTTTGATGTAGGGTATTTGTAAAACTTTGTTGGTGAAATTACTGAGTGGTCCCCAGATGGAAACAATGAGGGGTTTTTACCCCACAGAAACCACCCGAACAGGAGATGAAAGGTCATGATTGCTCTCATTTCTACTTTAAATGTTACACTTACTAAGCTGTGCAATTCTTCTCCAGGCTGTCATTGCCCTGATGGAGATGGGATTTGATGAGAAGGAAGTGGTGGATGCACTCAGAGTAAACAACAACCAGCAAAACGCAGCCGTGAGTACGACGTTCCCATTCCCTGCTCCTCTGAAAGTCTCTGCAGCTGCTTCTTTTCCTCATGGAATTGGGTGATGTTTTGCTCTATCCTAAAGCCAACTGTTCCTGGAGATTCAAGGAGCACAGTATATCCTGTGCCTCTTTCAAGTTAGACACGCAACTACAATTCAGAGGGTTTGGAATTCTCAGAGGAGCTCGGGGGGTGTGTGAGGTTGGGGCTGATCTGTCCAAGCACAGCACAGGTGGAATTCCTAAAAGCTGTTGAGAAACTCCCTCGCCATGGTGTGCAAAAGAGATTGTGCTCTCCTGAGAAAGGAAAAGGTATTCCCTGTAATTAATAACCGATTGAAGGACAGGAATAAATGACCCAGCAGAGATTCAAGCCATGCTGTGTGTGTAAATGACCAGTTAGCAGCAATGCTTCCACGGTTTCCGGAATCAAAAAATGTCGAGGTTTTCCCAGATTGATTAGTTCCCCTGCTAGTGGGTGATGGGTTAAGGAAAATAATGTGGACACAGCTGACAGCCAAGGAATCTTCTCCTCCTAAGGATCCAGTGCTGGCTGTTGTTGGAGAGAGGATACTGGGCTGGCTGGTACAAGTGAATAGTCTACTGATGGGAAAAGAAATGCACAGCTCAGTCTTTAGCTGGGGGAGGAAAAAATATCTTTAAAATGTCATGTTATCGAACCTTTTATGTTGAGACACTTGGATTCTGATGAACTCTGTTGTGCCTGGTGGTTTCTTTCAGTGTGAGTGGCTGCTGGGAGACAGGAAACCTTCTCCAGAGGACTTAGATAAGGGCATTGACACCAACAGCCCTCTCTTCCAAGCCATCTTAGAAAACCCAGTGGTACAGTTAGGGCTCACCAACCCTAAAACTCTACTAGGTAAGTCCTGCCTGGGCTCCTGCTGCACATCCATGTGTTTATTAGCCAATAGAAGTGGAGCCTGGATGGTGACAGCCCCTTTTGGGGGATTGCTGCAGCTCTGGACCCTTTTCCTCCCTTCCAGCTGTGGTGTTTGCTTCATCCTGTAGCTCAGCTAAACCCAGCCCTTGGGGCTGTCCCAGAAATGATCCTAATTCCCCAGGATTACACTTGCTGAACTCGGAACTTGAATAGCTGCTGGCTGCAATGCTTCTGTGGATTTAGGAGACCTTTTGTGCGCTCCCTTTGGCCACGAGGGGAAAAATCAGGAATGTCTGTCTCGAACTCTGATTATTTCCCAGAAAAAACAAGGCGGTGTCCTGCTCTGCAGCTCCCTGTGAGCGAGGCCTGATCACTGAGGCAGAAGATAACTTGTGGAAAATTATCCAAACAAGAAGGCTGAGCTGAGGCTTTGCCTGTCAAAATTGAGATAAAATGTGAAAAAACACACTTCCCCTCGTTTGGGTTTGAGCTCTGAGGGGGTAAAGTCTGTGTGTTCCTGGTCAGGAAGGCTGGGAGCACAACATGTACCCAGTAGAGCCCCCAAGCTGGGAGGAATTGCTGCCTCTGACCACACAGAACAATGACTGGCTCTGTGATGTATATTTAAAGTTTTGCATTTAGTCTTTGTCTTCAAAATTTATTTGAGGCAAAGCCTTTAAATAAAGGCTGCACGCACAGCTCATTCAAGGGAGCTCTTAAAAATACTGCTTTAAATGCAATTAGGAGAGTTTGCAAGCCTTTAAATAATTCAAGAGCAGAGTCTTCCCACTCCTGATTTCTGAACAAATGGTCTCTTCATTTCCAACCAGGGTTCCACGCTGCAGCTCAGAATAGAAATAGAAAATGAAATGCCATTATAGGAGCTTGGATGAACATCAGAGGATATATTCCTAGTGATACATCTGCAAATTGCTTATGTCACAGATTTTAATAATGAGTTTTTACATTTAATGGGGTTTCTTACAAGGGTATTGATAAATCTTCAGTTCTAAGCTTTTGAGTCTGTGTAAAAGCATATAATTCAAGTGGTGAAAGGTGGGAAGTGTATTTTATTTTGGGCTTTTCTGGAGGCAGTGCTGCATGACCTTGAGCAAGGTATTAGTGATGAGGCTTTCGGAGGTGCTGGGCACTCCCAGCTCCCACTAAGGGCAGTTGAGCTTTGTGCACTGACACTCCTGGGAAAACCAACACTGACCTTGGTGCCAGACTCAACACTGACATTTTGGTGACTGTGCAGCTGCTTTTTTTGTCCTCTTCTGTAATGACTGGCTCCAAATGCCCAGGAGTCCAGCTCAGTGTCTGTCAGAAGGCTTAGAAATGATTGCCTGGCCCGTTTTTTCTGCCAGATTTGCAGCTTGGCTCTTGCAGTGGCTGCCTGGTTCCTTCGACATGAGGAGTAGAGCAAAAGCTAGAAAATAATAAAACAGCAAAAAAAAAAAAAAGCGAGCAGCCAACAAAACTCATTGTAAAGACAGAAGGAAAAAAATGCTCTTAAAAAAGCAAAGGTGATTTTTTTTCTGCACACCCAGCCTTTCCCCTCCTGTGTCTGACTGCCTCCCTGACATCCTCTGCTCTCCGGACATCAGGAAGGAGGAATAAGATGCTGCTTCCCCTGTGGCTCCAGGGCCTCTGGAAAAGCTGGAACTCTGAGATTTGGGGGCTTAAGGGACTACACTGGTGCAGGCTCTGTGTAGCCTTTGGCATTTCTGCTTTTGCTGGCTTAGTTTCCTCTCCAGAGGAGCCTCGGGGCAGCACAGGGAACAGGCTTTCCATGAACTCTCTTGGTTAAGTTCCAGGGGAAAAAAGGGATACTGGTGCACGAAGTCCAGGCTGGGATGTGGAAAAGTGTTTGATCAGAGGAGTGGGGCTGCAGGAGAGTGTTCTGTAGGAGTGCTGGCAGCAGATGGGCCTTCACAAATGGATGGATTGCGTGGCACGTTCCTGCAGACAAATGCCTGGGGACATTTGTTAAGGCTTTAGCTCTTCAACCCCATGTCCGTGAGGTTTTGTGGGGTGGACTGTAATCCAGGCTGAGTATTTAATCACTGTCTGCAGTGAATTTAATGCTGAGAAATGAGGAAAGCCCAACCTGGAGCATCAGCCTGCACTGTGGAGGCTTTGGAGAGCACAGGGGTTACAGGGTGCATTCCCACCATTTCTGGGTCACGTTTGCCCACTGCCTTTGAGCTGTGGCCATTTCTAAGTGCCCTGAAACATCCCAGACGTTGGAGCCTTTGCGAGGACTAACTGTTGCAATTCCCATCTCTTGGCAGCCTTTGAGGATATGCTTGAAAACCCCTTGAACAGCACCCAGTGGATGAACGACCCCGAAACCGGGCCCGTGATGTTACAGATCTCCCGGATCTTCCAGACGCTGAATCGCACGTAGAGGGGGGTCCCGGTGCACTGTGCCACTTCCTCCTGCCCCTCACTCCATGGAAGTTTGGGGAGGGGGCAGCTGGAAGGGGAAGGGAGGTGAGGGGGAGATCCTGGCATGGGTCTCTCCCATGAGAGCTTTTGTAGTTAATGGCCAACCGGAGTGAGTTGCCTTGTGGATTTAGTGTTATAGTGGAAGAGGTTTGAAGACTTGTTTATGTTTTCAGGTATTAGGTTTAAAATAAAGTATATCAGAAAAAAAAAAAAAAACCACAAAAAAACCCCCAACAACAACAAAAAAAAACAAATAGGAAAAGGTTTTGTGAAAACACTTCAGAATCTGATTGTTGGAAAGAAACACGATCCTGCTTGTTAAAAAGGCCTGTGACAGTAGTTTTCTAGCCAGCTTTGCTAGGACCTGGCTAGTGTTTACAAAAGGTCACTGACCACTGGCATAGGATATTAATCATCTCCATACAGTATTAATTTATGGCTTGATCAAATTGCAAAACTGCTTTTTTAAAAAAAAAATCGATTTTAGGAAATGTTCTTTTTAAAAGCCCAAAATATTGGGAGAGCAAGCACATTTCTGTCCAAAATTTGCTTGACTTAAACAGAATCATTCAGAGATGGAATTCTAATAAATAGCATTACTTTTTCCTATTTATTTGCTGCACCAGTGTTGTTGCAGTCCCACAGGGGTTGTCCTTGCAGGACGTTCTCTGTCAGGTCCCACAAAGGTGCAGCTTCTCTCTCACCACGGAATTCACCACGCCAAGACTTGAATTCCCACGTGGCTGCAGTTCCTGAGCTCCTACTCTGCCATATCCCATTGCAAGCGGGGGGATATGTTCACACATATGGGTTTTCTCCCCATTTTTATGTGCACAGTTTTGGACAGGGACTTTTTATTGCGTTTACAAAGAAGCAGCTGATTTGCATGGGGGGGTTTGTTGATCTGTAAAGCAGCAGAACCGTGTAGGTTTTTATCTTGTTTAAGGCATTTAAGGCACGCTTGAAATTGTTATCTTTGAGTTAGAAGTGGGGTTTCTTTATGCTTGTTTTTACCATGGCCATACCAAGAATGTCAGGCTGGGTCTTTCCTGTTTTGCCAGAAGACTGGCTTGAGGTTTGGGACAGGAATTCTGAGCTTTGAAGAGCAGAACTCTGAATATCCACCACTGGGATTTTTACAACTGGGCTCTGCAGGTGTTACTTTTGAACAGTCTGCTAAAAAAACGGGGTTTATTTCCAACTGAATGAAACATAAATGGTGTCTGCCATCATCCCTGCCATGTCCTGGAAAGGCAGGACAGGCAAATCCTGCCTCTCCAAACCGCAGAGTGCCCAGGAGGAGACCCTGTGCTTAACCAGCCCAGGGCAAATCCTGGGCAAAGTCACCTCTGGAAGTGTGGGAGGGTTTTTCTGTGCAGCTGGGGTTGGTTTTTTAAACAAAAACGCAACAAGATGCAACCTGAAACCCTACAACAAGTTCTGGCCTGAGCTTGGCATGTGCTCTGTGCTGTTTTGCAGTCGAGGCACTGAAGTTGCCAATTTCTCATCATTAATATGAAGGGTGGGGAAATCAAAACAGCCTGAGATTTTTATCTTGACTTACTATCCCAGGA
>VZRE01003669.1:91759-106761 GCA_013396775.1 Cephalopterus ornatus
GGGGTGGTGGAAGTTATTTGTTTGCAATTTGTAATTTCCTCTGAGGCTTTACAGTTGATGACTGCTGAAATATTTACTTCTACATTTAGAAATTCCAAGCTTTGTAGAGATGCTGCTTCTGTTCAAATTGGACAGCTAAAACCATTTTTGTGGGCTCTTGCTAAGAACAGACTGACAACATGACATTAAATTATAACCTTGTCCTGTAACTGAAGCCAGGAACCAGATCCTGCACCCCAGTGAGCTCAGCACAGCTACTCACTAGTAGCTGTGACTGAATGTTGTGGTGTTATGAGAGGTTTTGATTGTTTTGTCCATTTTTTGCTTATTCCTGAAGCTTTTTTTTCTTGTAATGATACCAGAAGACAGTTTTACTTGAAGCTCTTAATGTTAGAGCCACATGTCCTTCTCTACCAATCAGGATTCTGGTTAATATTCCTTTTAATGAGTGTTTTTAGAAGGGAAAGTTGGGGAGAACTACCCTGTAGTTTGGGGGGGGGGCATCTATGGCTTTTGAGTGGATAAGGAGGGGTTCAGACNTGGATAAGGAGAGGTTCAGACTTAAGGGACAGTCTTGAGGAATGTAAAGGCCTGGGAAATGCTGCTTTTGATTTCAGCAGCACGTGGTTGGACTGTGGAGTGACTGTGGAGCTTCCAGGGAGATAAAAGGGATCAGAGCTGCCTCCCTTGGTCAGCCAGGACCCCTCAGTGCCACTGAACTGGGTATAAAGTGTGGGCAAAAAGCATCAGTAAACCAAATTATTCTTATGTAATAGAAGGTGAGATTGCCCAGGTTCAGCAGCAGCAGTTATGGACTGTAGGGATAAAGGAATGCTGCACTTTTGGAATGCTTGGAGGCTTGAGAATCCATGGTTATTTCTGGGTTTGGTTGTTCCAGATCTCCACACTTGCTCAGCTGAGCTGTTGGAGAGTGTTCTTGCTTGAGGTGGCTTTAACAGGGCTCTGCTTGGCTTGTGAGAACTTGAGTTTGCAGTGGCCAGAAGCTGAGAGAGAGCAGAATTTAGGGGGTGTGGTGTTTGCAGCAAGGCACAGGAGTCGGTTTAAAACAACCCAAAACTACCCTTGAGGTGAAAGGAACACGTGAGGAAGATGTCTGTGGGTTGGGGGTGTGAATTAGTCCAGGAGCTGTGTGTCCCCATCGCTCCAGGGGCTGGGGTTGCTGCTGCTTCACAGCGGTGCAGGGAGGAGTTGAGTCCGTGGTGCTTTGTAAAGGCTTTGATTGGCCCAGTTTTTACAAAACCTGCAGAAAAAAGTGGAATATCACCATTCCTGAGTGGGACTGCGTGATCACCAGGCACGAGGAATGTGTGTGACAGGAGCTTTGCCTGGTGATCAACTGTCCCGTTCCCTGGTGGGTCTGGTCTGTGAGAGATCCCTAAACCCAGGGGACAGACTTGTTCAGTAAACCAGGTGGATCTGTGGGGAACTCACCGTCAGGGTTTACAGGCTCAGGTCCTGTCCTTGCATATCTGGTGTTCAGGTTCCAACCAGCAGGGACATGTCACAGTTTAATTTCTCCTGACATGGTCTAGGGAATATTTGGAGGCCTGTGAGCTGGAGCAGGAAGGGGATGGGGTGGTGGGTGACTGATTGTGTTTCTTGCTGTCCCCACTGAAATAGAGACAATCTTGTACCTTTTGCTGTGACAGGACTCTTGCAAGCCAACCAGCTATTTATTTAACTATATCTAACTTATAATTTTGTCATCAGAACACTGATATTTTTAATAGAAATGTACTATATGGAAGTTTGTTCTCAGGGCTTCGTATTTATACTCTTTTTAGGGGGGATGCATTTAAAGGGATGTATTTGGAAAAAAAAGGCCAGTGGCTACTTCAGCTTGGACCTTGATTGTCCTGACCTGTGAGCCCGAGCTCGTGTAACTCCTGCTAAACCCTAGTCTCTGGTCCAGTCCAAAGAATCTGCCATTCCTTCTCTCCCTGTGAGCAGTGGCATGAGTCTTCCTTTAGGATTGCTGCATCACTCCCTGGACACAGTCACGCAGGATAACCCGGCTGCTTCCCGGCTCGCTGGTCTTTGCTCCATTTCAAGGACGTTTCTGTTCTCCGTGCAGCTGGAAAATTGCCTTGCATGGTTCCTAAAGCAGCCAGCAGTGCATTCCTCCTCTGGGAAGGTGCGAGGTTCCCTCCTGCACAAGCTCCAAGACCTCCAGCCCATGGCTTCTCTTGGCTCCTCGCAGCCTCTGTCACAGACGTGTCCCAAACCTGGAACCCCCCCGTTTCCTTCCTCACTCTCCTGGAACCAAACTTGTCTTTTGGAGATCGATCTTCATATCCAAGCAACATTTTAGTGGTTATTGAAATCCTTTTTTTTTTTTTTTAGTTAGGACCGTTACAATTAATTTTTTTAGGCATTGTGATTCATGGGCTGAGGATCTTTCAATATATTTTGGAAGTTGTTGAAATCAGCATCGCACCAAACGAATGTACAGTGACACTGTCAGCAAATCTTGCCTGTGGGAGGGACACGGAGGTTACCTGTGACCTCTGCTCCAGGGGCAATTTTCCCAAAGTCTTGTGCACAGGATAATGAGTGTTTCATCCAAAGTAACCGCCCGGTTTTTCTACTTTTAATAATAAATAACGTTTTTATTAACTCGCAGAATAGCGGCGCTTCCAGCTGGTATTTCCATCCGACTGTAAGTCCCTGAGCTTTGAGGTTTGGGATGCTCCTGTGTCCTCCTCCCTGGGACAGTTACTCCTCGGAGGGATTTGTGCTGGCTGGTGTAGGGCAGTGGGTGCAACCCCCACCTCCCTGCAGGGGAAATTACGTCCATGTGAATGTGCTCTCATGGTGGTTGTTCTCACCTCCATCCCGACATCTGGGTGTAGCAAAAGGGGTTGGTTTTTTTTCAGGACCTCTTGCCCTAGATTTGAAGATCTTCAATGCAGATCCCGTTTGCAGCATGTGAACTTCAATAAATGTAAATGCATTAAATTCTTACTGAATTTGGGTATAGTTTTGTATCGTGCTCCGGGGAGAGGGAGGAAAATCAGATCACGTTTTAAGCGAAGCCCCACGAGCCCAAGTGTCTTTGTTGCAGCAGGTAACAGAGGCCTGGAGAGATTTTTAATTTGCGTATTTTTATCATTGTACACGAATGTGATTTGCTACCCAGCGCTTCCCACGAGGC
Source organism: Cephalopterus ornatus (assembly GCA_013396775.1). Taxonomy (NCBI): domain Eukaryota; kingdom Metazoa; phylum Chordata; class Aves; order Passeriformes; family Cotingidae; genus Cephalopterus; species Cephalopterus ornatus. The sequence continues at coordinate 94,935 of VZRE01003669.1, forward strand.
AGCACCAGTGAAATGATATCGCCAGGTACTGACTTCACGTTTCTTTTCATGTCACCTGTGTATCCAGTAATTAGGTACCACGTAGGATAACTTCGATCCGGCACTGCCAGCAGTGTGTGGCATGCACAGCTCTTCCTAAGGCGTAACATTACTTTTCTGAAGCTTAACTGGGGCGGATGTCCCTGAGCCTGTGGAATTCAGGATTCATTCTGGCCACGCTCCCGTGGGTCACTGACCTCTCCCCGAGTGGGAGAACCACCAGGATTTGCTCCCTGCAGAAACCCTCCAGGCAAAAAAGCAAGGAACGCTGCTAATTTGTGATCATTTTAAGCAGTTGCTGTAGCCTGCTGTAGCCTGAAATGTACTCCTGGAAATTAGGGAGGTGTTGGCAAAGCCAGGCCTGTTCAGGCTGGAATTATTGTGTGTGGAGGTGTCAGACCCACGGCCGCGGCTGGAATGAATCCCGGGGCTTAAACCTGCTCACACATACACACCGAGACACTGATGTTATGTGTGCTGTACATTTATAATATATCATAAAAATAAAGGTTTTTTGATTTATTACAAGGTGTTCTGAAGCATCATTTGCAGGAGCAGCAAAGGTTTGTTGTTCTGTGTTCCTTGTACCTGCAGGTTGCTGGGATTGTTTCTCAAAAAGTGGGATATTTCCAGAGCTGGTCAGGAAAATTCCACAGAATTTGTGCAGGAAATCCTGGTTCAGGAGCTGGTTTTGCACCTGGAATTTATTTCTCTATTTTTCAGGAGAAGCTGCATTTGGGGAGATTCATTGCAAGGGCTTTGTGAACCAAGCTCTAGTGATCCCCTGGGATGTTCCGATGCCATTGGAGAGGGATTTATCTTGACAGTTGCTGACTGACAAATTGAAGCCCTTTCTTTCCCAACAAGGGAACCCTCATTAAGGAAAACAGCTCCAGCAAGGAGCAGCTGGTGGGATGCAGCAACTTGCACGTGATGTAACCAAAATTCCCTTTGGGCCGCTGGAGATCTGGGATTGAACTGGGAAGAACCTCCGAGCCCTGGCCTTTGTCTGCAGCTGCCTTGGAGGCAACTGATGATGAGTGTGTAAGCGTATGAGATTATTTCTCTAAAGGAGACAGGATCTCTAGAGTACATTTGGCAGTTTTTTGGGGGTTTGTTTTTTTATTAATCAGCATTTTCCCCTAATGTTCAGGGCAAGGAACCCCCCAGCAGCCTGTTTATGTAGCACAGGTTGCATCAACTGCTGAGGAGTTCAGAGTCATTGTCATGGCATCCCGTGAGAGGTGGGGGATTAGTGTATGAGACATCAAAACACTGCTTGCTCAGGGCGGGCTGGTAAATGTGTGTTAAATGCAGGTATTTGTGGTGTCAGGCGGCCCTAACTGAGATTCCCTGTAATGCACGGATCAGCAGCGGGACAATTCAAAGGTCCAGCTCTCCACTAACTGAAAATTAAAACAACAAAAAAAAAATCCTTAAAGCAGCTTGAGGTGTATCATTAGGTAATGGTACTTCTGAACCCAAACTGGTACGGCAGGTCTGGGCAGAAACCCACACCTTAAAAATAAAGAAGTGCTGCTCTGTGAGTGACAGGATGGGCTGTAATTGGCGTGGGGTTTGTCAGCTCTCCGTGTGAAGGGTGATTTCAGCACAGGGAGGTGTCACTGGGGTTCTCCAACAGGGATGAGGAGCGAGGCTGCGGCTGCTCCAGCCCAGGAACCACCTCCAGCGAGGCCAAAATCCTGCCACGAAGGGCGGGGAAGGTGAGTCCAGGTTGCACTTGGCTGTGAAAATCAACCTGGTGTTGGCAAGGTGAGACATCCCTGACAACGCCAACGGTGGGGCAAGAGCCATTCCCAACCCCTGCAGGGGCAGTTTGCCAAAGAAGTCAGGCTTTGTCCTTCCCTGTGCTCGCTCCTTTCCCGTGAATCAATGGTCACAGTCCCACTGCTCCGCAAAGAGGAGCAGAATATTGAACAACTACCCGTCAGCTCCTCCAACCCTCTGCCTGGGCAGGGTTCCAGCGGTTGCCCGGAGAAGCTGTGGCTGCCACATCCCTGGAAGTGTTCACTGGAGCAACCTGGGCTAGTGGAAGGTGTCCCTGCCCGTGGCAGGGGGTGGAATGAGATGAGCTTTAAGGTCCCTCCCGACCCAAACCATTGCGATTCTAGGGAACAGAAGGAAGCAGCAGATGCTGCCCTTGGGAGTTCCCGGCACGCTCAGACCAGGCTGCCGTCCCCTCGGTGACAATCCCATTGTTCCCTCTGTGCTTGATCATGCCTGGTTTTTTAAATTGATTTTGTTCTGAGAGGAATTGGCCAAAGGAAGCAGCAGCTCTGGAAGCTGCTGGGGATGATTTGCTGGACGGTAATTGGGTTTGGGGCAGAATTAATGGAGAAATTCTTTTGTCTTGCTACTCGAAAGCTTTCACTTCAAATGCAGGGCTTGCTCTAGTGATCTGGATGTTGCTCCAGTGGTTTGCTTGTGGAAAATGGCTGGAGAGTGGGCAGGGCTGTGGTGTGCATGTGTGAGCTTGGCACGAGTGCCAGTGAGCGTGACCTGAGCCCGGCCCTGTGTATCCAGTGTCCCCAGGAATCCAGGCCCTGGTGGAGCTGGGGGAGGGACATCGTAACTCGAGATGTGCTGGACCAGGCCACGCTGGACCAAAATAAACCTGGAGAGGTGACCAGCTCTCAATGCCAGGGGTGTAAATCAGATGCCTGCCTGAGGAGCTGGTGCCTGAATACAAGGCCTGAGCTCAGAGCTGCAGTGCCCGGGGCTCCCGAGGGGTCACTGGTGGCTCTGGGTGCTGAGCTCCAGCAGCACATCCGGGTGCTGGGCTGCAGGGGGGATGCAAACCCTGCACTGTGGGGTCCTGCACCCATCCTGTACCCCGGGATGCAGCAGTGCTGCTTCCCTGCTCTGTCACGGGGAAGAGTTGCAGCTCAAACAGGTTTCATCACCGATGCCATCAGCAGTTGCATAACGAGCTCTCCCACTCTGGGAAGTGACTGTGTGGAGCTGGGAGCTGGTTCCACACCAGGGCTCTGGGTGCACAGTGGGAGCAGTGGCTGTGGAAGCTTCACTCCTACTCCCTGTTGAGGGCTGGCTGAGCCTCTGGGGCTGTGCAGGTGTGTGTGGCTGCTGGTGCACCCTGAGACACAATTATTCATGGTAGACTGGGAGCGCTTATGCATGATGTGGTTTCTTGGCTTTTATGAGCCTTAGCTCAGGCATAAACCACATTTGTGTTGCAGGGAACCTCTGTTTGTCCTCTGAGGAAGGGCTGCTCCACATCGAATCCGTGCCCAGGAGTCCTGGACCCACAGCAGCTCCCACACACCTGGAGTTGGGTTGAATTATTTATTGAGCTCCTCCCGGAGCAGCTGTGCAGGACAACCCTCGGAACAGCAAAGTCCCGGGGCTGAGCTGCCCCTGCTGCCTGGACCCTGCTGGACCTCCACACCCCACACAGCTCCTCTGTGAGCGTGCAGGAAAAGGGAAGTAGTTCAGAGCCTTCAAAATCATCCTTAAAAGGACCCCAGGCAGCTATTTCCATGCTGTTGGATCAGTGCTGCAGCATCCCTGTTCCATCTGTGTTTTCCCTGCACAGGAGCTGGTTGCCAGGCTGCCTGTGATGAATCACGGGGTGCTCTCTGCCTGGACCCCCCTACTCCTGGTTCCCTCACAGACAGTGCCTTCCTCCCCTGCTCCCATATGGGAACACTCACCAAAAAAAGAAAAAATGCACAATCCTCCCTGAAATCTGAGCTTTGGCCTCCGGTGAACCTTCCCTGTCCCTCCTCACCCGTCTGCTGTCAGTGCAGGCAGGAGCAGGCAGCAGCCCACTCCTCTTGCCAGCCCCCTCTCCCTCTTGCAGCAGCATCATGCCTGGTACAGCCCAACCCGTAAGTGGTTTGAGGTATTTCCATCCAGCCCAGGTGTCTGGAAGTGGGAGATCTGGAGATCTGGTGGTGCAGCTCTGGCCACCACGGGCTTCCCCGGTGCCATCCCTTCCCGGGCTGAGCCGTCGCTCAGATTCCCGTGGGTTACCATGGGCTGTATTTATAGTTCACTGGGCTAAAAATAAAAGCCCCGAGTGTTGGGTTCCCTGAGCCCAGCAGGGATGCCCAGGAGTCCCCAGAAGGTTGTCTGGTGGGGGGTGTTGAGTGATGCCCCTGGAGCTGCTCCCGTGGGAAGGTTGATGGAAGTTTCTTGTTTGGACATGGTGTAGCTGCTGCACCGCTGGCTGACCCAGCGCCGCTCTTGCTCAGCACAGAGCCTCGTGCAGGACTCTCATCCTGCTAAAAATACTTCCTTCTGTCTCATCGGGCTCGGTCTGAGGGAGGCTGTGAGGGGACGGAGCGGCAGCGCTTCTGGCCGTGGCTGCGGATGGTGGGTGAGGAAACCCCGCAGGGCCCTGAGCGAACCTGCTGCCAAATCCCTCTGAAAAATGTCTGATGGGAAGCGTTTGTGAGCTGGTCCCAACCCCCTGTGTGTGTGCCCAGCAAACATTCCTCCCTGCTCAGGACTGGTTTCCAAGCAAGGTCCCTTTTCTGCTCCCACGACCACAAGCGCTGGGAGCTGCAGGGCGGGTTCCACAGGGAAGATGTGCAGGAGCAGCGTGGCTGAAGACAAGGAGCCCGACACATCCCCCTCTGAGGCGGCTCCCCACCATTCCCACCCCCGGTACCAAGGAGAAACCAGTCAAAGTAAGTAATTTTAAACTGGTTTTGTTCATCTGGTTGGGTTTTTTGGAAAAGAATCGAAGTCCAAGGGCAGGGGGGGAGCGGGACCTCGTCTGCCGGGCAGTTTTCAGAGCTGGACGAGCTCCAGTATCTCCTCCCCTCCTGACTCCCTGGGTCTCTTGCAAATTAAAGCCGAGATCCCGGCGAGACGCTGCCCTCCCTGGGCGGGGGGATGGATCCGCATGTTTTCCGTGCACGAAACCTTCCAGCTTTACCCAACAAAACCGAACCGGGAATACGTGCTCCCGGCATCGCCCTCCAGCCCCCGGCCCCCTCCTCCGCATCTCTGATGTCACTCAGAAAGGCTCGTGAGTCACCCGCAGTTGCCGTGGTGATTCCAGCGATGCCGGGGAGCGCAGCGCTGCCCCGCTCCCCTTAGCCCTTCCCGGGGAGCGGAGGGGACCGAGCCCCCCGGCGCTGAGCCCCCGGGACGTGCCATGGGCTCCCATGCCGCGGTCTGCTGCCAAGAGCTCCCTGAGACCCCCGAGGCTGCGAGGATGCCGACGGCTGCCACCCGTAAGTCAGAGCTGGCAGGGGGTTACATGTCTGGGGGTCTTTGAGCTGTTGAGGGTTTTACAGCATCCATGTGTCTTGCCCAGCAGGACAGGCACCCAGTGGCCCAGCCCCACGGATATGGGTGTCCAATGCAGCATTTCCTTCTCCACGTGCTCCTGGCACCCAGGGGTGTTGTCACCCCACTTTCCAGGACTAATTAGGGGGTACAGGCTGCTCTCAGCCAGCTCTGAACCCCGGGGAGTGAGGGGAGGCTGGGGCAGAGAGGTGCTGGGAGGCCATCAGCTTTGGCACCTGTGGGGATGGGGGTGGTCCAGCACCGCCCGAGGGCAGCAGGGCCACAGAGCCCCACATGTGTGGGCACCATCCACGCCTGATGGCCCAAGTGACCAGCACTGTGCCCACTTCAAGGGGGCAGGGGGGTCAATGCTGTCACAGCAGCATGGGATCCGTGCTGTGTTTCTCCCCTGGGCGCTGCTCACGGTGTTTGGTCACTCTCCTCTCTCACCCTATCCTGCTGTGGGGCCACATCCTGCTCACATGGAGCCACCGGTGCCTCCAACTTCAGCAGGTGCCAAAGCCTTTGGAATGGATTTGGGGGGAGTTCGGTGATGGGCGTGCAGGGACCCCTCTGTGCCAAGCTCTGGAGCAGGGAGGGACACAGCTTGTGCCCCTGGGCTTTAGCATCCATGTCTGGAGTGTGGGGACCAGGCTGGCGACTGCCCAGCCCTCGTGCCAGGAATCTGTTCCAAGGTCCATCACCCGGAGCTCGCTGCCGGTGGACCAGAGGTCTGGCATGCCTTGGTTTCCTGCTCGGTGTCTCTGTTTTAGAGCCATCAAGTCCTTGCTGTCAAGAGGACCTGTTTCAATTACTCTGATTTGTATGTTAACATATTTCTCTGGCTACAGATTTAAGAGTGTTGGAGCATGTGCAGGCTGGCCAGGACCCAGGGGGGTGAGGAGGGCAGTGCTTGCCTTGGCACCTCTCCACAGGCAGGGCAGGAGGGGACGGGGCTGCCAGGGGAAGGGCTCAGCTGCAGCACCGAGCCAGCAGCAAGGGAACCAGGAGCTGCATCCTACCAGAAGGGCAGGAGCTAAAAATATTGAATGGGAATGAGTCGAAATGCAGTGGGAAGTCACTGCCCACCCCCACCAGACCCTGCTGCGGTGGAATTAGAGGAGCTTTAATTTGCTTTTGAGGCAGTTTTGGCTCTTCAGTCACTCTCTGGGTTGAAGCACATCAAAATCACCCGGAGTGGGCAGCAGTGCTGGTCCCTCAGCCCAGGCCTGAGGGTTTTTATTTATGGAGAAGGAAGCCTTAAAATGCAGAAATGTCCTAAAAATATCCCCCATATCGCGAGACCATGACACAGACCTGCCCTAGGAAAAGGAAAATGCTGGATCAGGTACATCCCTCCTGTGTCTGGGATGGATGAGGTGATTTTCCAGGACCTGGCAGGCAGTGTTTGCCTTTGTGCATCCCCCAGGAGACCTGGAACAAGGCGGTCCCGGATTTGTTCCCACGCGAACACCTCCCTCTGTGCGACGAATGTGGAACATTTTGGTGAAATAACGATGTTGTAACGCCCTTTCGGGAAGGGTTGGCTGAGTTGGCCGTGAATTCCCAAAGGTAACACTTAGCAGAGGTTCAGGATGTTGTTTTTGGGGATAACCATGTGCTGGCTCATGAGGAGAGGAGGGCTCCGTGCCATGTTGACCCTGTGCCACGGATTTGTGCTGCTCCGCAATCCCAACGGCATTTATTGGGATGACCATGCTGAGTATGTTCCATCTTGCTCTAGGCTCTTGCACCTTGCTTAGCCAGGAGCAGGAGACAGATGCTGCATCCTGGAATTCAATTAGATTTTTATTCTCATTCATTTCTTCTGCCTTTTAGTTACTCGTTGCTTTCCCATAATGTTTAAGTGGCGAAAAAGTTGGAGATAACTCATTCTCTCTTTGGATAGTTACAGAGTTGTGGTAAATATAGTTTTACTCTAAGTGCCCTTAGGAGAAAAATGCATTTTAAAAAGAAATCATCTGGGAAGAGCAAACCAACAATCCCAATAGAAATTGATTTCTGCCTGAGCACCACCCAAATGTGACTGCTGAAAAGGGTTTAATGAATATAAAGATATATGGAAAGATAGAAACATCTCATTTGCTCATTAATTAGATCATGACAACACTCAAAACCCTCTCAGCACTCACCCAGCTCGTCTCTGGGGTGTCCCTGGTTGGGGTTGCCTGAGGAAGGACAAGGCATGGTGGGATGAGTCTTCCGGGAAAACCTGCTGGGCTGTAAATGCTGTTGACCCGTTATCCTGCTAAACATAGTCCAGGGCCTTTAAAAATAAATAATCTTACAGATAAAAATATCTTACAGGCTAACCCCCCTCCTATTATTAATGCAGGCACTTAAAACCCACCGCCAGCTCCTCCAGAGCTGTAATTGTTGGAGATCTCCGCGGGCCCGGAGCATCCCGCTCCTCCCAGCCGGGGAAGGAAGGTCTGGCTCCCAGTGAAGCAGGGAGGGCTGTCGCCCCTCCCTCTGCCAGCTCTTCCCCCTGGCAATAACAGAGTCATTAATTAATGTTTGCACAGCACTTTGAAGATAAGTGCTGAACACAAGTATTCTTTTAAATGCGATGGGGCTGGTCCCCAGCCGGGGGAAGCCCCTCTCGGTAAGCGGCAGAGCTGCCAGTGCTTCCTGCCCATCCCATTCCGCGGGTTTGATACACATCAAACACTCCAAGCAAGGGAAAAAGAAATAAATCTGAATAACTTGTTGCACTCATCAGCATAAGGGCCGTGTTGCATGCACAGTGCCTTTGAAACAGTACGAGTGCCCGAGCGAAATAGAGTCCTGCAATCTGCTCTTCATTTCTCTTCTTTTATTTACATGAAAAATACTGCTGGTTGCCTGTGGTTCCCAGGTGCACGGGGCCACAGCTCCGTGTATTCCTCGGGAGCTCCAGAGCTGGAGATAAGGGATCGCTGACAGCGGCCTTGTGCCTCAGGAACTGTTCCCGCGGTGCTGGGAACGGCGCTGAAGTGACGGTTCCATTACTAAGAATAATATCCCGCTCTCTCCTCCTCGGGGCTGGCTCCGTGATGGACTGTCACGGGGAACTGTTTTGTACAAGGCAGGAAAAGACATTTTGAGCTGTCAGAGCAGCAGCAGCATGAGGAGGCTGCCAGTCCCCACCTTGTCTCCCTCGTGTGATGGGACCCTGGCTCCAGTCAGGCAGGGGATATTTGAAATGTCTTTTGGACCACATCTCCTTTCCCAGGCAGCCGTGGCACCAGCATCGGCCCCGCACTGTGACCTCTGCACGTGCCCAGGCTCTAAGTCGATCCTGACTGGGGATATTAAGCGCTCAGCACAGGGGCAAACGAGGCCCTGCAGAACTAAGCACGGGGAAGCAGCTACAGCAGGGTTCAAAATTAGTCCAGGGCTGAAAATAGAGTCCTAAGGAGGGAGCTGCAGGCAGCCAGGGCTCTGGGTGTGTGCGAGCCGCTCACTGCTCTGCAGGGACCGTCCCCAGCACTCACGGCCGTGGTGGAAATTCTGCGAGGACAAGAGGAAAAAAATCTCGATTCATTTGGCTGTTTTCTCTCACTGCTTGGAGAGCACAGGCAGGAGCTGTTGGGCAAGACTGAAGGCGAAGAACCTTTTTCCAGATACCACCTCATGGACTGCTGAGGAGAAGCTGTGGCTGCCCCATCCCTGGAAGTGTCCAAGGCCAGGTTGGATGGGGCTTGGAGCAACCTGGGCTAGTGGAAGGCGTCCCTGCCCATGGCAGGTCTTTATGGTCCCTTCCAACCCAAACAATTCTAGAAATGGAAACTCTTCCTTCCCCTACCTACCCAGGAACTATCTCCACCCTCTACGATCCCAGGGCACAGCACGTTTCTATTTTTATGGAAGATACATTTTTCTTTACAGTATCAATGTGGATCTGATGTCCTTGGGGTGCCAAGCAGCTGATATTATTATTCTACATGAAGTCTCCCAATATTCATAAATGAAACATGGTGGAAGAAGCTGAAACCCCAGGAATTCATCCAGTATGGGAGAAAACAAGCACACGGGTTCAGCTTTGCTCCCTGTAATAGGTGTCATGTTTGAATATGGTGATTTCTCAAAGGAATTGCCTTCCAGTAATTAATCTGAGAGCCCTGCTGGAAGACAAGTTGTGCAGAGTGTGTCAGTTCACGTGTACTCCCACTCTGAATGGGTAAGGAATCCAGGAGTCTAATAGGGAAATTATTTCATACAGAAAAGCAATGTATTAACATTTTCCAGAAGAAAAGCCTTGGAGTGTGTTTAGTAATGGAGTACAGAAAGAAACAAGTGGCACACAAATGACAGATGAATTTGCTGCTTCTGAACATGGAAGAGTCATTTGTTTTCTCAGGGAAAAAGCAAACACGCTGAGCAATCCACTGGTGACCCTCCCACTTTAAGTGCAGGCTTTTTATCTCCGGGACAAGTTTGAGGACGCTGGTGTGGGATGATCCTGAGTTCCTGACAAACCACTTCATCATCACCTGCAAAGTTTCCCAAAACATCAATTTCACCTTCCACTTAAGGACAGGCAAATGCCCTCACTACCGGAGTTTCAGGGAGTTACTGCAGAGGAAGAAGTGGCAGCACATTCCACACCAGACTGGAAGAGGTGCAGAAAGGAGAGGGAAGGGGGAGAACAAGAGGTAATTCCAAGGTCAGGATCCCACATGCAGCCTGGCAAAGGAGAGTGTTCTTACCACCAGACTCCCCGCTACGCTTTTTCTCCACAATGTTCATTTCCTTGAGACAAACTTTTCCTTTTTTTTTTTTTTTGCTTTATTCTGAGAGTTTCAGGGATCCAGGTAACGCTGACTCAGTTTCATGGGGGTAGTCTGCCACCTCCTTAGAACGTATTTTGTTTCCGATAAGTGTAACAACTGAATCCATTATTTATCTCAAGGAAAAAATATGTCAGAGGAAGAAGTAGGTCAGTTTTCTCATGGTTGCACCTTCACCCTCGATACAGGTCACCTGCTCTACGAGTCCAAGGGCTGTTCTGTTCCTGCGGTGGATCTAATGCCCAAACCACCACGAAAATGAAAACATTCTTCTCACAAATATAAGGGGATTTGGATTGGGCCTTAACGCTTAATCTAAAAACAAGAGCAGCTTGTTCTAATGATAACGCCACGAAACGACAGCCTCTAACAACCGTGTTGAAAACCAAACCCCTCGAACGGAGATTATAAAACAACCAGCAACTTGTTTGCGAAGACACTCTAATTGCACACATTCCTATAACATGGAGGAGTGATAGAGGCTGGAATAACCTTTGAACGCCAGGTTGTATTTCCTGGTGACACAGAGTGCCCTCCCCTTCCACTTTGAGGAGACACAGGGAAATAAACGTGGAATCTTAAGACAGACCCAAATGAATCTTTAATGATTTTGAAATTACATGCAGGAAAAAAAATAAAAAAAATTTATGAGGATTATAACAAAATTAGGTAGAATAAGGTCAGTCTGTTATTGCTGTTGTGCAGCTAAAATTATAATCATGGTTTCAGTAGATGGGTATGAAGATAATTCGTCTCTCGGGCACAGGCATTAAAGGCTCGGAGCCCTGTTCAATCATGCAGCTTCACTTTTGCGATGAGCCCTGAAACTCACTTGTCGAGTGAGTTAATCTGCAGGATCCGGTTTTGGTCACGAGCCTGGTGCGCAGTGGCGCCCAAAACTATGTGCAGTTTAGGGCACCACAATATAAGAAAGATCTAAAGTCGTTTAACAGCGTCCAAAGGAGGGACAGGAGGATGGTGGAGGGGCTGGAGGAGAAGCCGTGTGACGAGTGGCTGAGGTCACTGGGTCTGTTCAATCTGCAGAAGGGGAGACATCGCTGTCTACAACTTCCTCACCAGGGCACACGGAGAGGCTGCATCGATCTCTGCTCTCTGTGACCAGGCACAGGACTGGAGGGAATGGCTGGAGCCGTGTCAGGGGATTTAGGTTGGATATCAGGAAAAGGTTCTTCCCCCAGAGGGTGGTTGGCGCTGACCAGGCTCCCCAGGGCAGTGGGCACAGCCCCAAGGCTGCCAGAGCTCAAGGAATTTTTGGGCAATGCTCTCAGGGACGGGGAGGGGATTGTTGGGATGTCTGCGCAGGGCCAGAGTTGGACTGGATGATCCTTGTGTGTCCCTTTCAACCCAGCAAAAAACAATCACATATTGTACCTGCCACATATTTCCAGCTCTCTTTGTAGATCATGACATGAAGCGGGGAAAGACATTCCCTTTTTGCTAAGATGTGTAAGCCAGGCTTCAGCCTGAAAACTCTTTGATGTCCTTTGGTGGTGAGCAGGGAGTAACTTAGCAAGCCTGGAGGGAGATTATTTGTAATAACGTGAAGAAAAGTGTTGGTGATACTTTCTGATACAAGAGGGGCTTTGGGTCCGTGAGGCGCTGTGGGTCCGTGAGGCGCTGTGGGTCCGTGAGGCACTGTGGGTCCATGAGGGGCTGTGGGTCCGCGAGGGGCTGTGGCGCAATGGTGGGCTGTG
>VZRE01003669.1:107665-148458 GCA_013396775.1 Cephalopterus ornatus
ATGGGCGTGCGGGCGCGGAGCCTCTGCTGCTTCTCCGGGGCTCGGCGGGGGAAGGAGCCGCAGGTGCTGCCCCGCGGGCGGGGAGGGGGCGGCGGTACCTGCCGCGCATTGTTCGGGAGAGCCCCATCCTTTATCCCTTCAGCAGGTGACGGGGCTGCGCCTTTCTCCGCCGAGCCGGGCCCTGCCCTTCACACTCACACACACACAAAAAGAGGGATGCTCGCCCCGGGCTCCGATGCCCTTTGATTTCCGAGTGGGTTCTGAATCGCCCCATCAAGCCCTCCCGGTGGGAATCCCGAAGGATGCCGGGCCTGTTGTGTGCGACCCCTCTCCTGCGTGGCCTCGGGATCGACTCGTGTAAATCGGCTCGTGTGAAAGTCGCTGTCTTTTGTTTTTGTTTCAGATGGTGGATGTTGATGTTTGTGCGGGTGGAGATAGCACCAGAAGAAAAATGGATGCTCTGACGGATAGTGCAGTTGAGATTGTCCCCTTGGAGCTCTATGATTCAGCCAGAGCAAAAATAGCTGCTAATCTACAATGGATCTGTGCTAAAGCCTACGGAATAGGTAAGATCACCTCTGTCAGGAGCTCATTCTTGATTTTGTTCTTGCTTTTTCTGTCTCCCCTGCCGTTCCAGGAGTAATTAAATTTGGCTTTGTTTTAAATATCAGTAATATGGCAGCCCGTTCTCTTGTTAAGATGATGTGTTTCCTGGTACCTCCAGCAGGAATAACGGGACTGTACGAGATGCTCTGAATCAGCAGACCTAATGGTGAACGCTCCCAGATGGTGCTTGGGAGGTGCTTTGCTCAAAATGTTTAAATCCTTGCTTTAGCTAAGCAGACTTTGTTCCTCAGAGCTTTATGTCACTGCTCGCGGGCCCTGAGTCCCTTCAGGCTGGGAAGGCTTTAGGTGTTTCCTTGTCTAGTCATCTTGGCCAGTGGATGCTGGGACCTTGACACCCTTTGTGTGCTCAGCTAGGACTTTTTGTCCTGTCAGATTGTGGGTTTGGCTTCAAGATGAGCTGAAATACAATCCATTTGTGTTCAGCAGCGTCTTCCTTTTATAAAAGAAAAAGAAATGAATGAGCAGGTGCAGTTTGTGTTCTGTGACATTAAAGAGCGGGTTGTAGGTGACAGAGGAATTCCTCCTTTCCCTCGCGTTGTCATAAGTCTGTACAGTCCAACGTGGAAAAATAAATACGCTTGGAGTATATTTGTGAGTGTTTTCCTGGCAGCTGTTGAAATTTGCTTTTTTTCTTTTGAACTAGATCTGTCTCCATGTGCTAGATCCATCTTGAGTTTAAGTAGCTTCGTTATGAACAAATAGGATGGCACAGTAGTGGTTGGGGTTTTTTTTATCCAGAACAAAACATATAATAAAACCATGTACAGAGTCTTGTTTTGGAAAATGAGGTGGCCCTGTTAATCTAAGTCTAATTCTCCAAACTCATAATATGCTTAATGGATTAGCACTGGCTTACTTGGTGACAAGGCTGAAGAAAAGAGGTCCATTCCTGCCGTTAAATATTAATCCTTGCTGGAATATTTGTCTAAATTATTTTTCTTTTCAAATATTTCCAGCTCTTGTCAGTGGCCTCCTCATCTCAATGATTGTGGGCAAAATAAAATCATGGCTTTATAGTGTTTAATGTTAGTGAAGGTATTTTGTTACACGCTACAAGAGACAAAAAAAATCCCCCCGTGGATCAAATGACATTTAAAAATGTGGGAATTTGGGGAGGGTGTCAATAAACCATGGATAACTTAAAAGAATGGAACGGGCATTTCCCCATGGAAATATTTCTCCGTTGCTGGACTTGTTTGTAACATTGCCTGAAACTTTTTAGCCATCAGTGATAAAATGGATATTCCGGGCCTTGGAGAGATGCTCTGTGTTGTGCTGTGACTTTGTTTCCACGAGAAGCCGATCCTGAAGGGAAGGGACTGGCACGGATCCTCCGCTGCAGAGGGAGCTCGGTGGCCTCGTGCCTCTGGGTGGTGTCTGCTGGGGCTCCACGACTCGGGGTTGTGTCTGGACCCCTTGGACCAGTTAATTGCTTTAATGGCAAGTCAGTTTATGCACTTGGCAACACAGACTTTGATTGTAAAAGTATTTGGCTTTCCTTTGGCCAAGGACTAAAAAGAAACAGCTTTCCCCACGACAGATCTCTGGCTGGAGCAGCCTTTGCCAGCTTTTCTGCTTGCATTTAGGCTCATGCAGATTACATTTAACTGCAATTAGAGGCCCCAAACAACAGGAAAAAATAATTTTTTCCCCCATGTTATGCTGTTGGTGCTGCTCCAGTGAGTAAGGATTTGTGTCCGTGTGCATCTTTGCAGGACTGTGGCCCCGTGGAAATGTAGTTTGATTTTTGAAATGGCTCCTGCAAGTCGTTGTCACACGTTTAGCCATTACTGCTGGAATAGCATTTATAAGCCTCTTTAATTCATAGAGAGCTGGGTTTAAGAAGGTTTCCTGTGAGATTATAATTTTGAATGATATTTGAACTTGATGCGTTACTTGTCATCTCTCAGGGTTTACGTTTTTGTTTTAAAAGATGTTGGGTGATGTTCAGTGAGTGATTTTCTTATTTCAAATCTCACTATGCAGATGAAAGATTTTGGGGGCTTTTTTATTATTTTGGACTAATTTCTGGTTAATTTGGTAACAAAAATGCTTCTCTGTTTGTAATATGAAAACGTGTTCTGAGGTAAATCTTACCTGATAAGGTTTCCATAACTGCCTTCAAGTGGCTGGTTAAGGGTGTTTTCCTGAAATGTTAGGTTTGGATTTGATGTATGTGAATTGACAAAAATTTGTGCCTTGATCTTTCAAATCCTGGTGCATATCCTGGATTTCATTTTGATCTGAGTAAGGCTGAGCTCCTGGTGAAGTGTGGGAAGGGTCAAGAACAGGAATTTGATTCTGGTGTAGACTGTCACTGAAAGTCCTTCACCGCTGCAGGTTTTACCTGCAACTGTATTTCCTCTTCACTGTTAAAGGATATCTGAATTCCCCACCTCTAAACTGGCATTTAAGTAGGAAAATTCTTCTTCCTTTGTTTTGTTTTTTTCCTCAAGGACAAATCACTGGCAGCATGCATGACAAATAATTTAGATTTGAACTCCTAGTTTGGGTTTTGTTTCATTTGATGGTGCGCTCCTCCTCTGTTTTTTTTTTTTGCCTTCTGGCCACAAAAAGAGAATTTTGGGAGCCAAACAACTGGAGCTACAGAAATTCTGTGAGACAACCCCTCTTCTTGCACAGGAATTGGGCAGAATGGTTTGTTCCTGGAAGCTGTAGCTCCTGGCTCTGGTGGATGCCTGGTTGGCACAGATGGGCCCCAGAGGGAGGTCGTGCAACTATTTGTCAGAATTCCAGAAGGCAGAGGGGAAGGATGTTGTGAAGGAAGGTGTTTCCCCGTTCAGCATCATCCATCTCTCCAGATAAATCTGGGAGTCCTGACGTGGATCACTCTGTGCACAAACATCTGGGAACCTGCACTTGGAAGATTCTAAGTCCTTTTAGCCGAGACAGTGGTTTGAGAAAATGGGGTTTGATTAGAACGAAATTACCTTTTTTCATCCGCAAACTTTGATGGGAACCAAAGGGGCACTTCCAGGAACCCTCCTGGCATCGAGAAAATAAAGTTCCTGATGTTTAAGTGGTCATGAAGCAAAGCTGCCACTGGGTTTTGTGGACTTTCAATTCACAGGAGGTGAGCGTGGGAGGTTTGGGGAGGCTTGGCAAGCCATCCACGGGGAGATCACTTTTCCACAGCCCTTGGAGTGAGCCAGACTGCCCGGCAGGAATGGGGCCACGTGCTGCCCAAAGCTGAGCAGAGGGGACTGACCCCGGTCCTTCAGCCCCACTGGCCCCTGGGGCTCTGAGCTGCAGCACCTGGAATAAACACCCCCAGCACGCTTTCATTTGGTACCGCTTGGGAAAACAGACAATGACAAGGAAAAATTCTGATTTCTCGGCAGATTTAGTGAAGTGCAGCGCTAATTTATGTGCAGAAACTATGTTTTCCACCATCATGTTTAAAATTCAGATATTGAAGGAGCATATGGAAGTGTCTCTGTTGCAGCTTGCTGGGAGCAGGAGGTTGTTTTTCCAACCCTTTCCATAACAAATGTTGTTGCCTCTGTAAAACAGGGTGTAAAATTTGGATTTTTCAAAAGGAACTGGGTGGGTTTTACTTATTTATCAGGCCTGGGAGCTTTACATAGTTTCCAGACTTAATGCTGACAGTAGCCTGAGACCTTTGGCAAGATGCAGGGCAGGAAAGCCAAGAGCTAATGTAATGCAGTGGAGGGGAAATGCAAGTCGGGCTTTTTTTGGTCTTTGAAGTGCTTAAAACTTTCTTGTTAAATAAGGTTTTACCGTGCTGTAATAGTTCCTGGTTGGCAGAAGCAGTGTGAGCATGTTTCCTGAGCTAAATAGCCTAAATCCCTGGATTCCCTGCTCTCCTTTGTCAGCTTTCTTCTCAGGCAGGTAGCAAAAATACTTGTGAGAAAGCTCTTGTGTTTAGCAAATATTCAATAGTTAAACATTTGTTTCTTTAATGGCACCTCTTTCATAAACACTGAGTGTTATTGTGTGGAGTTTACAGGGGTGAAGGATTCCATAATTATTATTTTGTCTCTCCTCCTTCATCCAGGTTTGTGGCTTTGTGCTTGATCAAAAGATATGATAATGAGTGCGGTCACTCTCCCAGCGCTTTCCAAAGCCTTTAGCTTGGCTTTTTCCTGCCTGTTGTATTTAAATGTTCCTCTGCCCTAGTCCAGATCACTTACAGGGTTTATAATTCAGTGCTGGAACGGGAACCACCAAAGAGTGGGTTTAATTCCGGTGGTCTCAGTGCTGAGAACATGTAGTTTGTGCTCGTGCTCTGCAGCTTGGAGGACATCCATCCGGTGCTGAATAATTCTGGGAACAGATACCGATCCTAATGAAATCCTACCCAGAATTTGAATAAGCTCTGTGCTGTTTACCATCCCACTTTGGCTCTCTTTCCACGGGAAACCAGTTCTTCGTGCTTCTGGAGGTAAAAGAACATCTGGGCTTGGATCCACTTCAGCAGTTCGAGGGATAAGTCAAATTTGTTCGGATTGCTGTATTTTTCTTTATCCAGTCGTAATCAGGTGGTTGTCTTTGAGCAGGTTTTTGTAAGTGAGATGATAAAGCAGAGGTTCCTTCCCACCCCTGAAGCAAGGAGAGGGCAGAGTCTGGCAATAGTTGTCTCTCTGCTGGTTGTTGCAAGTGCAGTTATTTTTGTAATCCTCTAAATGATGTTGTACTTGGTGATTTACACTCGGAACTGACAGTTTTTGAGAGATTAGAACTCCTTGATATGATGGCACGGGCCGAAGGAGTTGCATCATGAGAAATCAGGGTGGTTTATTTTTGGGTCCTTCCTCTCTTGCACAAAGAGCTGGTGGAGGTGTCTCCCCAGTGGGCTCAGCAGGGCGAGAACACTCAAGAGTTTGTGCTGCTGGAACTTGGAAAAAATATGATATTACTTTGATTTATAAGTGTGGGAAGCAGCAAAAATGAGCATTTTGGCTCTATAATGAGCTGACTGCATGCAACTCATTAATAGGGGATAAAATTTACATTAATTCCATGTGTGAAAGAGATCCAGTCAACTCTGATATCCAGTGGAGGGTGGTAAATTCTCCAACAATTCTTGATAAAAAACTGAATTAGTGATTTTCACCTTCACAGAGCTGATTGCAGGTTGTATGCTGTTTTTAACTTAATATAAAGACACTGGTAAGTTCTTAAATTTCATCTTTTGAACTCTCAGTTTGCCTAAAACTGGCAACTCTAAAACCTGTCTTGGGGTTGATGCAAACATTTACCTGGGGAAACAACTCAAAAGGCACATTGGGAAAAACAGAATATGTTTGCAAGTTTTTCCAATAAAAGTGACTTCCTTTGGGAATTAAGAGCCAAAAAGAAGGACATGCTTTTGGTTTGCTTTGGTATCATTCGTTATTCAGCAGAAATTTTTGTGGCTTAGAAGTGAATTGCTCAGAAGTTAATTTTTTCAAGTTGATTTCCCCCCCACACACACACAAAATACAAGTTTTAATCAACAGAACCTTTGTAACATCTAAGTTCGTTTATAGGTCGTGATGGGAAGGTGCTGGAAAAGATGCTGATAAAAACTGGGACTTGGACAGACTGGGACAATTCCTTCAAAAAGAGCGTTGGCACATGGGGTAGAGGGGCCAGCACAGGGCATGTGACACCTTTGGAGTTTGCCTGATCCATAAAAACTGGGGAGCAAAGCTGTCCAGGACACCCTGGGTGTGATTTCAATCAGCTGTAGGTTAAATCAGATGGTGTGTAGTTGTTTAAAAGTGACAACTTATTTCTGAGGTTTTTGGCAATTTTGACATTTTTAAGGGGATTTGGAGCAGGTGTTTTATGTGGCGTTTTACTCCAGGTTAGAATAATCAGCAGAGATGTGCAAAGTAATTTCAGTCTCTTAGGTTATACTTCCAAATACTTTCAAATATTGAAGATATCTCACAATCCAACCCCTTTTTTTGTATGTTACTGCCTGGGAAGGCTTTTTGAGATAACTGCACCCTGTTCAGAACATCAACTACATTTGGAAGTTTCCCATCTCAGAGTTATATATTTATATAACATCCCATTTCCACTGCAGTTTTTTCTACCTTTATTTCTCATTTATTTGTGCCTGCCACGTGGATAGTGCCATCGTGTCTGGTATAAATGAATGTGAATTAAATAGTAAAGTTAATATCGCTGTTCTTGAGCTTTGATACGGCTTTCATATATAAAAATTTCCATGGGTCCGTCTGGACATTAAATCAGTTACAAAACCGTTCCTTATGTGTCACAGACGAATTTAGCTGGGAGAAGACGGTGTAGAAAATAAAACTGGGCAAGTGTTTACTGTGAAATAAGTTGCTGTTATGGGAGGATTAATGTTGATGAGTAACTTCCTCTGATAGTATTCAAATTATTAATCCTGGTACTAGGACTTATTCCCACCCAGACTTGCCTTTAATCCTGGGCAATCCAAATCCATTCAGTCCCTAAGCACTTATACGGAGATCAGGAACGTGGAGTTGGAGGGTTCTTCAGTACAGAAGAAAAAGATTCCGGATTTCTTGAGTGGGCATTCGGAGTGAACAACACCAGATAAAATACAAGAGGGGTTTTTTTTTGCTTTGCTTTGGGGTTTTGTGTTTGTTTGGGGTTGTTTGTTTGGGTTTTTTTTTTTTAAACATATTGATTTCTGTGACATGGAATCTCCTCACTGGGAACCGGATCCATTTAGTGCTAGAAAAGGCTTTTAAAAATCATTGAAACGGAGCTGGTTTAATGGAAAATTGATGTGGGAGGGCTGACTGCCCCTGTCACACCCAGCATCCCATTCCAGCGCTCTCCTGCTTTAATAACGTGTGTAAACACCCCAATCCAGTGGATTGTAGCCCTCCTGGGTGTGTGAGTGTTGCAGAGAAAGCTGCAGTTACAGTCTATAAAATAATCTCAGTCTGTTCTTTACCTCCTGGAGAAGGACCTGAGGAAAATCCAGGTGCAGGGTCTGTCTGTGGCTTGGAGGAACCCCAGGGCTCTGTGTGCACCCATTTCATCCCAGTTCACTGGTGGAGGGACAAAACCACTCAATCCACGTGCTTCACGTTTCAGACATTTGGAATTTTCTTTTTTCTTTTTTCTTTTTTCTTTTTTTTTTTTTTGGGTGGTTTTAAAAAAAGAAAAACCTTTCGAATTTGGAGTGGTGCTAATGCTCTGCCAGAGACGTACAACTTCATGGATATTTTATGAGCTTGTATTATTGCCTTTCGCAAATAATTCTAGTCCAAAAGCAAAGCGGCTGTGGTTGTTAAAGGTGTAGCTGCTTGCAATGAACTCAAATGTTGAATTATGTGAGCTGCTTTGCATTTAGATTTTTGGCTCTTTAGAAGTGAAAGCTCGACTTCTCTGCCTGGAAATGGCAATGGCCTTTAAAGTGGAATTAGCTTTCAACAGCCTTTGATTTTAGATCAGGTTGACTAATGTTAAGGAGATTAAAAATACTTGAATTTATTATGTATTTCACTAAAAATGGACAGCCACGTTAACAAATGCCCCTGAGGCCAGTGGGATTTATTGTGTCTCTTCCAACCATCTTCAGGATAAAGTCACAATAAGTGTCACAAAAAGGAAAAATAGCGATCTTCATTTTTAAAAAACTTCAGAAAGCTGATTTAGCAAACGCTGGTTTGCTAAGTGTTTTTGTCTAAGTGAGATGTGCTTCTGGCTCTCACAATAAAATTCTGTCTCAGTTCCTGTGTGAACATCAGGTGCTCTGCAGTGTACAAATACAGTATGGCTTTTTTTTTGCCACTTTAAAGATACGCTGTGGGTAGGAATTCCTTGGAATGGGAAAACTGAATTATTCTGGTGATGAGCTGAATGAAAAGTAAATTAACAATTCTTTTAGCTGCAGATGTACGTTTTTAAAATGAACCCTTGAAGTGACTTTGGGGGAAGATATTCAGGGTGATTGGATAGAACTAGATAGAATTTTATGTCTGAAAATTAGGAAATGTCAGGTTTCTATTAAGACAATACACTTGAGGCTGGGAAATATTTTTCTTGAGGTTGCAGACTCATTATTCCTGCTAAGCCATTATAAAGATCGATAGCTCCTGAGCTGGTTAGTGAATATGAGTAAAAGTATTTATTTTGGGATGGATTTGCAATGCCTGAGTCATGTTGAGAGTGACTGGAATATTAGTTGTTGTCAGTGCCTTTCTCTCCTGGGCAGTAGCAAAAGTGTCTTTATGGTTGGGGGTGCGAGGGTCAGGTCTTCTGTGTTGCTAATTTTAACTTGCATTTAAATTGCTATACTCAGTTTGATAAAATCCTAATACAACTCGTGGAAATCGTGCCAAGCCAAAAGAAGTTGGTTTTTAGACTTGGGTTAAAGCTCCTGTTTAGTCCAAGTGGAGTGGGTTTGCTTCCTAGGCTTGAATTTTCATTTAAAGGCCAAAAAGCTACTGTATGTTCTTGTCCAAAAAAAAATAGCCCATCGGCTCACTGGAGACCGGGCTGTTTTGGAAACTGTTTGTGAAATGCTCACGGTTTTAGTCAGATATTTTGGTGTTTTGCTGAATTTTGGCAGTTCAGAACCAAGATATCAGGGGCTTAGTTTTTTGTTCAGTTTGGGGCAGTGACTGAGCCTTGCAGTTGTGCTGTTGCTGTGTGCAGATGTTTTGGGATTTTGCTCCAAGCAGCCGTAGATTTTGCTTTGAAGTTACATATAAATGGTGCCCATCTGATTGCCCAGAGCATTTTTACAGAGGCACAGGATCAGCGAGGTTGGAAAGGACCTCTGGGATCATGGAGTCCAAGCTGTGACCCAACCCCGTGGCACTGATGCCACATCCAGTGTGTCCTTAAAACCTCCAGGGACGGTGACTCCACCCCCTCCCTGGGCAGCTCATTCCAATGCACAGTCACTCTCTCTGTGAAGAATTTCTTCCTAATACCCAACCCAACCCTCCCCTGGCACAGCTCAAGCCTGTGCCCTCTTGTCCTGCTGCTGGTTCCTGGGAGAAGAGACCAACCCCCACCTGGCTCCAACCTGCTGTCAGGGAGTTGGAGAGAGTGAGGAGGTCTCCCCTGAGCCTCCTCCTCTCCAGGCTGAACAACTGCAAGTCCCCCTCACAGGACCTGTGCTCTAGACCCTTCCTCAGCCTCGTTGCCCTTCTCTGGACCTGCTCCAGCCCCTCCATGTCCTTCCTGAACTGAGGGCCCAGAGCTGGGCACAGCACTCGAGGGGTGCCCTCAGCAGTGCCCAGCACAGGGGCAGAATCACTGCCCTGCTACTCCTACCACACTATTCCTGACCCAGACCAGGATGCCACGGCCTTCTTAGCCACCTGGCTGCCGTTCAGCTGCTGTCACTCTGCACCCCCAGGTCCCTTTCTCTCCAGCTGCTCCGTCCCCTCTGTCCCTCTGTTTTAGCCTGTGCTCTAAACAGTTACAATCCCACAGAAAATCCACCACCGCTAGCACACACACTAACCAGATTTTCCTCTGCCCTTTCAGACAACGTCCCAGAGGAGCTGAAGGACCCGTTTTACATCGACCAGTACGAGCAGGAGCACATCAAGCCCCCCGTGATCAAGCTGCTGCTGTCCAGCGAGCTGTACTGCCGCGTGTGCAGCCTCATCCTCAAGGGCGACCAGGTGGCGGCTCTGCAGGGCCACCAGTCCGTGATCCAGGCGCTGTCTCGGAAGGGGATTTACGTCATGGAGAGCGATGACACACCTGTGTCTGAGTCTGATCTGGGCTCAGCACCAATCAAAATGGTGAGCTTAATTAAATCCGCTAACGAGCTGCCTTTTATTTAACACTAGTTCAAATGGGAAGAGGAGGGGAGAGCTCGTTGTTTCTAGGTCGCTGAGTTTAGGAAGTTTTTGATTTTTAAATACAGTTGGAACACAGCACTCTAAGTGCAGATACCCTTCTGGAAGATCTGTAACGAGGAGATTAGGGCTTATTTTGCTTAGGAAGTCTTTTCTGCCTAAGAAGAAGTACCTTTCTCAAGGATAGTTGGATGGGTTTTTTTCCTTCTGGATTCCAGAGGAAGCTTGCAGTCTCTCTCTCTGGTGTGAGGAGACATAAACCCTCAGATGTTACGAAGATAAAAGCCAGGAAGAGAACAGAAGGCATGTCTTTCTCAGGCCCAGTGCTTTTTGCAGCACTGTTACAAGTTTTCTCTTGTAAGTCCAGTGTTCTCCACTTTGGAATAAGTTTTCCTGAACTCCTTGCACTGCCTGCCATTCTGGGGTTACCTGTGTGTTGCCTCACTTCACACCATTCTTTAAGAGGGATTTTATTTTTCAATACTCCTTGTTTTCCCCTCTCAGAGTTCTCACATGGCAATGATTGATGCTCTTATGATGGCCTACACCGTGGAAATGATCAGCATTGAGAAGGTGGTGGCGAGTGTCAAGCGCTTCTCCACGTTCAGTGCCTCGAAAGAACTGCCCTATGACTTGGAGGATGCAATGGTTTTCTGGATTAACAAGGTAATATTTACTTTGGGGGAAGCGTGCCTGTCCCTTATTGTCACTTTTCAGATAGTTAAAATTATTCTGATGAGTGTTTTCCTTCCATCTTTCTCACCTGTGCCTTTCTATCACCTTTTTACCACTTCTGTGATTCCTTTTTTCTTACGGATGAGTGAAGCGGGTAAATTTTAAAATAAGGGATTTAAAATTAGGAACTAAGTTAGGAAAACTGCAGAAATTGGGTTCTTTATTTTCAGACAGGCTGCTGTGAGGTGGAGGTGGTTTTTTTTGGTGGGTTTTTTTTAGGTGAAGCATTGTTTCATGTTAAACAGCAGGGTGGGGTTAATTCTGACCAGCTTGAACATATTCACCAGAAATACTGAAAGTTTTCCAAGGGCAGCAGTTAAGTTATTGTAACCCTTCTGAGTGACCCCAGAGTCACGTTCCAAGGAGAACTCTCCTTGCAAACCCAGGATTCCCTAGTTGGGATTACAGCTACTGTTAATAGAGAGTTACTCTAGAAAACCATTGCAGCATGTTATTCTATGAACTTTTAATATTTGTAGAATGGGTTTAAAAAAATTCCATGGGAGGAAGAACACTTGACTTGTGGAAACATATTAAGATGTATTTTAATATACTTTCTATGTAATGTCCTTTTAGGTGAACCTTAAAATGAGGGAGATAACAGAGAAAGAGATTAAATTAAAACAGCAACTAATGGAAAGTCCAGGGCATCAAAAGGTAAGACAAATTTGTCTTCACTCATGATATTGTGTGTTGACGATGAATGGATTTAAATATCAGTATTTTCTTTGTCAGGGGAATGGGAGGGCTCCAGTCCTCAAAACTCCTGAGGTTTTGTGCATCCGGTTTGTTTTATCTCTGTCATCAGTGCCCTTCCTTACCTTTGGAGCCCACTGGTATCTTCTGACTTTCCTTTAAGTTTCGGTTGGAGGAAAACAACTTGTTTCAACCTAAAATAACTTGTATCGACTGTACATGGGCAAATGTGACTCAGCTTTCACAGCACAAAATATATATTATATATTTTGAAAGCTTTTGGGGCATATTTTTTTTTTTGCATGGGTTATTTGTCTAATGTATATTCAGAGACTTATTCAGGTTGTGCCCAGTAAGGATACTCTTGGCATTCAAATGTTACATGTGTGTGTTTGTAGTTTTTTCCAGCTTTTCCCCTTGAAATTATATCACAATGCACTAATATTGCAAAATATAGCACACTTTCATTTCTGGAGAATGTCAGACATAATGTCTGTCAGCTCTCTGAGCTCCCAATATATGATTTCATAAATGATAAATAATATGTTCTTTCCTCAAATTGACGTTGCTGGGCAGAGGGGAGCAAAGTGTGACATTTGAACAAGGCACAGTTGTTTAATTTTCGTGGTAGTGCCTTTTATGGAAAATAATGTCCTTCAAAAATAAGGAGCTAAAGAGCTGTTCAGTTTACAAGTTGATGCACAGTCTGAAGGATCCCTTTAATTATTTGACTCTATTGACTCTTGGGACTCATTTTAGTATCTTTAAATCTAAATTTCTAGGCTACAACCCCTCTAAAATATGAAAGTGTTTATTGCTGAAGTGCATTTAAGTATTACTGCTTTTAACTTGCATTGCTGATGTTCCTTTCCTATTCCCACGTTCCTTTCCTTGCTTCCTGAGCAGTCTCCTTCCAAATGGTATTGGAAATTAGTACCTGTAAGTGAACTACTTTTACACCAGTTGTCATCCACAAAACCATGGCTTTTTGAACTTCCTCAGAGTGTTTGCTTCCATTAAAATGCTTCTTAGCTGCTCTTTGAAAAACACCGTTTTTTTTTTGGTTTGGTTTTTTTTGATTTTTGGTAAGCTTTTGGGTCATCAGGCTTTGCTTCCATGACACGCTTTTTGCATACTGTACAGCATACAGCATAATCACAGCACCTCCAAATTGCTTCCACGCTGCAGGAGATGTGAGGGAGGTGGAGCAGCAGCAGAAAAAAACCTACAGAATGAACGAGTTGAAATAGTTGTATTTTTGGTTGTGAGTGGGGAGCTGATCACAGCACGGAGGTGAGAGCAAAGCTGGTCGGCTTAAATGGCTGCTTAATCTTGGAATCCATAGTTAAGATACTCAGATGTTTGTGCTTAAATAATGCTCTTACGCTGCTCTCCCACCTGCTCCGGGGTGGATTTGTGAGCCTGTCAGGACCAGAGCGCTGTTATTCCTTGGGATGGGGTTGGGAAGTTGGACAAACCACTTTGGATCCCGCGTGACAGTTGCTGGGATCATGTGCCCGGTTAATGAGCCTGAGCTGGCAAATGGAAAGGGGAGGCAGTTTGGATATTGGAACAAAATGCTCATTTTTCAGAAACAGAAACTCGTTTTTCTTTATGCTGAAGTGTGAAAATGGAGTATCAATTCCACTCTTCAAAAAAAAATTCCACTCTATGAAAAAATAACGAAACTGTACTTGTGGAATAGAATCCTGCTTTGTTCTGTGGAGCGTTCCGGGTTTATTTTAACTTGCGGAGGTTTCACCATGTTCCTTTGCTTTCCTGAGCTTTGATACCCTTTCTCCTGCACTTGCAGGTGTTAGTGTTACTCATTTTCTCTCTGGGAAGATGGGAGTTGTTGTCTCAGTGGCTGATTCCAGAGGGCAGTGCCCTTGGAAAAGGCAGGTGTGATGGGGCACTTCCCTGTCCCCGTGACCTCTCTGCCTTCCCACAGAGGGCTCAGTCCCGCTGCTGCCTCCTAATCCTTTGTTTGAACCAAATATATGGGCTGTAGTAAAAACCTGAAATATCTTAAACCAGAGGAAGGATTAATAGAGGTTGTCTCACTGCTGCAACTTAGATTATACTGGTATACTGGCAGGTTTTGCAGCCTCCGAAGTAGTTGTCAGGTTCTGTCACTTCTGTATTTTATTTTTATTTTGTGATTTTTGGATTTTTTTTCTTAATCTAGAGTTATCTCTATTTCAGTAACATAATTTCTGCCCTTTAATGCATACAAATGTCATTAATTGTGTGCATGAGCAGGAGGAGAACAAACCACCAAACTCAGCTTAGAATATAAGGAAGAATTCAGAGTTTTCAGTGTAAAAGACTGAATGGTTAAGAGAATAATACTTGAGCAAAAACCAAGGAGTTAAATTAAGTCCATAAAACCCCCCTTTGATAAATTAGGGGTTTTTTTCACCAAAGCTAGAAGAAACAAGGAAATCTTAGTGATTTTACTTCTCAGTGTTGACTGCAGTTGGTTTAAATTCTATTTAAGCCTATTAGAAAAGAAGTATTTTTATCTGCTTTAAATATAGGAAGAATTAAAGTTTCAAAAGAATTTCTAAAGTTGTTTTTTTTTTTAATATGCTTACTGCAAGTGGCTAAATGCTGACCCTTTTGAGCTAACCAGTTCTCCTTAGTGTGCGCACACTTCTTTTTCCCAGACTTAGGGACCACGTTTCCAGTGCATAATGGATGTTTGCTGATGCCTTTGATTTGTTTTGTTGTTTGAATAACCACCATCCTATATCTCACTGTTTCTCTCTGTGTAAGCCTGATCTGATGCATGCCATCTCACACTGCATGCTGGAACCAGTGGAATATGCTCGTGTGGTACAGTATGATTCCCATCCCATTACATATTTATGGAGTGCTCCAGGCTGGGGAAAAAGATAATTTGCACCTGGTAAAAGGACAGGAAAAAAACCAGCATCAAATACAGAGATAGCTTTGAGTTCCTTGGGAAACTTAACAGAACATGCTTATATTTATGCAAAATAAAGACATGAACCTGGTTCTTACTCCTCCAAGCGATCTTCATTCCTCTGAACAGATTTTTTCACAGCCTGTGCCATCCTAAGTTGACACATAGGAGTGTGTGTGTGTGTCTAGAGAGCTTTCCCAGGTTGGCTTGGAAAAGTGTAGGATGCCATTGGTAAAATGCAGCTCTCCTCTGATGGTTAAATACACGACTGGTGTATCTGCCCATCGGACAAGATGGGGGGTTAAACGCTAACCCTGAAGGGCTGTTTTTGCAGCTCTCATAGGGGTTCCTGCCAGTTGCTGTGCTTCTGCTGTCCCACTGCTCTGCTGCTCAGCCAGACACAGCCCCCAGCCCCGTGCAGTGTGATCAGGAATTAGCAACCCTGGAACTTCTCTTGCAAAAACTGCAAGAGGCAATGCCAAGATCTGTTCTTCAGCTGAGTGGCTTTAGCAGCTCCAGATCCCCCGAGGGCTGCAGGTGGTTTGCCAAAGAGTTTGATTTTGATCTGTGGTAAATCCTGGAGAATTTTGCTGTTCATGTCAACGCCTCCTTGCTCCTCTCTCTGACCATTTTGGAAAAGGCCAGGGGTTTTATTTTTGTCTGCTTTGCCGTGTTCTGATTCTCTCTGAGAGAACTTTGCTGTCCGTGGATGTGGGTAATGTATGAGGGGTCACCAGCTCATCTGAATTATTTTTTTGCTGTGTTTTGGTTTGGTTTGCCCAAGCTTTAAGTGTTTTCATGTAGTTATCCATGTCTCTTTCTTTGGATCTGCTGCATTCACGCATCTGTGGGGAAGGATTTTGACTTCAATTGGTTATAAGGAATTACAAGGTGTGAACAAAGTGAGAAATCCAGCAGCATGGATTGCTCCCAGACATGAGGAGACTGAATGTAGATGAGCAACCTGGGCTAGTGGAAGGTTCCCTGCCCGTGGCAGGCCCTTGGACTGGATGACCTTAAGGTCCCTTCCAACCCAAACCATTCTAGGATTAAAAGGAATCACCATACTCCTCAGAATTGGCTTCCATGGAGAGAAAAGCGCACCCTTGTCAGCTGCTTTGGTTGGAGCAGATGCTATAAAGGATCCACTGAAAAGAGGTTTCAATGCTTAACAAAAATGCCTTTTTTTTGCCTTTTTTTCTCTTGTCTTTCTGCATCTTCAGCATCATGTGAAGCCCTGTTTTCTCTTGGTAGGTGCGTTACCGACGGGACCATCTCTCCAGCAGACAGTTACCTTATTTCCCTTTGCTGGAGGATCTGATGAAGGATGGTAGTGATGGTGCTGCTCTTCTAGCTGTGATACACTATTATTGTCCAGAGCAAATGAAACTGGATGGTACGTAATAAAGGTTTCTTGGGGGGGGGAGGACAAAAATAATAAAATAATTAAATCTTTGAAAGCTGAACTAGAAATACATTGTCAAATAAAAACGCAACACAGTATTTAGTGGGATATGGCAAGTCGGAGTCAAATCACCTATAGAATCTTCATCAGTGTATTTGATCTCGGTTTTTTGCTTACTGTATTTAGAAGACTGTGCCCTGTATATTATGAGCTACAGAATAGTCTTTTCTTTTACAGATTTAGGTGAGATGGCTTTCTTTGCTCAAATTACTGAGCTTGTTTTTAATAGGGCAAAAAAACCCGAACACATGTCCACCAGTGTTAGCTGATAATTCTTGTGTTTTTCTGTAGGAGGAAATTTTAAAACCTTTATTTTAAAACAGTTTCCCCCAGTCTTCAGCAATTGTCACTCTCAGCATTGCAAACATGAGTTCTCTTCCCCAAAAAATGTGGGGTTTTTTAAATAATTCAAGTTCCTTCCTGCATTAACTTATTCAGATCAACATTTTGTATTGGTTTTTAAATTCCCAGATATGTTGTACCTTGCAGAGCTCCTGAGTGTTTTCAGGAGAAGCCAGCACTGCGAATCCTAGGAGTAACCTTTTATTATATGCAAATCAAGATGTCTGATTTTAATTGCTTCTGTATTTGTCATTCTGTGTGTTCTCTGTAGCTTGCTTACCTTCTCTGTTGCTGTGACAGACAGAATCCTCTGTGGAGTCAAAAATGAATGCAGAATTGATACTGCTTTATCTGTGCTTTTTTCTTCCCCCTTTTCCTGTCCCTCTGGGATTGAACAGGCAGAGAGTAAATTCTCAGTGATGGTGTATAGCCTGGGAAGCTCCTGTTTGTGGGCTTTCTGGGAGGTGGGGATGGAAGGTTAATTCCTTGGAGCAGAGCCATAACTTCCTCCTCCCTCTCCCCTTCCCAGATATCTGTTTGAAGGAGGTGACATCAATTGCAGACAGCCTCTATAACATCCAACTTTTGAGAGAATTCTCAAATGAATACCTGAACAAATGCTTTTACCTCACCTTGGAGGACATGTTATATGCTCCTTTGGTTTTAAAGGTAAGAAACACAACAAAGGACATGTCTTTCAGTGAAATATGGGTAAATCATGAGTGGTTTGTTATTGTGAGGTGTAATTTCCCTTCTTCTCTGTTCCAGCCTAACGTCATGGTGTTCATTGCAGAACTCTTCTGGTGGTTTGAGAATGTCAAACCAGACTTTGTCCAACCCAGAGATATTCAGGAAATAAAAGATGGTAAGTTTTTAACCACTGATAAATGTTACTTTAAGAATACTTCCAGTGCAATGGAACCGTTGCCTGGTAATGTTTCCTTTGAAGCTTTCTTTCTACCCAAAGTTTATTCACATCCTGAGGTTCTTTGAAAGCAGTAAAAATAGATGGAAAGTTAGTCTTACATCCACTTGAGTTCTAATTATTTTGAATGGGTAATTTTTGAACAGGTAAATTTTTCCTCTAAACCCGCTAATTAATTATTTATTTGAAACTTTCTTCCCGTTAAGGTCACTAGAAAATACATATTTTTAATGCTCGAGGTTTTGTTTTAGCGTTGCCTTGTAAAGTTTGCCTTCTAATATGCTGCGGTTTGAAAGCTTCCTGTCCTGTTTTGTCGTGTTAAAGGCCAGTGTGAGTTGTCAGTAAAGTAAATGAATGTTGTAAATGTGTCCCAGTCAAAGCAGTGATGCAGCAGAAGAGCAGCCGCCCCCCTGTCCCCATTTCCAACGCCACCAAGCGCAGTTTCATGGCCAGTCCCGCCAGTCCCAGCCCAGCAGAGCTGCAGCCCTCGGCCCAGACAGCCCCTGAGGCCTGCAGCAGGTACTACCTGCACCCCGAGGAGCCTGAGTACCTGTAAGTGTTGTCCTCACGGTGTTTTATCTTCAATTCCTGCCTCGTGTTGTCACTTTGCTACAGACGGAGTGGATTTGAGTTGCGGTCGGTCTTTAGAATAGTCCCGGTTCTCAGGTTCACAGAAACACTTTGCGCCGTTGTGTTTGGTCTTCGTTTGGCCAATGCCAAATAAGCCCCTGCAGGTGCATGGCAGAAGCTCTTAGTCCGACTTCTGGTTTGGGAAAAATGGGAAATATTAAAACTGGATTGGATATTAGGAAGAAGTTGTCCCCTGTGAGGGTGGTGAGGCCCTGGGACAGGTTGCCCAGAGAAGCTGTGGCTGCCTCATCCCTGGAAGTGTCCAAGGCCAGGTTGGGCTAGTGGGAGGTGTCCCTGTGGAACTGGATGATCTTTAGGATCCCTTCCAACCCAAAGCAGTCTGTGATTCTGTGAAAACAAACTTAAACGTGATCTGGTGTGCAGGAAGGTGAGTGACAAGGTTTTTCAGCTCACCTAAATTTGGTGGCAACCAAGAAGTTATTTCAGCCTTTGTCTCTAATTTGCTATTTACATAAGCAACATTTTAAATATAACGTGTTTAGAAACTTAGTTTAACGTCAGGTAATGGGTTTACCTTTTTATAGTTACACATGAAAACCTTTTCTTCTCTTGAAGTAACTTCTTTAAAATTAATGGTATTTTATGATGTTTTAAACAGGATGGGGGGAACTATTACCAGTTATAACTTCATAACTATATCATTTTTCTCATAGAAAAAAAAGTTCTTGTGGTAATAAATTTTTGCTTTTCTGGCTTTAGTGGCAAAGGAGGAAGCCCTGCCTTTAGCCCTTCCCATCCACTGCTCCCTTTGAGGCAAAAGCAACAAAAATCTTTGCAGGGAGAAGACAGCCCTGGTAAGTCCACCTTGAATTTGTGTTTCAACTGTCAGTGACCATCGATGTCGATAAAATAATAAAAATACAAGTTCATTTGTATGAGTGATTTAAAGTCAAATTAAACTGCGGTCACCCAAGTGGTGAGAATGTTGAGTCTGAGCAAATCATCTTTGTTTGCATTAAAAGATTGTCAAGATCTTTTTAAGAAACTTACTGCGTTTTGGTTTTTTTAGGCTTTGACTGTGTCTATCTTTGGTTGCCGCTGCAGCAAATCTGTTTGCTGCTGCCATCTGTTGGGGAAGGAGTCAATTCTATTATGTTTGCTATTAAATAATGTGAGAGTGCTTGTTTAAAGACCATTTTTAAACTGTTATCAATTCAAAACCCATTTCAGGGCAGCGGCATCGTTCGAATTCTCTGACCCGTGTGGACGGGCAGCCACGAGGGGCAGTTCTTGCGTGGCCAGAGAAGAAACCCAGGTAAGAGAGGCATTTAGGTGTTACAGTGTTGCTCAAGGACATAATCTGATTGTAGTACTGTGGTATCGCTGCCTTACAACTGGACTGACGGTCACTTAATTTTGGGGTTTTTTTGTTTTCTTTTAATGTATGTTTTCAGAGCTGACTGATTTTAGATTTGCAGTTGAAAATCCGTCAGACATGATTTTCAGGAAGCGCTCTTGAAAATGGAAGTATCTGAAGTTGCTGCTTTGGCGTTGCTGGTCACTTCACACAGGATGCATTGTTAAAATAAAGCAAAAATTTTAGCTGTCTGAACCATGGTCTTTAATTCAACAAATTGTAACTTGTTGGGCTCGAGTGTCAGTAGACTGTTCTTATCTTTTCTAGGCCTCTGTCTCAGCCAACACCGTTTGCTCTTCATCATTCTGCCAGCACTGATGTGGACCCCGGGTCTGGGGACAGCATCAGCCTGGCCAGATCCATCAGCAAGGACAGTCTGGCTTCAAACATTGTCAACGTAACCCCAAAAAATCAGCCCCACCCTCCATCAGCGAAAGCCAATGGGAAGAGCTTGCTGAACAATGTGGAGATGGAGGATGAAGATGAAGAGCTCATTGCAATTATCAGGTCTGAGGAAAGGCCAACCCGTGGTGACCTCGAGGTGCAGAATGCATCAGCCAGGGTGCCCAGCATCGTGGCATCGGCGTGGTCCCCAAAAACAAACAGTGACACCTCGGACAGCAAACCAGAGAGCTTCTACCTGGAGCCCTTAATGCCTGCGGTTCTGAAACCAGCCAAGGAAAAACAGATCATCAACAAGGAGGATGAGTGTGGGGAGGGGAAACAGAGGAGTTTTGTAACCAAGAGGTTAAATGAAGGACACTTGCCTTTGGTCCGCAAGAAAGCGCCGAGCAGTCATGGTGAGCACGACCTCAATAGGACTTTTACTCCCATTTCTAGCTCTGATTTCACTCCAGCTGCAGATCCCAGTTCTGCAGATCCAGTGGCCCTGGGGGAAGCAGGTTTAGAAGCTTCCAGACCTTTGGCTAGTAGCAGTTTAGATCCTTCCTCTCAGGAGGTATCCGCTGGAGGATTCTTTCTTCATGCTGCTAAACCTGATGATGAGGTAACAAGCAAAGTCAATGTAAGTTATGTGAAAGGGCTCAATTTGCACGTTCAGGACACGACCTGGGCTATGGTGAGACAGGACTCGGAGTCGGATCTCTTGGACATGGAAGATGCCGAGCAGGATTTGGTGGCCATGGATGACCATCCCATAGTCACTAAGTACATTGGGGAGGAAGAATCTGCAAAGCTGCAAGAGGACATGAAGGTGAAAGAGCACGAGGACAAGGATGATGCCAGCGGGCGCTCCAGCCCCTGCCTGAGCACCATCTCCCAGGTGAGCAGCGTGTCCATGGCCAGCGGGAGCGTCCGCATGACCAGCTTCGCTGAGCGGAAGCTGCAGAGGCTCAACAGCTACGAAACCAAGTCCAGCACGAGCAGCTCCCAGAAGACCACACCAGATGGGTCAGAGAGCTGCCCGGCACCACTGACCACGTGGAAACAGAAGCGAGAGCAAAGCCCCAGCAGGCAGAACAAAGATAACGTTAATCTTTTGGCTTCGGAGTTGGTGCAGCTCCACATGCAGCTGGAAGAGAAACGCCGGGCCATAGAAGCTCAGAAGAAGAAGATGGAAGCCTTATCAGCAAGGCAGAGACTAAAGTTGGGCAAGGCAGCTTTCCTGCATGTTGTTAAAAAAGGGAAGTCTCCTGATGGCCCACAACCCCTTAAACCAGAACATTTTGCAAAAGAGTATGCTCGGCACAACGGGGAGGACTTAGATGAAGTTTCTTTGGGTTCCAAACCTGAGGAGTTTCTTGGGAAAGAGGAGGAGCGAGAAGAAATGCTCAGTGATTCTCAAGAAGTGGCGAAAGTCAAAATGGAGGAAAGCCTGGCTTTCGCTGAGCAACACAAACCAAAAGACTCTGCTGCTATCCATGATCTGGAAAAGAGTAAAATTATTTCTGTTGCCCTCCTAGAAGACAACGTGACTGAGGTGGACATAAATGAATGTGATCTTTCTATCGAAAAACTGAATGAAACAATCAGCACCCTTCAGCAGGCCATCCTAAAGATCTCCCAGCAACAGGAGCTGCTTATGAAATCTCCAACAGTGCCATCACCAGGAACCAGAAGTAACTCTCAGGACCAAAAGGTAAAGCCTTCGATTCATTTTGTGGAGCCCCTCTCTCCAACTGGAATGAACAGTCTGCGGAAACCACCCCGGTTTGGCCAAGGGAGGACTCCTCGGTCAGGAAGACCAGCTGATCTCAAAGTCCCTAAAGACAGACAGCAAAACTCAACACGAGTTAAAACCCCAACACCAAGTCTAGAAAACCTACCCCATTTAAGGCCGTTCCCACCCAACAGCTTGGCAAAGACACCCACGGAAATCGGCTTGGAAGGGAGTCCTGACCTTGGAAGTGGCTCTCAGGAGAAGTGTTTCTTTGATACCTATAGACTTCATGATGAGAGCAATCAAAGGGCGCTTGTCCTCTCCACCTCCAAAGATGCAAACATTCTGTCTGAAATGAGCCAGGAGGTGAACAACAGCTTCAAGGAAACAGGGCTGAATTCTTCCGATGGCTCGGGCAAAGAGAACGTGCCGGTGGAGGAGCCCCTGAGAAGCAAGGCCAACCTCATTGAAGTGGACTTGTCTGACTTAAAAGCTCCAGATGAAGGAGAACTTGAAAACCAGGATAGCTCCACGGATCTGATCAGTGAAGGTGATCAGAAGTCTGGTGTGGGCTTTTTCTTCAAGGTAAATATATTACCTTTCTCTCTCTCTCGTTGGTTACTGTTCCTCACCCAGCACGAGGGCTCTTGTTCTCCATTCTGGTGGAACACAGCGCACACACTGGTTGCAATATTTGGATATTAAAAAATTTGCATTGGAAAATACTTGTGGAAAAAGAAGTTTTGGCCTTGATGTATGAAATCCTGGTGCTTTTTCACTTTACTAGGAACCAGGAATAACCTTGATTTTCTTTCCTTTCCTTGAGTTCCTTTTTCTGTCTGAGAGACAGAAAACATGTTGTAAATACTCGGAAAAAAAAAGAATCACAGAATGCAAGGGAGGAATTTAGCATTTTGGAATCTCAGCACCCTATGAACCTGTTTCAACTGGAAGAAAACATTCTGACAGAACACAGGTATCCAGTCAAAGCCCTGCTGAGCAGACTGAGGCACTTGTCAGGGAGGCTGAACTGGGGATTTTGGCATTTGCACCCAAATTTCTGTGATTTCA
Source organism: Cephalopterus ornatus (assembly GCA_013396775.1). Lineage (NCBI taxonomy): Eukaryota > Metazoa > Chordata > Aves > Passeriformes > Cotingidae > Cephalopterus > Cephalopterus ornatus. The sequence goes on from VZRE01003669.1 coordinate 130,380, forward strand.
AGCAGCCTAAAGTCAAGGGCTCTAATGGAGGATTTACTTGTATGGCTGTAGATGCAAATGAAAAATTGGAATCATCAGTGGAAGAAATACCTGGTTTTCATGCAGCTTTTGGTTTTGTCCTGTAATGGCTCGTGATCATTAAGTATTAAATTTAAATAATTGTTCAGATTTCACACCTGAAGCTGGCTTGGAGAAAGGGTTGTTGTTAAGCTGTTGCGGTTTTAGTACAGTGGTATTTCTTACACTGTTGCACTGGATGTTCTTTAAATACTGTTTCTGCTCCTTCCAGTGAGGTCAGAACTGCTCTCAGAACATTTAGTGTCTTGATTTCTGCTTAGCAGTGATTATTGGAAATACCCCAAGTGTGCTGACATGATGATAATTTTTTTAAAATTTCTCAAGGAGGTCAAATTGGGCTGTCTCAATCTCAGTGAATTGAACTTCTGTGGTTTTTTATAATGTGATTAAAGTTGACTCACTGTGATTCTACTGGGCTGTTTGTGCTGTCCGTCCTGGCCCATGCGATAGTTGCATTGTACTTTGCATTGTACTTTGCAGTCCTAGAAGGTTTTGTGATGTTTAAACACACTTAAAACCAAGTCAGAGTAAGACAAGACCCTTTTTTACCTCCTCACACTTAAGGGAACACTGAAACCGTCTCTTAAATTCTTCTTGAGCAACAAAAAGTTCTGGTTTAGACTCAGTGTAAAGATTTCCAAAAGTAATAGCTGATGTTTGCTGAGGATTCTGGGGAGATGTGAGGAAATCCTGTGATGTCCAGCTTCACAGATTGCCTTCCATTCCCTGAAACTCTGCATCCCTTTGGATTTTGCAGGATGAGCAGAAGGCAGAGGATGAGCTGGCCAAGAAACGTGCGGCGTTCCTGCTGAAGCAGCAGCGCAAAGCCGAGGAGGCTCGGATCCGGAAACAGCAGCTGGAGGCTGAGGTGGAACAGAAAAGAGATGAAGCTCGGTAATGACACCTAGAAAAGAATGTTTCTTTTTGTTTTTAAGATGAGGAAAACTGTTACATGTGGAATACTCTGGGGTGTTTTTTTTTCAGTCGCAAAGCTGAGGAGGACCGGATACGGAAAGAGGAGGAGAAGGCTCGAAGAGAACTTATCAAGCAGGAATATCTAAGGAAAAAACAGCAGCAAATTTTGGAGGAGCAAGGGCTTGGAAAGCCCAAATCAAAGCCCAAAAAACCCAGGCCAAAGTCGGTCCATCGTGAAGAGTCTTACAGTGATTCAGGGACAAAGTGTTCTTCCACACGTAAGGGTTTGGGGTTGTTGGCTCTCCCCGGCTCTGCAGATGCGCTGTGACAAAACCTGTCTGACGGTTTCTCTCCTGTTTTGCAGCTGATAATTTGAGCAGTGCTCAGTCTGGTTCCAGTCTGTCTTTGGCCTCAGCAGCAACAACTGAGCCTGAAAGTGTTCACTCCGGCGGCACCCCCTCGCAGAGGTACAGCCCGGCTGCACTTCAGTCCTTGCTTCCTGGGGTGGGACGTGGTGTTGGGCTTCAGTGCTGCTTGCTGCAGCTCACTGGCACAGAGGCACAAAGTGACTGGTGAATTTTCATCTATTTTATGTGGCTGCCAACCCCAGTGTTCTGTACACACTTGCAATTTTGTTCTGTTTTCTCCCAGAGGAGTCGGAGTTTTGCTTTGATACCTCGCAGGGAGAATCAGACTGTTCTGGGGAGGATAAGGGAGAATAGCCTGTTCCAGCCAGGGCCAGCAGCTGCTGAATTTAGGTGAGATTAGAGGGACAAAACCCAAAATCTTGGCATAAAATTTTTTATTTATCTCCCTCCCAGAGTTGAATCAATGGAGTCCTTACCCATTCTGAGCAGAAATCCCAGCAGGAACACCGAGAGAGACTGGGAAAACGCTTCCACAGCATCTTCTATTGCTTCAGTGGCAGAATACACAGGTGCCTGTTTTGTTTGTTTGTTTGTTATGAATACCAGGTCAGAAAACCCTGTGCTGGGTTTGATGTGACACATTGTTACTTGTGAGAAGTTTCCTGGTGTATTTTTTTCAATTTAATATCTCTAAAAGTCAGTCATTCTGGAAAAAAAGGTGGGGTTTTTTTTCACTACAAATGAAAATGTTAATGTTCATAGACGCAGGACAAATAATTTTTACTTGTTTCTATCTCCCCTAGGTCCAAAATTATTTAAGGAACCCAGCAGCAAATCCAACAAGCCTATTATTCACAACGCTATATCTCACTGCTGTCTTGCTGGAAAAGTGAATGAACCACATAAGAATTCAATATTAGAGGTAAACATGAAAATTTATTAATGCCCTCACAATCAAGTGTGTCTGTAATGCTAATTCTGTAATCCCACTGGTGTGTCATATGAATTCCATTTCTTAAAATACGCCTGCACGGGAGGATCCTTTGCTTCCCATGGCTTGTGGGAAACACGATCCTGTATTTACAGTTCCCCTTGCAAGTTTATAAAAGGACTGAAAAATCAAGAGTTACTGAAAGCAGCTCTTCAGCTCTAAGTGCAAGCTTGAAGCTGGGCGTAATATGGGAATTTTCCTCTTTTTTTTTTTTTTCTTAACGCAGGAACTAGAAAAATGTGATGCCAACCACTACATCATTTTGTTCCGCGACGCCGGCTGCCAGTTCCGAGCACTTTACTGCTACTACCCCGACACGGAGGAGATCTACAAGCTGACGGGAACGGGGCCAAAGAGCATCACCAAGAAGATGATTGACAAACTCTATAAGTACAGCTCGGACAGAAAACAGTTTAACGTGATTCCAGCCAAAACCATGTCCGTGAGCGTGGACGCCCTGACGATCCATAACCACTTGTGGCAGGCCAAGCGACCCGCAGTGCCAAAGAAGAGCCAGACTCGGAAATGACACCCGGCTCCCCGGGGAAGAGGATCTGCTCACTTGGGATTGCATCAAGAGAAGACATGTTTACCGTTTTCCTCCAGTTTGGGATGAGATGTGCAGAACCATAAAACGCTTTTTAAGAAGCTTCGGGACAGAAACGGGGGATGCGAGTTCTTGAGGATGAAGGAACGTTGCCAGTGTTTTTTTATGAATGATCAATCTGCTGTTACACCCAATGCTCTAACTACTGTGGCTTTCGGCTGACGAGGGACTGTGCATGTAGCAAGATCTTTAACAAGTGGATTTCCTTTTACTTGAAGCTTTTCATCGGTACAAATTGGGAATAATTTAATTCTCTCTCCCTCTTCCGCCTCTTTCCTTCCTTTTTCCTGGCGTTCTCAAAAGTTGGCAAGCTCCGAACTTTGGTAGGAGGATTGAACAGATCTTGGGTGAAGTGCTTTGGGTTTGGTTTGGGTTTGGTTTTTTTTTTTTTTTTAAACAGTCTCTAGGGAAATCTTCCTTTCAGACTTTTTTGAGGAACTGTTTAATACATCCAGTTGTTGTACTGTATCTACTGCCAACGTTAAGTCCAGCTCTCAGATTTCTGAAAAAACAAACAAAAAAAAAAAGAGCCCCAACTTGTGCTGCTCAGAACAGAGTTTACTTGCAGTATCTGTTTAGAATAAGCGTTGCAAGGATTGCAAAAGCCAGTCTTTTTCTAAAAAAAAAAACTAAAAAAAAAAAAAGAACCGTTCACAGATGTAAAGATCTCTGGAATACAATCATGAGGAGGCATAACAGGTGCTATAGCTGGAATGTGCCTGACTGCAGCTTAAGGCAATGGAGCACAGTGATTACTGGTTTCCGCTTCAGGTAGTGTCCTAAAGATTTGTTTGCTTTAATAAAGGTGGATTCTGGTAGGTATAGAACATTTCCACTCTGAGCACGCTACTCCTGTACGATGGTGCACTTAATGATCACAGATTTTAATGTTTTTATTACATCATGAAATGTAATTCTACTTTCTTTGTCCTGTCTTTATTCTGAATGAGCAGCATGCTCTACGATGAAGAGTGTGTTATGTTTTTTTTATTTTGGGTGATATATTAATATATATTGATTTGTTTTTCTCATTTGAAAGCGATTTTTAAACAGAGACATTTGCATTTGTTTTCGAAAGCCCAAATAAGTCGAATGGCTTGGATTTCTTTTCATGTTGAAATATTAAATCTTGAGTTATGACCTTAAAAGTCTTTGTGTTTCAGCAGATTAAATTTTTGTCTGTGGTAACAGGGTATATTTGCAGTTCCTTTTTTTTTTTTTTTTTTTTTAAAAATCCTCCCGTGTCTCATCCTTGGCCCCAGCTGGTTTCCAAGTAGGTTCCTGTAGCGATTCCCTAGTTTTAACCTGCTCCTCCGTGGGTCCGACGCCACGGCCTGTGGGTCAGGGAGCTTCGGACTTTGGTTTGCACATGTTTACTTTTATTTGAAGTGTTACTTGAATACGTGTCTCTGGAGTGCAAAAAGGCCCCTGCACCATCCTCGAGATGAGCTCTGAACTCCAGACAGTGTAGTTATGAAACCCGGAGATCATGGAATTCCAGAGAGCTCTGTACATAGTGGGAATTAGGGTACGGAATAAAGTGCTGGGTAGGTAGGGCAAAGTGAAGGTCTTCCAGTGTGGTCTCTCCATGGTTTTCCCCCCTCCTTCCAGTACTCCCTGACTAGGCTGCTGCAACTTTGTAAATGATGTTGGATAGTTTGCTGCTTGTAAATAATTAAAGGCTTTATGGTTTCTAAAGAGCTGAGTATTAAACACCGTCTTGAGTGTAACTTTTGTTACCATGCTTTCCATGCTTGTGCTTTATTTCTCACTGTTTGATATTATAAACCATATTTATTTTATGAAACACTGAAATTTAATAAAAATCATTAACTGATTTCCTTTTTTATTTCATGTGTACTTTTGTTGGTGTGACACCTCATCCCCTCAAAGAACTAATATGCTTTAAAGATGTGCTGTTCTGTTCAGTAAAGCTTTGCCTGGGAGGAGCTGTAATAACTTTTATGTCAAGAGCTTATTTCTCCTGACCCTGCTTGCAGTGTGCAAGAACTGGAACAAAAGGCTCTTAGAAAACTGGGAAGTCGTTTAGGGGTTTATTTCCCTGTAAGGATTTATTCCATCAGTCTTTAGACTCTTGAACTTGGCTGCTGGTGTTTGATCCGTGTAGTCAGTGGCAGAATTTTGGTGATTTTTTTTAAGTGACTCAATTAATTTAATCTTGAATTTTAGTTTAGTTACCAAAAAAAAAAAACAAAACCCCTTAATCTGAAATACCTTGGCAAGGAATAAAGTGAACACAGGGAGAGAGAGAGGAGCTTGTAAGAACAGGATCGAATTTGTGGGTGAATGTGCAGGGAACGTGGGAGAACTGTCCCAGTGTGGAGGCAAAGGCAGACAGTGTTTTGTGGAAGGGAGAATGATGTGTTTTCTTCTGGAAGTTTTTGGATAATTCCAAATTTCAGCTGGAGTGTGTGCTCACTGCTTGGTGTCAGCTCAGGGGAGGACGCGGTTGTTGGGACTGTGACTCCAAAGCTTTGTTAGTGCTGCTTTTGGGGTTGATTTTATGGAATTCTGAACCCAGAGGATTTCTGACGGTGGATTTAGTGACATCATGCTTAATCCTTCACTTTTAATGATTGAAAACTGTGTGTAGGAATAAGGAGGTGATCTGTACCCCAATAACTCGGGGGAGAGAATGGTGCCAACATCTTATTTGCTGATGTCACTTCTAAAAAAACCCTGCTGAGAATATGGGATTTTGTCCTTCCAGAGCCACTGGAGAGCAGAGTGTAAACACCCTGACGGTGAAATGTGTGGGAATTACCTGTTCCCTCCCTGGAGAAATAAAATTATCAGCTGTAGGTAAATAGAATTAATAATTTGGTGACTTGCAGCTTAAGCTGTTTGTCGAGCTTGGTTTCCCCCTGGATTAGTTGGAGCCAGGGGTTGTTCCCTCTTAGCAGGACTGGCTTTGGATAAAAAAACACCTCACAGAGGTTCTGGTTGTGCTTCCTGGGAGGAGCAGAAAGTGGGAGCTCTGTCCCTAACCCTCTCTTGATTTTTTGGGTTTTTTTAATTAGTTTCTCCCACGTAACAAACACGAGAATGTACATCTTTAAAGTGCTTTTTAAGTGCAATTTCTTTTTCTCAAGCTCTCATACATCACTCTGTGTGTTCCCACGTGCTCTTTGTGTCCGTGGTTGATGTGTCCTTGTCTCATTTTCATCCCGCTCTGCTGGAGGAAGGGTTCAAGAATAACCTTAATTTGGAAAATATTTGCCTTATTTTTAAAGACCTTGATAAGCTACACTGGGCTGCTGGAAAGGTTGAGTGTGCAAAGAAAATAAATCCGATATTTTTTTTTTTTTGTCCCCATTGCCCTGGGGATTTGAGTGTAGAAATCTGGAGTTTTCACTTCCTACAACCCCTTTAAGGCTGTAATTTAAAGTAAAAGTAACACGAAACGAGTTCTCAGGACTGAAAGTTGCCTTTTCGTTTGCTTTTTTCCCCCCCAGCAGATCTTCAGAGCTGATCACTAGGGCAGTGTCAGAACACCCCCAAACCCCCCCTCACTTGGCATTTGATTGAATTTAGTGATTAAACAAGATGTGTCATCTTCCCTCTGGAATGTCCTGGAATTTTGGTACCTGCTGACCACACCTGGAATGCACCACTCCTTAGGGATGGGTGTTGTTATTACCCATGCTGTGCTTCTCCAATTAACTGTTTTGCAGTTAATTAGGGGTTTAAATGGAATTAATTGTAAGCAGGTGAGGGGGGTGGCAGGGTTTGGGGTGGGGGGAAGTCCCAGGGTATGATTTTGGTGCTCAGGATCTGTCAAATCTGCAAATTCAGCCTTTGGCTGAGGCTGTTCTGGGGCACTCCAAGGACCTCACTCCAGAAAGAAGAGTTTGGAGAGCTTTTTATACTGTTTTTTGCTGCAGAACTGAAGAAATCTGTGAAGGATTTGGGGGGGTGTGTGTTTTTCTGTGCTTCTGGTAAGTGAAAACTTTTATTTATAGAACATTTTTCAGGCCAGTTTAAAATTGTGATATTCCTGTGGTCCACTCAGGTGTATTTTTAAATGTGTAAAATACATCATTCAACGCATTAAAGCCAAAAAACAATTGAAATTCTTGTCCTCAAGTTGAGCAGATGTTCTGTTGTTTTATTTTATATATATATATATATATGAAGCCTCAGTATTAAAAGCGGGATAAAAAATTTATTTATTCTCACCTCTGTAATTATTTTGTTGTTACATTTAAAATTTCCCTGGGTGAATTTAGCTTTAATACCTTGTTGCAGCAGCCAAAGAGACTGTCCACAAGTGAGAGGGCACAATATGAAGCTTATTTTTGATTAATCCATCTCTCTCACGTGCTTCAGAAACTAAGAAAATGGTGAATTTGACTTGGTTTTTTTGATAAAAACCACGTATATCCCACATAAATCATCAGGACAAGCATACCAGAATTACAGGAGGAACTCCCACACCATGAAAAGTCAATATATTACCTAATTAATTTGAGATCACTGCTCAGACACTGGACTTTTGCTGTGCAGTAAGTAAAAAAAAATAAAATAAATAATTCTTTTCTTTGGTTTTTGTTTGGCAACTTTGTCAATATAAAATTATTCCCTGACTTGTTCGGAGCTTTCTCTTGCAGGTGCTTTGAGGCTCGGTCTGGTTTTTGGGAGGGTTTTGAAGATTTTCAGTTTCCAGTGAGGAAAAAAAGGTGCATTTTTGCTCTTCTCTTCCAAGTGGGTAAGTTCAACTCTCCTTGGAAAAAAGAACCCACATTTAAAAACCTTGGACATTTCCGAGGACGGGGAGATTCCTCCAGGGATGGGAAGATTCCTCCAGGGATGGGAAGATTCCTCCAGGGATGCCCCTTCCTGGGTGGAGGTCAAATTAACTGAAAAGATTTCTTAATTAAAATGCTGCTTTTTGGGGTGTTTTGGTTTGGTGTTCTTTTTGGTTTTTTTCAGTTAATAAATGATCCCAAATCTCACAATCAGCTGCTCTTGTCCCCAGACACAGAGAGTTCCCCGATATTCGGATAGAATAAGTGACAGGAATACAATTCAGTCGCTGAAATGATATTAAATACAATGGAATTACATAAAATACAGCCTGGATGGCATAAAAGATAAATTCCAGAAGTGGAAAGACTCATTTTATGCCCTTCCTTCCCTCTGAGTGCTCAACGTGGTCACATTCCTGTTGTAAAATTACAGGCTGAATTTATCTCCTTGTCTGTGCTAAATATAAATTTACTTTCATCTCGGTCCCGAAATCCTGTCAAAAGAGTTTTCTGCTCCCATCCCTCTGAACTTGTTCAGAAAGAACGTATTTATTAAATATAGGAGAGAAAAAAACCAAACCAAACCTCTGGGGAAGTGTCTTAAACTGATGATGATTAAAAACTCAATATACAGCGTTTGTTCCCATTCAGCTGAGGCACTGAGGGGAAAAAAAAGGGGTTGAAGCAAACAAATCTCCCAGAATTCCCGTGGCTTTACGTGGAAACCTTGGCCAAGAAAATCCCCGTTTCTTCCCACTCTCTGTCTTCCAGGGAATAACTCGAAAACCCGAATTTTTCAGCAAAATTACAAAAAAAAAACCTAAAAAACCCTTCCCCGATTTGCTTTCCTTTTTATTTCCTTTTTTATTTCCCAGCCCCCATCAGCACCACGGGGTTTAATGTATATTTTAGTGCTCCAGATATTTTTCTCTTGCATGAGAAGTTGCCAGCGTTAGAAGATAATATTTTTTTTGGTTTTTTTTTTGTTTTTTTTCCAGCTGGGGCAAAGATTTAAACAGATTTGGGTTCATTTTGCAGTGTTATTTCCTCTTCTTTTACTGAGTCTGTTGCTGTGGGAGGTGAAGCACGAGGAAAAGATGCAGCAAGATGAAGGACCCGCTGCTGGGAAGCTCTGAAGGCCCTTTGTACATGATATTAAATCCTGGAATGGGGCTTTGTGCAGCAAGAGCTGCTCTTTGCGGTGTTAAAATTACCCGATTTTGGGGTGCAATAATTGTCATTCACCTGCCCTGGAAAACTGAGAGGAATTTGCTCTCCGTGTCCAGATTTAAAGCCAATAATTAAAAAGTAATTTAACAGGGGTTTTTCCTGCTTGACTTGGGTCGATTCACTTCCAGCTTTCCCACTTGGCTGTTAATCCCAGAATTCTCCTCCCTCTTTAAGGGATACTGTTTGTGCCCTTCTGAATGATTTTAAATAATTAGATTCTTACAGTATTTGCTTAAAAATGCTTAATAAAACCACTCTCTCTTTACCTGCATTTGATCTCCAGGTTAAAATCTCTGTGCAGGGGTGGAACATGTTCTAGAAATGATTTTTTTTCTGGAAATAACAGAAACTGTGCAGTCAGTGAAAGATTTCTGAGTGGTGGGAGGTAGAAGAACATGCACAACATCAGTAAAAAACCCAAGCCCTTAGTTAAATACCCACAAAATTGAATTCGTTTATTAAATCACAGAAAATTAGGATCAAATCAATTAATTGAATGATGTCTAACTGCTACTGCACCACACCAGGCAACGTAAGATGTCCTTTGAGCATTCAGGCACAAAGAGCTTTAAAAACTGAGGCTAAAAAATAAAGTTTTGGTGTGTCCCAGCCTTGGAAGAGCTGATTCGAGGCTCATTTAAAGCCACGTTTTGCCCTGGATTTTAAAACTGATGTTTGCTCCCAGGAAAAAAACCAAAAATAAATAAATCCAACAGCAGTCTGACTTGTTGCTGCATGCAGCTCTTTTATTTTCATTTATCTTTACAGAAATGTGAAGCATCTTCACAGTAATTGTACAAAACCCTCTCCCCTTGGCTGCGTCCCCCCGAAACGGCTCCCAAAATTCGGTCTCCGAGAGGAAAAAAAAAAAGAAAAAAACCCATGCAGGAGCTGACCTGGGAATACAAACGTCATGTTCTAGAGAGATTAAATAAAAAGGGGTATAACAGGAAATAAATGTAATATTTGTTTAATGCAGGATATGTGGATTTAGTCCGTATTGAGCGTTAGCGGACACGCGACATGCTGCTGGAAAAGCCCAAAAGATGCCGGCTGTCCTCGTCTCCGCAGCTCCCCAGGGCCTGGCCTGTCTCTGCACTGGAGCACAACTATTTCCTTCAGAAAAATCAGGTTTGTTGGTTTTTTGGTTTTGGGTTTTTTTTTTTTCCCAAGTGGTCGGAAGCAACAACCCTCCGCGGAAAGTCCTGGTGCTCCTCTCCCGAAACAGCCCCTCTCTCGTAGCTGAAACGGCTCCTGTCGCTGCTCCGACCCTTCCGGGACCATTAGAAAACTAAAATACTTTTTTTTGGTTTTTTTTTTTTTTACATTAATATCGTAGCTGAGGCTAAAAAACTAAAAAAAAAAAAAAAAACCAAAACAAAATGAACCCTTGCCCACGGGGGGGGGAAGTATCTACAGGGAGGGGGTTTTTGTTCCTCCATCCCAGGAGGAGTTCGGCTGGAAATGTACACCTGCGGAATGAACGGGGAGCTCCCGCCTTGAATCCCGGGATTTGTACACTGGACACGCTCAAAACGCAGGAATGTTGAGGCCGTTTCTGGCAAAAACGTGGAGAGCCTTTAGTCCTTTCGGTTTGGGGTTTCCTCTCGGGTTGATTATCTCCTGGAATTAAGGGGCGGTAAGGACCTCGTGTGCCCGGTGAGGGAGGAGAGGGACCCAACATTCCGGTGGAGCCTCTGGAACACGGACTGGGCCACGTGGCTGACCTGGCTGCTCGGGGCTGGGGAGTGAAACTTAAAGTAATTTAAGGGGTTTTTAAGGAATTAAAATGCCTTGAAATGACAGGGGTTAGCTGAGGAGCTCTGTTTGCTTCTCGACACCCACCAGCGCTGTGCTCACCCTGCACCCCAGCAGCCAGTCAAACAAAAAAAAACCCCACCGAAAAATCATATATTCTGAGTAAAAACATGCAGGTAGTCACATCTGTTATTTTATTTGGGATTTGGTTGTTTGTTTTTTTTTAAAACCTGTGACACTGCTTTGTTCCACTTTCCCTTGAAAACGCGGGGTTTGGAAAATGCTGTCTCAAATGTGGACAATTCAATATATAAATGCTCAATGAGGCATTTTGGGGGTGATCTGAGCACCCTGAGGCTTTATATTAACACAGAGCATGTGTTTTAGTACTTCAACCCCTCCCACTTTTTACCCTACCACTTTTTTTTTTTTTCATTTGAAGTGACAGATTTGGCACCTGACCTTACAAGCAGAAATTAATAAAACAGGGATCCGCCTTAACCAAACAGATACAATGTTAATAAGTGGGGGGAAAAAAAAAAAGGCAACAAAACAACCCAAAAAAACTTTAGAGACAGTTCTGTTTGTGCCCAGAGCTCGGTGGAGTGGGAGGGTTGGACTCATTGCTTTTCCTGGCGGTGCCTCTCCGATCCTGGGATGTGCCATCACCCAGGGCCTCCTGACCAGCACTTCAGGAAAAAACAACAATAAGTAATTAAAAAAAAGGACCCCAAAACCCCCATCCAGGCACAGCAGGTCTCTCTCAACACCTTCTCAAGCTCCTACCTCAGCACAGGTCCTACCCTGGGCATCCTCAATTCTCCCCCAGCTCCCCAGTCAGGATGGGCAGCACATTCCCATGGGCTGGGGCTGCCCCAGGGCATCTCCCCAACTGGTTAAAACTGTCATTTTAAGCAGGTTTTGGCTTCTTTTTTCTGTAAACATTTAGTGGGGGTGTCCTGGGGAGCAAACAGTGGATGTTAATGGCAACAAACCGTTCAGCTGGACGCTGATGGGATTTCGCGGCCACTTTGTGCTTTCCAGGCTTCTTGTTAAAACAAAACAAAAAAAAAAAACCCACATTGGAGTTTTAAGATATGAACACAAAAGTGTATAAAGTTAACCCTGCCTTGGTTAGTCACTTGGCAGGCAAATAAACCCTTGCCACATGTGCAAAAATAGATGGAAGATACATCTGGTGTCTCTGCTGCCGCCGGGTCCCCGCGGGTGGGCCGATGCTGGACGTTCATGCACCTCTGCTGCAGGCAAAGCCACGGGGATGGGGGGACAAAGTCAAACAGGGGTGGCTGGAGCTGCTGGGGGGTCGTGGTGGGTGGGAGGGACAGGCAGAACCCGCTGCCTTGATGGTGTTATTGATCTGTGACTTCAGGGAGGGGAGGGGCAAAAAGCCATGACCGGGACAAATGCGGGGAGGTTGGAGCCCAAACTGCTCCTGGATGGAGGGGAAAGGGCTGAGCTGAGACATCAAACCACCACAGGCAATGATGTGTGGGCCTGGCCCCTCTGCCCCATCCCACCCCCAGGACAGGGATCCCCGAATCCCCCCAGCAGCAGCAGCAACAGGAGACACCAACCCAGGGGCACCGTGCCCGCAGCCGGGGCTCAGGCTGGGCACGTGTGCCAGGAGGCACTGCCGTGGGGATGGCACGGCTTTGGTCGCCCGGGTTCGGCGTGTTTTGGTTTGTGAGATGCCACAGAGCGCTGGAGGCAGAGCAGCTCCTGCCGTGGCACCAGCGGGGGCTGCACCACCCCGTGCCATCCATCCCACAGCACCCACCAGTCCTTCCCAGCGCCCAGCGCAGCTCCGAGCGCTCCTCGCGTGGACACCCGGAGCAGAGACCCAACGGAGGGCGACGAACAGGAGTTGGGTGAAAGAGCAGAAGTTTGGGGATGCGGGGGGCACACCCGGTGAAGGAGGAGGAGAGTTTCGGTGCAGTTTTGCTCTTGCCTTGACCGGCCCCACCCAACGCAACCCACCTGCACCTTGTGGGGCGACACCAAAGCCAGCCCTGCTCCGCCGGGGCACCGCGCTCAGCCACGGCCGCCAGCCCCAGCGCGGACTCGCTCACTAGTTGCGGTATCGGTATAAAAAGTTAAAATCCACGGGGCGCTGCCGCCGGCTGGGGGTCTGTCCGGCCATGGGTCTGTCCGGCTGTGGCTCTGTCCAGCTGTGGCTCTGTCCAGCCGTGGGTCTGTCCAGCCGTGGGTCTGTCCGGCTGTCCTGCCCCTCCCAGGGCTCCGGGCGTCCCTCCCACGGCGCAGAGCCAGGCTGGGCATGGACTTCCTCAGGCCCCCCTCCCCGGCTGCCCGTCCTCTTCTCCGCCGCCTGTCCCGGAGCCCTGCGGCCCTGGCAGGGGCTCTGGGCACGGAGGGGGCCGCTCACAGCTGGGTCTCGTCGCGCGTTTCAGGGTTGCTGGAGCCCAGCTTGTTGCTGCAGCTGCTCTTGCGGCTGTGGCCGTCGTTGGCCACGTGGGCCAGCGGGTCGGAGCGGATCAGGTACCTGCAGGGCACAGCTCAGTTACACCTCTGGGGCCCTCCAGCTCCCCAGTACCAGGAGGGAGCTGTGCGACCCCAGAATTGGGGTCTGGCCCAGCCCTGAGGCCAGGACGTGCCCCACGGTGCCGTGCTGGGAGCTGCTGCTCACAGAGCGTGGCAGCTGTTAAAAGAATAGGTGTTAAATAATAATAGCTGTTAAAATAAATGCCATAAAATAATAAATAACAAGGAGTTGTTCCTCCTGGAGCTGCACAGTGGCAAAAGCCAAAGGAAAAGCTCCATGTTGCTGGGGCTGGAGCAGTGCAATGTGGGGAGGGGGAATGACCTGGGAAGGAGCCAAAACCTGCAGGTGTTTTTGAGAAATTATGGAAAGCAATGCAATGGGGGTTACCCCAGGGCACCGTGGTTAGTCTGGGGGCACAGGGAGCCCACAGCAGGGTGGGGACGACACCTACACGATGTCGTTGAGCTCCAGCCGCGTGTCCGGGGGAGGATTGATCAGGACATAGGACAAGGTGTTCTGGTGGTCGTTCATCTCATCTGTGAGAGGAAGGGAAAGGGCTGGTGAGGGAGGGACACCCCGACAGACACCCCAACAAGCCATGCTGACAGACACTGTCCTGGCCCTTGCTCCCCCAGCAAAGGGGTCCCTGGGAAAAGCCATGGGCAGTGACATTGCCAGCGGGAGAGCACCAAGAACATCACTGCCACCTCCCTCCACACCTCCCCAGCCTCTCCCCCGCCACAGCACAGCCCAGGGGACTGCCAGACGCAACTCTTCAAAGTCCCCACTTTCCCCCCAAAATAAAGTGAGATGTCTTACCTTGGTTCAGTGCAAAAGAGGGAACAGGTTAGTCCTGCTGCGTTAGGTACAGCACAAGTCCAACCGCTGCGTCAGGGCAGCCAAACCCCCCCGGGGCCACACAAACACTCTGCCCACCTCTCCCCTTCTTCAATTACTCAATTTAGCATCAATCCAGCAACAGGGTTAATTCAAGGATTGCTTCTTTCCCCTGCCCAAGGGAAATTGCCTCCGTGGAGCTTCAGAGACGTTGATGCCATTTGGGGACGGCTCTAAACCATGGTGACCTCCCGGGGGGGCTCGGGGCCACCAAGAGCTGCACCCCCGGACATCCACGATGACAGGAGGGGCCCCTGCCCTTCCCGAAATAGCCAAGAACAAGATCATGGTGAAATGGATGGGGGTGCAAGGCTGCAGGCGGCCAGGAGTGGGGGGAAGCTGCGACAAAGAACACCGTTTCCAGATGCAGTGATGGGCTGTGGATGGACAGGATGGAGAGGGGACGGACAGATGGACGCCGGGGCAGCGTGAGGAGCACGGCGGGACACCAGCTCACTGCAAGGCTTGCCACTGGGATGCCTGTTTTGGAAAGACCCCTCTAAGTGCCTTGGTGCACACCAGCTGTTTGACGATCCCAGAAAATGCAGCTCAATTTGGGAGCAGCAGCAGGACCAGGATCTGGGATCAGCGTTAACTCCGAGCTGGGGGGGGGGCTGCTCCCTGTCCTGCTGCTCCCACCACCCCATCCCTGCTGTCTCCCCTGCCTGGGGTCCCCCGGTCAAAGGCTGCCCTGCCCCACGGTGGGCACAGCCGGAGTCTCCTGCCACAGCAGTGCCAGCGGTGCGCCATCACCCTGGCACGGGGAGGTGGCCCAGCTGCTCTTCAGCCCCAGCACTGGGGTGAAACCTTTGAAGTGAGGCATCTCTCCGGCTGTGGCATGAGCCACAGCAGCTCCAGCCACCGCAGCCACACAGCACAGGGGTGCAAACAGGTTCCTCCTGAGCTGCCTGTGCCAGGACATGTCCAGATGAACCCCGGGGTATCCCGTGCAGGTGCCACACACAGCAGTGCTTGCAGGAGGACACCAGACCCTTGTTCTGCTCCTCAGACACATCCCTGGCACCTCTGAGGCCACAGAAGGTGCTGCAGGTGGGCAGGGCTGAGACCACCCACAGGGAGATGCTGTGTGGGACCCCCAACCTGTGCCAACCAGTCCCTGGAACTTTGGCCATCCCAGTGCTCAGCCCTACAGCGAGACAGGGATAAGGGGTGGCAATGCTGGGGGCAAGGGGGGCACACAGACCCTGGGACCCCACAGCAGACACGGGGTTTGACATGACGGGAGGTGAGGAGGGCCCTGGCCCACGGCAGGTTTCCCTGCTCCATGGAAGCACCTTTTGCTGACCCCCCATGCAGCCAAGCCAGGCACTCTGAGCACACCAAGTATATTGCTCTATCATCCCAGCGCCCAGGGCAATATACTCTGCTGGAGCGGGGCTTCCATGAGCCCCAGCTGGGGCTGCCTCTCTGATGAAGGACACACTTTATAGGAAAATGCCAACGTTTCACCTTAAGCGTGGCCTAGTGAAGCCAAAAATACAGCTGGGTGGGACTATTGCTAAGCTCAGGGCTGCTGCAGGAAAAAGGGGCCTCTCCAGGGCACGTCACACCGTGGTGTAAAGATGAAAACAATGCAAAAAGCCCTCAGCTCCTGCAGACCCCAACAAGGTGCCCAGAGCAGCTGCAGCACCAGTGGCACCTCATGCTGAGCCCAGTCAGAAAGCAGGGTCTGCCAATGTTGGAGAGGGGTCCAGGAGGGCAAACCGAGGGGTGCAAAGGGATTTTGAAGAGGTGCCTTGCCCCTGGGGCTGACCCACGTGCACCAAGGTGCAGGAGCTCCAGCAGCTCATCACAACATGCGCAGGCAGCTCTGCTGTGCTCGTCCCCTCCTCAAACTGCCACTGGCTTTACAGCCCAGAGCCACCTTGCAGAGCCACGGGGGGAGGGTTCTGTTAGAGACAGCGAGGGCTGTGATTTCCCTGTAGGAATTCAACTAGAAAAGGGTCCCTGAGGTTTCTATCTCCCTGATTCAGTGAACCCCTGAGTTTGCACTACCACTGCAGGCCAGTCCTTTGATTTCCAATGCCACCCAACGAATTAGTGCTGAAAAGCTCAGGGATCTAAGGTGAAAACTGGCAAGGGTGAGGTTTGGGCTTAGCTGGCATGATCTTGTTGTATGCTGCACGCCATGAGTCACGCGGGACTCCCAGGGAAAGGGAATTACCTTGCAAATATCCCAGGTTTACCCGATTCATCACATCACTGGCTGTTAAATTTGCTACATCCTCTACAGAACATACAGGGAAAGGCACAGACATAAACAGAGAGAGAGAGAGAGGTCAGCAAGCCATGGTTCGGCAATATCAGAGACGAGCTCCTGCGCTGCAGCGATAACATGAGCAAAAGAAAAAGGAGAGGGGCAGAAGGCAGAGCAACGTGTGCTTCCAAAACACCACGGGAGGCCAGACACTGACGGTGACACGTGGGGACAACACACAGCCCCAGCACCGCTGGGTGCAGAGGTGCCACAGGGGCCAGGGAGGTGAGGGTCCTGTCCCACCCCGATGGGATGTGGCTCCTGCCCCCCCCCCCCGCCTCTTCTCCTGCCAGAGATCCCCCAGTTTGCTTCCATTAAAATTTGCCAGGACAAGGATGCCAGCTCTGATCTAACCCCAGGACGTGCCCTGAGCACCCCAGTGGGGCTGATGCTGGGGTGGCCCTTGGGAAGCCTCACCAAGGCCAGGCAGCCCCCTGAAACTACAGCAGAAACTTCTGGGACCCGGAATGTAGGGAAAAAAGGAGATGGGGGGATATGCCCCTGCAAGCCCTTGCCTGGCATTCCCTGTGCTCCCTCCATCCCACCTCAAGCTGCCTCTCCTGTCTCCCTCCCTGGGAAGGCTGGTGACACCCACAGCCAGCCCTTGGGCCCTCCACTCCAAACCCCTCCTGCACTGCACTTCACATACTCTCCTCCTCTTTCATGTGCCTAAAGCTAATATGGGAACAGAGGGATCCCACTCCAAAAACGTCCCAAAACCAGCTCCCATCCCAGCTGGGGCTCAGGGCCAGCCTGAGTGCAGGCAGGGGCCGGTGCGGGGTGGACGGACTCTCTTGGAGGATGAAGCAAACAAGCAGCAGCACAGGATGGCTTCAAAGAAAGAAAGGGGAAAAAAAAAAAAACAAAACAAACCCCAAAGCAAACAAACGAAGGGAGCTGTGGGCTACAGACTTTGTCATAACCCAGGGGTGGGGAGTCGTCCGGGGGGGACACAGACGGCAGCACCGACGGGCAGGTCAGAAGCTTCACGAGAAATGCAGCTGCACAGAGGGACCCTGAGCACTGTCACAGCCAGACACCGGTGTCACACGCCATGAAGCAACTCGGCCCTGCAGCTACCGAAAGGTTTTCCACGGAAGAGTTTATGATGGATTCAAGTCTATAACAAAGGGGGTCTGTGCCAGCTGATGGGGTTTCACCTCTCCCTGCCGCACTACAGGGGCTCTCGGGCACAAGGGTTTTGCTGAGCTGGGGTCGGTGTGTCCTGAACCACCAGAAAGTGAGGGGCAAGCGGGGCATCGCACCCCGAGGCTGCGTGGGAGCACCGGGTCCTGCCGCGGGCAGGAGGGTGAGCGTCACTCTGCCAACTCCTGCCTGGAGCCGTCCCAGAGCCCAGAGCTGGGGGGGCTGCCTGCAGCTGGCTGGGGGTGGCAGGGCAGGGGGGTCTGCGTGGTGGGACCCCAGCCTGGAACGCTGCACAAGCACAAGCAAGCTGGGGAATGAGGCGCCGCTTGGAGCAGGCCCGGCAGCACCTGCGGGGACAGGCTCGGCGTGGGGCTAAGCTCGGCATGGGTTTAGGCTCGGCGTGGGGTTAGGCTCAGCTTGGGGAGTTAGGCTCAGCTTGGGGGTTAGGCTCAGCTTGGGGGTTAGGCTCAGCTTGGGGAGTTAGGCTCAGCTTGGGGGGTTAGGCTCGGGCCGGGGTAGGG
>VZRE01003669.1:148463-182794 GCA_013396775.1 Cephalopterus ornatus
TGAGGAGCCCGCGAGCGGGACAGGACGCAGCACCGCAGAGCAGCTCGGCCGAGCGGCACTTACCGTACCCGGTGGTGGGCAGGCCCAGGTGCTTCATACGGTTTTTGACGAGCTCGGACAGCTCCTGGCGCTCGGAGCGCCGGTACAGGCTCAGGCGCTGCTGGCTGATCCACTCGGCCGTCTTGCTGGAGTGCTTGTTGCCCTTCCTGCTCAGCCGCCGGGCCCACTGCATGCTCTTGCGCCGCAGCAGAGGGTGCTCCGACTGGTCGCTGGAGCACGAGTTCCTGTGGTGGCTCGTCTTGATCCCCCAGTGCTCCTTGACGTCCTTGGTGTCCTCGCAGTCCTCAACATTGATTGAGATCTGTGACTGGAAGCCCGGCAGGTCACGGGGGTGGGGGAGCCAAGAATGTCTTGGCCTGTGGCTGGTGGGGCGGGATCTTCCCCGTGGGACGGGACCCTTCCTCTGAGCCACCCCCCTCTCCTGGCACTTCACCTCTGTGCTGCAAAAACTACCCGGCCGGCAGATTTCATAGAATCATGGAATGGCTTGGGTTGGAAGAGACCTTAAAGATCACCCAGTGCCACCCCCTGCCATGAGCAGGGATACCTTCCATAGACCTAGTTGCTCCAAGCCTCGTCCAACGTGGACTTGAATACTTCCAGGGGTGGGACAGCCACAGCTTCTCTGGGATAAGCACTGCTGAGTGGAGTTTTGCCCAAAAAATGGGCACCTGACATACCTCCACAATTACCTCTGGGATATCTGCCATGCCCACCTCTCCCTGTGTTTCCTCTTACAGCGGCAATGCTGCCACATCTCCGACCCAGCAATCCCACTGCTGAGCGGGAATTTATTAATAAAGCCCTTTAAGGCCTCTCAAAGAGGCGGGCTGCGTTTAATTAGATGTCAACTTTTGGCTCCCCGTCGCTGCTTCCTACAAAGCTGCAAACTGACGGTGTTTAAGAGGGATCCTGGCTCGCTTCCTTGCTCCTTATCCCAGTTAATTACACGTCAGGGCACTGAGGACCTTTCCCAGGGTGCTGAGTGAGGCTCAGCCAGCGTTGCCCTGCCGTGGGGACAGGCAGTGCCATGCCGGCACCAGGGCTGACAGCCGGCGCAAGGCACGGGCTGGCTCTCGGTGGCCAGAGCTAGGACAGCACTTGCCCACGGATCAGCCCCTGGCTGGGGGGAACCAGAAGGCAGCACTGACACCAGGGCAGTGCCCAACACCACCCGAGTGCCCGTGGCGGGATGCGAGCGGCACTCACCTGCGCTCTGATGTCGTGGGGCTGCAACGGGGGAAAAGGAAAGGAAAAGAGAGTCAGCCTGGCAAAGGGACAGCCCTGCTGTGCCCCGCCAGCTCCCTGGGTGCCCAGTGGCACGGCAGAGCTGTGCCAAGAACATCCCTCCCTGCCCACACTGCCCAGAGAGACGGGCATTGACACACACCCAGCTTATCCAGGACACCACCCCCAAAACGCAGCCACGGGGCTGCTGACGAAGGGAAGGCAGAGCTACCCCTCCCCTCGTCCTCACACCACTGCTGAAACCAGGTCTGAGGGGCCTCATGGACCCCATCACAGCCCCTTCCTGGCACGCGCCACCACCGCGCCCCTACCTCGGAGGTCGCGAACATGTGCGACTCGGTCCTGTAAATCCCGATGGGAATCTCCGCGCTGGAGGAGCAGAGCTTCTGGAAGAGGCGGCCGTACGTCCGGATCCACAGGTCATCCTCAGTGATCTTCATCTGAGCAACAGGGGACAAACATGAACCACACAGAGCCTGCTGAGGAGCGCCTCGGGCTGCTCCTGAGCTTCACCCCGGCTCATCCACGACAATCCCAAAGGTGAGCTGGACTCCACAAGAAGACCAGGAGCAATTTCTGGCCTCGGACTTCAGAATAGGGACTGAAATCCTTGGCAGCTCTTGGGCTTTTGGTAGCACTGAGGTTCACCACAATGGAGGGGAACAATGACTTGGCAATGTTGCTCTCCCTGACTCCCCAGAAGAGAGGAACCCTCCACCCACATGTGGATCCCACCAGATCCACGAAGACCTGGTCCAGCAGTTTCAACCCAAAGGGGCTTGGCACTCACAGCACAGAGGTATCCAGAGCCCGGCGTGGTGTCGAGGCCCAGCAGCAACCGGGTGATGGTGATCATGTAATCCTTCACGAACGACTAGGGGAGACATTTGGGTGGGAACCCAGGGAAAAGGTTTGCTCAGTTATTCACTGGGAGATGCAGAGGGGTGGCCAGAGCCGCAGGGTGCATCACCCAGAGCCCACCTGGCTCTCACCTGGTAGAGCAGCGTGTCCAACATGCTGATGCTGAAGACCCTCCCGGCTGCAAAGGGCAGCCGGAACATGAAGGCCAGGTTGGAGCCGTTCTCTCTCTCTCTCTGGAAGGGAAAGGGAGATGAGAGCACAGGTTTCAAAGAAACTAGAGGGCTCGTGGAAATGGGAGGACACCAGTGAAGTGTTCCTGGTGGGTGTGACAGGAGGGAACCGTCCTTGCACCAGGGGGAAAGAGGTTTTTTTCTCCATGGAAACGTGTGAGACAGGACTGGGTTTTCTGGACATGGCAAGAGCACAGGACTTTGAGGAGCTCAGATGCAGTCACTGTCAGCAGTGACTTCCCAGGCCCCTGTGCAGGGGACAACCTTCCCTTACCTTTTCTAGTTTGGAAAGGGCAAGAGAGTAACTGTCCTTTGCTCTGAACTGCATGAACCTCATGTTGGAGGGGTGGGTCAGCTCCGTGATAATGCTGAGGCTGGGGAAGAGCCTGCAATGGAAAGTCACCTGTTGTCCTGCAGCTCACTCATGGTGAGATCATTCCCTGCAGTTACAGCCTGAGGAGGACCAAAACCACCCCCGGTCCTGTTTGAGGACAGAAATAGCTTTAGACATTAGGAGCTGTTTCCTCAACCACAGATGTGTCCCGCTGCCCACAGCCACCTCCCTGGCCACCAGCACCCTTCATAGGCTTGTCTCCAGCAGTGGTCAGTGGTCACCCCTCACCTGAACATGGTCTGGACATTGACAATGGTCTTTGCATCTGCCATGTAGTCCTCCTCGGCACTCATGGTGCTCTCCTTGTCCACCACCACCAAGTTGTCGGCGTAGATGATGCCGCACTGCAGCAAGCTGTCCAGGCTGGGCAGTCCCCAAAGAGAAGAGCGCAGGGTGAGCCCTTGGGAAGGACACAGGGAAGCAGCACGCTGCGACACGCAGCGCTCCAGCCAGCCCAGCCTGCTCCCCACCACCAGCTCTTCACCTGCTCCCATCTACCAGGGAGGGGCTGACACCCCGAGAAGCCAAGGTGGGGGCTCAGCTCTATGGTGCCAACCCTGGGGCTTCTCATGGGGTGGCCCAAAAGTCTGGGCTGGGATAAATCCAACGCATTCAGGCAGCACCGTAACTCATGACAGCCACACGCGGAAACACCTACTTGTCGATGGTGCCCTCCATGTAGTAAACCATGGGGAAACAACAAATGGCTTCCAGAAAGTGGTGCTCAGGCCTGGAGGGAGAGCGACAGAGAGCAAGGTGGTTCAGCAAGCCCGTGGGGCAAAGACAGACACGAAACCCAGGGCCAACATCAGCCAAGACACCCACGGGTGGCACCGCCGTTCCCCCACGCTCCCACCCCACAGCATGAGACGCCCGTAAGAACACAGGGAAGGGCTCAGTGTGATGGAAAACATCCGCGGAAAAGTACTTGCTTGTTGTCCAGCAGCAGCACGATGGGGTTCAGCTCTTTGCGGGACCGATAGTAGGCCCGGAGGGGCACGATGAAGTTGTACAGCCCGTTCCCCGCCGTCTCTGCCGAAACGATTATCAGTTTGTTCTTGAACCCGTAGGCTTTGGCATCCTCAAAGCTGTTGTGCTTGCAGCCCTGCGGGGTGGAAGGCAGCAGGGGGACTCAGCAGGTGGCTCTGGGGGGCTGCAGCCCCCTGGTCAGCCCCCGCAGCCCCACTGTACCTTGTCCAGCCTCAGGCAGCAGAACGGGGCTTTCTCAGGCAAAAGGTGGCACAGAGTTGGGGAGCTCCCAATGTAGGGGGAGTTTGGGGGGTAACCCTTCACGTACCTGCAGCAGAGAGAAAACCCAGCAGTGTGAGGGCACAGGGAGAGTTTCCATATATCCAAAATTCAGATGCTGGGGAAAAAAAACATTTAACAGCAGCAGCCCAGGATTCAAGCACATCAGTGGCAAATGCTCTGCAAAAGTTTCCTGCAGCAGCTGGAAATTTTCCCAAATACACATATTTAGGAATGTTTCTTGCTATGCAAAGGGCCGTGAGATTGTCAAGATGCAGGGCCAAAGCCCCACATTCCATGTTCCCAGCACGAGTGGAGAAGGCGGGAGACAGGACCACTGGAGGGAGACAGGGCAGTGAGGGCCAGGAGAGGACAGTGCTGAGCCAAATAAAGAAGCAAAAAACTCAATGGTCCATTTGTAGAGTTTGTTTAGAGAGGCATTTTAAAAATCGACATTCCTACTTCTGATGGAACCAGAAGCAGAAATTTTCATTTAAAGGGCAGCTAAAAGTGGACATGAATTCAATACCAATCTGTGAGGGTTCGTGGATATTCAGTAACTCCCCACACGGCTGTGACACCATCCAGACAGGAAACCAGTAAGGTAAGTCCTTCCCTGGCTGTCACAAACTAACAAACACCTTAAAAGCTGTCCATGGCACAGCTCTTCCTGTGGTCGTGGAAAAACCGAGAGGGGCTGAGCCTGGGCATCCCTCGGGCACCACTGAGAGTACCACGGTCCCAGGTTCTCCAAAACTGGAATGAACCAGAGAGAACTGGATCCAACCAGAACAAAGAGGATCCCAACCAGAACAAAGAGGATCCCAACCAGAACAAAGAGGATCCCAACCAGAACAAAGAGGATCCCAACCAGAACAAAGAGGATCCCAACCAGAACAAAGAGAATCCAACCAGAACAAAGAGAATCCAACCAGAATGAACTGGCCAAGGAAGGGCTCAAGGAACAGAGAGTGACTCACTCCACAACTGCCGACCCCTCCTCGTCCGACTGTGTCATCTCGTCCTCGGACTGGTCGCTGAGCAGGTCGCAGGGCAGAAGGGACGAGGTGTCTGCCAGCTCCAGGACGGGGGCGATGCTGGGCCGGCGGTTCCCGGAGCCGTTCTCGGCCGGCAGAGTCAGTTTGCTGCTGTTGGCAGGGCGACATTCCGTGTTCTGCAGGTCCATGGCCACTGTACCTGGACGTAGTGGGGGAGGGAAGCACAGCAAACACGCTCTAAGGAGGTGCAGAGAGCTGAGGGAGCACCCTGGAGCCCTGCACAGGGATGAGGTACAGCCCAGGGGCAACACTCAGCCATCCATGGGGAATGCAGGGAAAGCCCCCACCAGTGACCTCCAGCTGGGCACTGGTGTGGGGAGCATCTCCCTGGGGGCACAGCTCAGCCAGCCCAGGGCCTGCCCCTGTCTCCATTAAGCAGAGCCCAGGCCCTGGCCTTGCCAGACACCACTGCCCTGCTGGCACTCGCATCATTTCTGTCCCTTCCTTCACCCTTTGCCAAAGGTCCCTCTGTGAAGGAGCCGTGTGACAGGAACAGTGACAGAGTGTTCAGCAGAGCTCTCTGCGCCTTGCTGGGGGATAATCTATGCAAATTGCTGCTCAGGAGTACAAACACATAAATTATTTGCCTGAAATATAACGCGCTCGTGTGGCGCAGCCTCCCCAAAACCCGCTCTCCCCGGATACAAGCGGGAAGTAATGACTCATGGCATTTCTCATTCGCACAAATGCACCACTCGCTGCAGAGCGAACGATGCTTTCCTCGGCTTGGGAATCATAAACGTGATTTAGGATGTGGCCAGCAGCATTTCTTCCTCCAGCCCTGGAAATAATTGGGGGCTAAATCCAGGCTTGGGGGGTTTATGCAAACACCCTTAATGATAATGGACATCATGAGGTTTAATAAGGATATTTGAGCTTGCTGAGGGCACCCAGGGTGCCAGGAGATGTGTGTGTTGTACTGGTGAGGTGACCGGGAGAGGGGGTGCAAAAGGGTTTTCAGTGGCCTCGGCACTGGTGGGGGGCAGGGCAAGGAGTGTGCAAGAAGCAAAATAAAACCAAACCTGGGAAAAGAAACAAACCCAAACTTGAGGAGGGCAAGGGAGGGGTGTGTGCAGGCTCCTGCTCCCTGCGAGGGAGCCCTGCTGCCTCCCTGCCCACCAAGCCCCCCGACTCACCCATGCTGGCGATGATGCTGTGCACGGGCAGGCGGGACGGGCCGTCATAGCTGCCCCTCCCCGCAAAGCCCTTCTTCTTCTGCTTCTCCTCCTGCTTGAAGATGAAGGCAGAGTTCTCCTCCTTGGTGATGTTGATGTAGAAGCAGGTGTCGGACGCCGCCATGATGTGCCGCGGGCCGGGGTTGAGCAGGATGCTCTTGTTCTCCTCCCTCCGGATGCCGATCAGGCACACGCCGTATCTGCGTCGGGAGCACGAGGTGGGAATTCGCAGCTGGAGAGAAACCCCCTCCGGGCCTTTGTCCCTTCACAAGGGACCCTCCTGGCCCCCCCAAGGGATGCAGACTGGCAGGTATCTCCTGCCCAGCCCCGCCCGTTGCCCCCCTGCCCTCACTTCTTGTGCGCGTGGAAGGCGGCGTAGGTGAAGCTCTTCCCCTCGTACTCCATGAAGAACTTGCTGTCCCCCATGCGGATGTGATAGACCTCGTTGCCCGAGCAGCGCCCGTACATCCGCTGCCACTGCTCCGGGGACTCCTGGCCCTCCCTGCAACGACAGCAGCGGCGTTGGGATGGAGCCCTTGGTGCTGGGACGGGACCTCCCACGGTGCCAGGTCAGGACACCCCCATGGTGCCAGGTCAGGGCACCCCGGTGCTGGCACAGACCCCGGCACACCGGCCAGATCCTGGGGCAGAGCCACAGGGCAGGAGCACTGATAATCTCTGAAGCTGCTACCGAGCCCAGGAGTGGTGAGATGACGGTGGTGAGATGACAGCCACACATCACCACGAGCCTGTCGGCGTTTGCTGAGGACAAGCTTGTTTCCATCTCGGGTTTTAAGTGCCTTTTTATCTAACGAGAGCCCCTGCCGAGTGCAGAGGGAGGGTTCAGAGCCCGTGTTGGCAAACAGCTCCGAGCATGGGGTGAGAGTCATCTGGCAAGGATGTTTCATAACTGTTTTGATGGCACTTTACCCAAAATTCAGACATTTCTGACTGGCCAAGGAGTGCAGGACACGCACACCACTGCTCTACCGGGCTGGCAGAGCTCCTTCCAGCCATGCTGGATATACACCCACCAAAAAGCCTGCAGGGTCTGGGTATGCTCAGGCTGTGAATTCACCTTTCTGCCAGTGGGACTGTCCCCTATCTCCGGAAAGGTGGCATTGCCCAGCCCATCTGCACTGAGATGGTTCCCCTGCAAAATGGCTTTTGCTCTTGACCTGGATGGGGGTCCCAGACTCCACTGTGCTAACCCAAACACACTCCAGCCCCCCACCTTGTCCCCCTGGGCTCAGAGACCTCTGTGCTGCCGTCCCTCCATGCTCAGGCAGGGGCAGGGGAAGCCAGGGGTGGGGAGGGGTGAAGAGGGGAGGGCAGGGGCAGCACTCACTGGCCACGGGAGGTGTGCACCAGCAGCGTGATGAGGGTGGAGGTGGCAGGGCAGACGCAGTTCAGTGCCAGCATGGCATATTTGCACTCCTCTTCACAGACAACGTGATCTGAAAGGCAGAGGGGACCGTCACAGCAGGGAGGGGGATGGATGGTTTCCCTGGCTGGCAGTGCCTGAGGATGTGGTAATTTTGGGGTGGTGTTGGGGACTGGGTGTTTCCTCCTCCTGTCAATCCAGGAGGGCTTTCAGCTGATCACCAGCTGGGGCACAGCTCCTCCAACTCACCCGCAAACTTGACATGAAATTTGTTTTCTGGCTTTAAGATCTGAACGTAGAGGGGACAGTTCGGAGCAAAGTCTTTGACAGCCCAGGCCCTCAGGATGGTCTGATGGTCCTGGCCAAGGAGAAGAGCAACAAGAGCTACTTGGCTGATGGTTTATTTTCCCCGATGCCTCTACACCTGATGAGCTGCAAAACACCCACCACCCTGGAGATGTACAGCAAGGGCTCCTCCAGCAACCGCTGCTAATGGGGGATGACTGTGCCCCAAAACCCAGCACTGATGGGAAACCAGGACAGCAGAAGGAAGGTGAGCCCTCAGGGGGTCAGCCACCAGCGTACTGCTGCATGTCCCTGTGCCGTCCCTGTGCCATCCCCGAGGCTCTCCATGGTACTCAACCCCAACCTCTTGTCCCAGCTGCCTCCCAGCACCCTCCTGCGCTGGGCAGAGGTGAGATGCACCCATCACCCCAGTCCCCACTGCCTGAGATATGAACTCTCTCAGACTGTGCCATCCCCTGTCTGGGCTCACCGCCGCGGTCCGGTCCACCTCGTTCCGGCTGCTGAGGATGAAACAGGCTTCTCCATTGTCCATCCTGCAAAGAGAGAGCAGTGACCCCAGGAACTCCATGGGCCCACAAAGCTGGGCACTGCCTGCACCAGCCAGGGCACTGCCAGCCCCCTGCCAGCCCCCAGAGAAAGGACACCCTCATCACACATCTGGGGGACCTCACTGGGGACCCTGCTCTGGGGTTCTGGAACCTGCAGGCAGCTCAAGAGCGTGGCAGGACCGGCCTCGCCGGGGATGTGCAGGGTGTCCGTCTGCTTACTTGGCTCTCATGAGGTCCTGGTCCTTCAGTGCAGAGCCCTGGAGGTAGATCACTCGCTGCGACCACAGAGGGATCTGCAGGACCCGCCGCACCTGGATGTCCATCTCTGTTGGGCAAAGGATCACCACGTAGTAATCCTGGAAGAGAGAGGCCGGCGTGGGTCGGTAGTCCCCCAGCACAGAAAGGCTGTGAGCCCAGCACCGTGGGACAACACGCCTGGTCCTCACCTGCAGGCGTGGGTGGGCATAGAACTCGTTGAGGAAGTCCATGAGGAGATCAATCTTGAGGGAGCTGACGCAGAGCACCACGTGTTTCTCCGTCTGCGCGCGGTGGCGGCTGTAGTTGCCGCCCGACTTCTGCCGCTCCATCCACAGGTAGACGAGCTCCTCGAACTGCAAACGGAGGCAGAGAGCTGATGCCCCCATCGGCAGGGCTGCCCCGGGGCAGGCTCTGCGTGCCTGTCCATCCTCAGCCACGCGGGTCTAACCTGGAGCGGCAGCACGACCAGGGCGACGCAGATCATGATGACGACGAGGAGCTGGGAAGGCCAGATCTTTGGTGTCACATCTCCATAGCCCACGGTGGAAAAGGTGACGATGCAGAAGTAGAAGGACTTGAAGAGGGAGAGCTTCTCACCTGCTCTTTCTAAATGCTGGATGCCACAGGTCCTGGAGGGAGAAAGCCCCATCCTAGCCCAGGAGACAGGGCAGCATAACCCCACAGACCTGCAGCTCGAAGTCATCTTGCTAAACACAAGTGTCACCTCAGTCTTGCTGGATCAGAATTGTAGCCTCACCCAGAAACACATCCATGGCCCCAGCAGCAGGAGATGCCACGGGCCAGGAGCACTGCTGAGCTCCAAGATGGCATTAGTCACCCACATCAGAGCACCATCTTTATTGCCAAAACCTCATGAGCCTGAAAGCTTCATTTCTTCCCCGTTCAGCAACTTAATGATGCAATATGCCCCAAATCCAAACCAAGGGAGCCAGAGGAAGATTCAAAGTCCAATTTAGAGCTAAGTAGCCAGTGATGAGCACTGCACCCCCCCACCCCAAAGGAACGGCCTTCTTGTTGGAAACACAGGGTAAAAGGCTCAGTTAATTAACAGGAGCCCCAGTGGCCTGCTACACAAATTTGTGGGGGGAGGAAGAGCGTGGTCAGAGCCAGCGAGTGTGATGGGTTCTGGTGAACAAGCCATCACACATCAGAGCCCATGTCCCTGTGGGAAGCTGCTGTCCCTGCTCTGAAATTCCTACCACCCAGCTCCCTCTGAGAACACCCTCATCCTCACACACGCCTGCTGAAAAGTTCCTGATAAAATCCTGGAGTTAGGGAGGATAATTAGGTTGGTTCAGAACCTCCCTCCCGGTGTTTCAGGGCACTGGGAACGAAGCAAGGCAGGGAGGTGTCAGCCCTGCAAGAGCCCAGCTCTACCATCAGCCCGGGACGGGCACAGCTGGTTTCCCTGGACAAGGAAGGGGATGGATGTAGTGAAATGAAGAGCAACACTCACCCCGTGAAAACGAGACACAGGAGGGTGCAGATCAGAATGAGCACCTGGTTAAACATCGCGGACTGCGTCCTTTGGATGGCTCGGTGCAGGTCGTTCTGGGGAGAGAGGAGAGGGCCCACACTGGCTCAGAGAGGCTGGGGGCACAAACTCCTCCAGCTGTTCTCTTGCTGGCTCCAGCAGTGCCCCTCCCAGATGAAGGTCAGGCCAGTATTTGCCCCTTGGAAAGGGATGTACATTCCCATGAGCAGGTCTGGGATCTGCTGCCGGGAGAGACAGCTCGAGTGGGCAACGTGGGAATGGCTGAAACACCTCCTCCCCGGCCATCCCTGTCAACATGCAGCTCCTGCTGCTCCTCCAGAGCAGGGCACAGCCTGGCATTCCCAGCTGGCAAAGCCTCACCTCCCACCAGCCCGGCACGGCTGCACACACTGAGCACCAAAACCTCCCCAGAGCCAGGGGCAGCCAAGGGCTCCCCTTCCAATCCCACTGCCCTCCACATCCCCGAGGAGCTGGACAAAAGGGGTCACTCACAATCATGTTCTCCAGGGCATACTTGGCCAACCAGCAGTTTAGAAACACGGGAATGAACAAATTCCGCAGAGGCGGCCAGAATATCTACAAAAGCAAGAGTTATTCGCAGAAAAATCCACGCTCTTTAAAAAAATAAAGCTATAAACAGTCAATTCAAGCCCTTTCTGGAAGGATCCATCTCCAAGCTGAGCAGAGGCTGCTGCCAAACACGGCCTTGCTCCCCCAGCTGCACCGGAGCAGCTGAAAAGGGAAAATGGATTTTGGGATAACGCTCCAGAGAAAGTCATTATATTGTAAAATATTGAAGGAAAAATTTCCTGCCAGCTTTAAATACTACTTGGCCAGACATCCATTTCTCTGTATTTCACCTCCGAAGCTACAGCACTTACTACACTTAGAGCTGCTCTTAAATGTCACCGGGAAACACTCACCGTGATAATAAATGGCACCGTGTTGATCATCTCAAGGATGAAGGAAATGCGAAAAATTTGCTCCCAGATGTTCCCCTGAGGAATTAAAAACAAAAAAGAATTAAATAAGCTTCAAACTTTCCCAAAGGACAATTAAAATGCTCCCTCTCTGCCACAGACCCTGCTAGATGAGGGAAATATGCTTCAGGAAGCAGGAAGATGCTCTGGTTTGCCTGCGGGAGAGATGAAGTGGTTGTGGCAGGCACACTGAGGTCAGGAAACATTCCCAAACCCTCCAGTCCTCTCCACAGCCACCACATCCCTCTGTCTGTCACTGCTGCTGGGGGACGACAACGTTTCATGCAAGGAGGGAGAATGAGAGTGACTGTTAGGACTCGCTGGCACTCAAACCAGGGGCGTGACGCAGGGTCTGAGTCTCTTCTGCCAGCTCTCCCCGGGTCTCTGAGAAGATGCCATTTGTTAAGGTCACTCTTTTTTGGCCACTTTAAGGGGCTTTGGTCCAAAGGAGTCAGCTTGTTCCTGTCCCTGTCTGGCTTGGAGCAGTGCCCACGGAGGCAGCAGAGCTCAGCACAGGCAGGAGTCACGCTGCCGACCTCAGCTCCAGCTCCTCAGCCTGAGGAATCTCGGTGTGTGTCAGCCTGTCCTCCCTTAAAAACACGTGTAAAACAGGTCTGAATTTAAGGGAAAGCAGAAAAAGGAGATATTCTGCTCCGCACAACACTTATCCAGGAGCCCAAGGGGGAATGAGAAAGGAAAACAGCCGGAGCCAGCTGAGACATCGCCGAGACAGACATCCCCTGAGACACTCCAGACTCAGGCAGCTCCAAACAGGAGCAATGAATTCATGCCAGGGGGGTAGAGTCAGGCTGTGCATCACAACCACCCCCCGCCTCCCTGGGCACTCACCTTGTAGCTGAGATAGATGAGCAGCATGGTCTCCAGAAAGCTGATGAGAGCGATGCTGACCTGCAGGGACACGGGGAAAGGCTCTGGGGGCTCCCTCCGGGCTCTGTCAGTCCACCAGAGCTCACAGAGCCCCCCGTGCCAAGGGGAGCCCCTGGGTATCACAGGTGGGGCAGAGCTCCAAGCTCAGCTCCTCTGTGCTCCTGCACAGCCATGCCAAGGGCTCACCTGCACAGCCCACAGCGGTGTTTTTCTATCCACCCAGAAGATGTGGGACCTGCAAAGAAAATCCCAAATGGATCTAAGCTGCAGCCCAGCTACCAGCCCCACTGAATGCAAATCCAAGGGCACTGGTGCAGGACCAGCACAGGTACTGGTGTTCCCTACTGCACAGTTGGCTCAAGCAGCCTCTGCACTGGGAATAAGCCATTCCCAAGGGTGCAGCCACAGGCATTTGTCCATGGATTTGATTCTGGGATGCTGCTCCACATTCCTTGAGCAGCCCCACGAGCAAGAAATGGCCATGGGCAGCTGCCAGCACCAGCCACCCCCATCCCTGCATTCCCACACCCTGGCAGGGCCAGACCCCAGCCCTGGAGCAGCTCTGACTCACCAGTTTATGTTCGTGGACTGGTTAAATGCTGTGTAATTCTGCTTTTCACATTCCCAGCTAGGAGAGAAAGAGCAAGGAAAAGCAGTCAGGGAGCGGGAGGAGGAACAGGGATGCTGGGATTGACCCCCCAGGCCCACGCGGTGCCCACGCTGCTGGGTGCTGATGCTGGGGGAGGCACCAGGACAACACTTCCATGGATTCCTACAGCCAGGGCTTTCCACAGGAGTCTGTCTCACCCAGGCAGCTTTGAACATCTTATTACTGGAGAATAAAACCCCTCAGATACTTCAGCCCATACCGGAGATGCTGCGGAACATCAACACTCCTGAGGTACGAGGCTCCCTGGCACAGCGTGGAACACAGGGAACTGGGAATTAATTACCAGGTTACAATTAGCAAAAAGCTGCTGAGCTTCAGCTTCTGGGACAAGGCACAGCATCCTGCCAGGCAGCAACACCGAGCCAGAGCTCTCCCTGCCTTGCTGTGAGGGATGTGTTCCCGCTGGCCAGCCTTTATTCTGTCACACACCCTCAGGAAAGTGGAATTCCCTGAGCTGCAGCTGCACTAAACCTTTCAAGGATGAGCATCCGTGTCCTGCTTTGTTCTCACGGGTTTGAAAGCACTTTTGGAACGTGCAGGTGCACTTGGTAGTCTGCAGCCTTTACAAGGAGAAAATCAAACTGCCTATTCTCCAAGCTCTTAGAAAAAAAGCACGATAGTTTGAGAGCTAAACAAAGCAAGGACATATTAAAAATAGGCTTATACTGAGACCCAGAGCAAAGCTGATGTATGGAATCATCTGTCACCTCAGGGATCTAAACAGCACAATGTATTTCCCCTCCCAAATGCTTAAATGGGATTTAATGTAAATGTATTCAAGGGCATCAGTATTCAGAAACTATTTGCACGGTGATGCACTCGAGTCATGAGCTCTTGCCTGTGTCTGAAGGCCACGTTGCCCCCTGACCAAGCCAGACAGCTCTTGGAAATGAACGTGACCTGAATTCTTCCCACATCCTCTCCCCGTGCTCCAGGCAGGGCCAGTGAGTGCCCACACACCCATCCATGGGATCTGAGCAGGGAGCAAAGCCTTCCAGCCTGGGGAGATTTGCTGAACCACCAGTTCAAACAGCTGGAGTGATAAAAACCATCTCCGCACCTGCTGTGAGCGGCTGCCACTGCCTGCACAGCCAGCCCTGCCCAGGGGCACTCACCAGCCTATGCCCTCCTCGGGGTTGTCGAGCAGCACACGGACGATGTACAGGAGGCACGTGAGCAGCTTCAGGGAGAAGTTGAAGAGCCGGATCCTCAGGCCTGGGGTGGAGGGGAGCATGGAATGGGGCAGGCAGCATTCCTACGCACCCCAAACCCCCTGGGCACCCCAGGCACCCTCTGCATCCCGGGTGCTCCGTGTACCCTGGGCAGTCCCCGTCCCCCACAGCACAACCCCTTTAGTTTGCCACGAGCTTTGCACAGCCCCACTCAGCACGGGACCCCTCTGAGCCCCAGGGCAGCACAGGAGTGTTGCTCATGCTTTGCCCAGGGCTCTCCCGTGTCCTCCCCAGTGTCAGATATGCAGGAGCCTAATACAGAAATAAATAACAATGAGTCAGCTCCTTGCTGACCCCAATAGACATGAGAGACGAATGAGGAGCTGCTGGAGTGTGTCCTCCTCATTAGCAGGCATCCATTAAAAAGCAGCAGACCAGTGCTCAACCCACTGCAACCAGCTTGTAGGAGGAGGGACAGCGAGCAAAAACTGCTGCTTTATCCACTCTCCCTCCCCAGCCAGTTCATCGGGTCGTTACTCAAATTACAAGTGAGAAATTCATCACATTTTCATTAAAAACTTCCCCGTGGGCACCCTGTTGTGCTGGGCTCCAGCTTTACAAGAAGACAACAGGATGCAGGGAGAAAAAAAATAAAATGTGAATTTCTAAATTAACGAGCAGGCTCCCTCCAGACAGCTAATGACATCTCAGAGAAAGAAAATAAAAACACCATTAGTCAAGTGGGGGCTAATCCGGGTGGCTGGAGCAGGAGCGGGTAGCTCACAGTCTGCCCTGCCCGTCCCCATGGCCTCAGGGAAGCACAATGAGCTCTGTGATGGGGACGTTCACTCCCTGATGGGGACATTTGCTCTCTGATAACCACAGGCAGCTCCTGGCACCCACCCTGCTCACAGCCGGTTTGTCCACCTGGTTCCCGTGCTGGGGCTGTTCCCAGGGAACAAAGGTGGCAGGAGGCATCCCATCCTCCCCGTGCAACCACGTCCCCCAAACCAAACTGGCCAACACCCAACAGAGAGGCCAAGAGGCAGCAGCAGCCCCGGGCTGGGGACACACGGGGACACGGCCACCAGCAGATGGCAATGGCTTCTCATCCCAGAGGACAGAGCGTGGCTCTCCCGGCTCGGGCAGGGTTTGGTTTCCCCCAGAACACGCACACTCCATGCCCAGAGCACTCACTGGATCGCTGGTTTTTGATGAAGAAGAGCTTCAGCCGCTCCTTGAAGGTGTTTTCATTCACGTAGAACTCGACCTGCACCCTGCGGGGAAAGCGCCCGGAGGAGCCCGTCAGTGGGGTGGCAGGTCAGAACAGGTCCCCCAGGAGCCCTGTCCCCCCATCCCAGCTGGGTGACCACCTTTACAGCCCACAGACAACCCTGGCCTCAGCCCCAGGCTCCCAGCTGCTCCCACAGTACCGAACCACCAGTACCACCAGTACCACCAAGACCTGATACATCACTGACCACCAAAGCAGCAGATATGACCCACGGGCCCAGGCCTGCTTTGGGCTGAGGGCTTTGCTTTCATTCCCACACAACCAGCGGACATCAGACCTACAACCTTCTCCTTCCACACACGCTTTACAGTGTCCAAAACTTCTCAGAAAAACAGTGGCCTTGGAGCAGCCTCCCCCAGCAATGTTTTATCAGCTCCAACAGCCACAGCTGCAGCAAAGTAGGAGCTGGCAAGGGCAACATCCCCACTACTGCCCTGGCTCTGCCTGGGTAGGGAAAACATTCAGCATCGAAGCTGTTAAAAATCAATTCAGCTCTAAAAGGAGAAAATTTCCCTTTGTTGCTAAGATACCACATTTGGTCATTCCAGAAAAACCCAGGAGCTGACAACCAACTCCAAACATCACTTGGCATCTGGAGCCACTGGTGACTCGTGGCACAGGGACAAGGCACTGGGACAAGAGTCACCAGCCAGGGCACTTCACAGAAACCAGCAGGGAGGAGCCACATTTCTGGCGAATCCAAAAATGTCCCGTCCACTGCTGTGACCACCACAGGAATTTCTTCATTGGCTTCTCCTGCCTTCAGGCCTGACCCCCACCCCACAGCCCTCCCACCAGTCCCACATTCCGGGTGGATGGGAGAAAACCTCACCAAGGCTGGAGGTTCCTCCCCATGGGCGTCAGCAGGGGCTGGGATCAAGCCCACCTGGGTGACAGGTGTGTGGGCAAACCCAGCCTCAGCTCAGCTCATCTGCTATGACCTCCCCCAGTACTTTATAAATGCCTGCAGCCCTTTGCAAAGCCACGGCTGACCCCAGGCAGGGTTTAAATCACACTGGTCTTGCCAAGTGCCAGCAAAACAGGATCAGCTCCTCCTGCTCAGCCTTAGACTGAGCAAGACAAAGTCTGCTCATTATTAGTCCGGCCCATAATGGAGTTAAGCGCCACGAATTAGCCACTTCCCCCAATTCACTGTACTCAATAGGTCCCTTAAGTAAGTGCTACTGTTATTACTCATTTTTTAACTCTACAGAAGAGCTCATCAAGACCTCATTAATCAGGCCTATCTCCCAGGCAAGGCACAGATCAGGGTGAGCGAGTTCCCTGTGACAGTCATTAAACTGCCCATCCCAGGTTATTTTGCCGGGGCGCACGTGCTGCCGGCTCCGGCTGAGCGTGTCCCTGGCACAGCCATGGGCTCGGGATTTATTGGGAAGCAGCTGCTCCTCGCTCTGACACAGGGGGATAAACGAATATTCACCGAGCAGTCACGCCCAGCTGGCTGGGCAGCAAATTGGGAAGGGGGTTTATGAGACCCCTCGTCCTGGGCCCCACACCAGGCAGCCCAAGAGGCAGGAGGGGGCCCAGAGGGGTTTTCCACCAAACCTGGTACTCGTTCACCATGAGAAGGGAGCAAGGAGGCAGGTGGGCAAGGACAGACCCCACTGCAGGGAGGAGAGCAGGAGAATTTAGGGGCCCTGGCTCACCAGCATGATGCCTCAGGAGCAAACAGCACTAACGCAGACCTTCAGAAGCCCGGCTTTAACGCGTGTCAAAATTAATCGTTTCCAAAGCCAGACTCGGCAAATAATTTTCAGCGCCAGGGCATAAATCAGCTGCCACGACTGCTCACAACACTGCACACAGGCTAATTGCTCCTTCTCCACATTAAAAATGCCCAGGAAATGCTGGGAACTGGCTTTCAGCTTGGACAAGAGCGCTGAGCACCCCATTCATCAGAGTCCCTGAGGATTAAGCGCCTTGAGGAGACGGAGACTTCAGGGAGCACGATTCCCCTCCCAGACATTCGTCTCTGTATCAAAGAAAAAAACAGCAATATAAATCTCTGTCTCCAGCCAGATGGTTCACTGATCTATAGCTCTGCAGCCCACCTCGAGATGATGGATATAATTGCTGGTGGATAAAAGAAGTAAACGATTAGATCTAACTTTTCATGACAAAGTAGCCCATGTATTCATCCATCCTGATGGCTGCAGGAGGAAGAACACTGGGAAAGCAACTGAAGTAGGTCTCAGGAAGGGGGGGAAGGGGGTGTTTATCACTGAAAAAGAATAAAGGAATAAAAGAACACAGAAAGAACATGTTCCTGTGCAGATAATCTGCCCTCCCCAGAGCTGTAGGGGGGCCCCACTCCAGCACTGGCACCTGTTCTGCAGCCAACACCCCACTGGCCCAGGGCAGAGTGAGGGATGGCCTTTACCAGGCAGCTGCACCATCCAAAAATATCAAAGCTCCTACTCCCTTCCCAGCTGAGGGAAGGAGATGATATCACGTAAAACGTACCCTTTAATTTCATTGTCAAGAATTAACGTGAAATAAAAATCAAGCAAAACTCTGACTGAGTTGACACCCCAAAACATACCCCAAGGGCTCTGCCTTCCCTGCAGCTCAGACAGGATGGTCTGTTCAAACTGCCCCCTCCCCGCTGCCATGGCTGGGCATCCCTCCCTTTGGGAGCATCCTTTCCACTGGCCAAGCATCCCTCCTGCCAGTCAAGCATCCTTCCCACTGGGAGCAACCTCCCCACTGGGACCATCCTTCCCACTGGCCAACCATCCTTCCCACTGAGACCATCCTTCTCACTGCCCAAGCATCCCTTCCCCCAGGACCATCCTTCCCACTGGCCAACCATCCTTCCCACTGAGACCATCCTTCTCACTGCCCAAGCATCCCTTCCCCCAGGACCATCCTTCCCACTGGCTAAGCATCTTTCCCACTGAGACCATCCTTCTCACTGGCCAAGCATCCCTTCCCCCAGGACCATCCTTCCCACTGGCCAAGCATCCCTCCTGCCAGTCCAACATCCTTCCCACTGAGAGCATCCCTCCCTCTGGCCAGGCAGGGTGGTGCCAGCCCAGCCCAGGCAGCTCCAAGGGTCACCAGCAGTGATCCACTCTGCAGGCAGGGAGATGCAGCACAGCACACCTCTGCCCCCACCTCTCCCCCCCTGAACCCTCCACGGGCCGTGTGGATAATGATCCCAGCACAAGTTTTGTTATAAACCCTGTGCTTGGAAGTGTAATTACTGCTATTATGCACTTCATAATGCCTGAGCGAGTTCATTCTCCTCGCTCTGTTATTTATTGTACTTTATTAATCTAAGATTAGAGCCAATTTGTTGTAAGATGATGAGTTCCCAAAAAAAGACACCACAGTTTGTTCGGAAAAGTGCAGGATGAAAGACCAGGATGAGCACATCCCACCCCATCGGCATTAAAATAGACACCCAGGAGCACAGCCCTGGCTCTGCACCTGAACCCTCCCCAGGGAGCTGGGGACAAACAAAGTTCTCTTAAAAAAGAGGGAAATACAAAAGAAACAGCAACCCAGTTGCAGCCCCCAACACGGGCAGCGCAGGCAGGGACAGGGGTGGGTGATGTCCCCCCAAACCCAGCATTCCCAGGACACTTACATGGGCAGTCAGGCACAGGCAGCTCCCTCCGATCCCCACGGCATGTGACAACTGTTGGGCTTGGCCTGAAACCTGAGACATCCCTCCCTCCCACTCCAAAATCCAGCTCCAAAATCCACCAGCCAGCCAAGGGAAGGACCTGCCAGCTCTGCCCTGGGACCTGCCCCAAGCCACAGCGCTCCTTTCTGAAGGACTCGGGTGCCCAGGGTGTTTTTGCTGTATTTTATAAGACACCTCTTGCCGTGAGAAATGTGTCTGCAAATAAATATTGCCCTTGACAGGAAACAAAAGAATCTTAGTTTTTAGCTCTTTGCCCTCACACTACAGCTGGGTGGGAAACGCTGTTTTCAGCAGAATCCCAGAATGGTTTGAGTTGGAAGGGAGGGACCTTAAAGCTCATCCCATTCCAACCACCTGCCATGGGCAGGAACACCTTCCACTAGACCAGGTTGCTCCAAACCTCATCCAACCTGGGACAATTTCTTGTCTCAGGACATTTCTCAAGAAATTTCCCCCGTCCTGTAGCAGGATGCAAATGAGACTCTTCAGAGATTTCTTGGGGAAAAAAAAAAGAACAAACCAACCCACCAGCAAAATCCTAGAAATCTCTGCAATACTCGGCCAAGGCAGCGCAGTCCCAGGTGAGACCCCACTCCGACCCCCTGCTCTGGCTCAGCCCACAGGACAGCTCTGCGTCCTCTGTGCAAATCCGCCTGGATCGCATACATCAGAAATGCTGCTGCGGCCAAGTCTGGAATTAGGGGGATGTGCTGCTGGCCCAGGGGGGCTCCCCAGACTGTGGTGCCAGGCACAGCTCCGGGCAGAGGAAGGTGAGGAGCAGGGCTGGAAGTGCAGGGCTGCAGCATTTCCTCTCCCCCCCTGCAGCACGAGGAGCAGCAGAAGACACTGTGCAGAAGGCACAAGGATGCTGGCAGGGCACCACGCCACGGCCAGGCTGCCTCCGCTCCTGCTCAGCCTCCGGAGCAGCCGGTGCCAGCCAGGCCCCACGGGCACCAGGGGAGCCTGAGCTGAGGCCAAATCCTTCCCAAACCTCCAAACCAGCCGGCCTGAGGCTCAGGTACCTGCTGATGGCAACCACATTGTCTACCCAGGCATATCTCCTGCAGCTCCAGCCCTCCTGATTCCCCTGGGGATGCTCTTTCCCTTTTTCCCACTGTTTTCTTTCTGGTAACAGATGTTTGGGTACAGAGGCTACAGTGAGACAGATGCCAAAGCGAGCTTTGTGCACTGACCCCCTCTGTGACCTGTGTTTGCCATCCTCTGGCTATCCCAGGGCAAGCAGAGGATGGGGGGCAGCTCCAGCCCTTCCCACCAGAGCTCCTGGCTCGCCAGCACGATGAGCTGCTCCCGGTGCAGGGTTTGGAGATGGAAAGTGGGAATAGCTGTACAGGCTGTGTGCACACAGACAACCTGGCTGCCTGCCAAGGGGAGAGACAGGGAACAAGCTGCCCCCACGCTCCATAAGCAGTAATTGAACAATTACTCAAAGGAGGAAGGTTGTGGTTTCCGCAGGGCTGCACCAGTGAGCGTGCAGAGAACAGCTCCAAACACGAGGTGCACGGCTCCCCCCGGGGGTCCCTCATCGGCCAGGGGGGTGTGTGGGTTCACCCCTCCTGCGGAGCAGCCAGGCAGGATTGATGCTGTGCCACCGGCCAAAGGCGGCTGGACACCCGTCACCTCCCAATAGAGCCGTGAGGCAGGAGCTTTCTCCATGAATACCTCGGCTTCTCCAGGGCACCGCCAAACACCGGGGAAGTCTCTCACTGCGGCAACTTCCCCAGTAAATCTCTGGCACAAAGCAGCTATGGAGGGATGGGGATCCAGGGCATCACTTCAT
The DNA here is from genome assembly GCA_013396775.1 of Cephalopterus ornatus. Taxonomy (NCBI): domain Eukaryota; kingdom Metazoa; phylum Chordata; class Aves; order Passeriformes; family Cotingidae; genus Cephalopterus; species Cephalopterus ornatus. The sequence continues at coordinate 169,225 of VZRE01003669.1, forward strand.
CTCTTGCTTTGAGGGCCAGAGCCCCCCTGGCCAACAAGGGAAGGGGAGAGGGAAGACCTGTCTCAGGGCGAAGGGCTGGGACCGGGAGAGAGAGTTTCAGTGGCTGGGAGGTGCAGGAGAGCACTGGGGAGACCAGTGGTAGAGGCTGCATAGTCCAAAAGGTCAAGTATTCCAAATCGGAGAAATCTACCTGGTTTTAGTGTATCACTTTCCTCCCACATCCCTTAGTAGGTGCAATACTGAAGCTGCTTCCCCACTCATTCTGCAGAGTCCCAGGCGATCCCGATGGATTAGGGCAGTGCCCAGGGCGGAGGTGCTCAGCAGGTACCACAGCAGTCTCTAACAGGCACTATCACATCCACCACAGCAGTGTCACATCCACCACGGCAGTGTCACAGCCATCATGGCACAGTCACATCCACCACGGCACTGTCGCATCCTCCATGGCACTGTCACATCTGCTACAGCAGTGTCACAGCCACTGTGCCACCATCGCATCCACCAGGGCACAGTCACAGCCACCACAGCATTGTCACAGCCACCATGGCACAGTCACAGCCACTGTGCCACCATCACATCCACCACAGCACCGTCACAGCCACCACGGCACTGTCACAGCCCCCATGGCACAGTCACAGACCCCATGGCACTGTCACAGCCACCACGGCACAGTCACAGCCACCACAGCACCATCACAGCCCCCATGGCACAGTCACAGCCACCACAGCACCATCACAGCCCCCATGGCACAGTCACAGCCACCACAGCCCTGTCCCAGCCCTGTGGAAAGGCAGCTGTTCCCACTGGCTCCCGCATCCCCAGGAATGAGTTTGCTGAGCTGCCCGGGCTCATGGCAGAGCCCATGCTGAGACACATCACAAACAGAGATCAGCAAAATTGACTCCCACATCAACAGCCACACCGCACCAAGAGCCAGGGTGCCGTGCCTCACAAGCTCAAAAACTTGCTTCTCATGATTTTGTCCATTTACCATGGGAATAACTCAGGAAAAAACCCATCTCCTATTTCATTATGGAGAGCGATTTTTGCCCAGAGAAAGAATTGATATTGCCAACCACTCTGCAGCAAATTAAACCCAGCTGGGTGCAGGTAATGTCATCCTGGCTCCAGCAGCAACGCTGCGGTTTTATTTTTGGGGGGATGGAAAGCAAGCTCCAAGCAGCCACTTCTGGAAGAACTCTGCCAAGACGAAGGTTGGCTTCTCAGGACAACTCAACTTGCACCATGAGAGGAGCAATTCCCTGAACTCATCCACACAAACACTCGTGTGCCAGTGGGACAAGGGTTGGGCAGGAGGCACCAGGCTGAGGGCACTGAGCTGGGACACAGGCTCTGGCCAGCCAGGAAAGGCTTCATGAATCTGTAACGATATAAAAAATCTCCTGCTGGACTTTTTTTTTTTATATATATACATATATATACTATTTTTTATTAGGGAGGACATTGCAACGAGAATGGGATTTTTATCGATCCCTCGTTCCCTGAAGGCAGCTGCAATCCCTCTCCAACTGTACTCAGCGGTTGCAGGGCTCATTTCCAGGCACCAAACCAAGCACTGGAGGAAGCAGGGACACACTCAGGGGTTCAAGTTGGAGATCACAGAATGGTTTGGGTTGGAAGGGACCTCAAAGGTCATCTTGTTCCACTTTCCTGCCATGGGCAGGGACATCTTCCACTAGCCCAGGTTGCTCCAAGCCCCGTCCAACCTGGCCTTGGACACTTCCAGGGATGGGGCAGCCACAGCTTCTCTGGGCAACCTGTGCCAGGGCCTCCCCACCCTCACAGGGAAGAGTTTCTTCCCAATATCCCATCTATCCCTGCCCTCTGGCAGTTGGAAGTCATTCCCCCTTGTCCTACTATTCCATGCCCTGGTCAAAGTTCCTCTCCAGCTCTCTTGGAGCCCCTTTAGGCACTGGAATGTGCTCTGGGAGCACCCGATCCAGACCTCTCCCTGGGGACCCAGGGCTCTCGCTCAGCACTGAGGACACATCCCCAGCCACGGGCCCTGGGCAAGGATGTGCTCATCCCTCAAGTCATCGTCCCACTGTCTCCCATCCGAGGTCTGGATGCTGCTCATGGCTGGGCAGTGGCACCACTTGCTCCTAACAAAATAATTATAATAGTTTTACAAGATTGAAACCCAAAAGAAGGGAAGAAGCAATGGAATAACACGCTGTGCTTCATCTGGCTTATTTGTTTTGCAACATTGGAGGCTGACACTCATGAGTCTGCTCCTCTAATTGCTCGTGCTGATGAATCTGCGTTGTTTAATTAGGGTCTGTGCATGGAGCTCATGGTTAACGGGTAATGGACAATCTGCTGCCAAGGATATCACTCCCTCCCCAAGAAACCTGTCAGCCCCTGGGTGCATATACTCCTCCCCACAGAGGGGATCATTTCAGAAGGGTTTGCTGGTGCCATACACAATTCTTCGGAGCCAAGAGCAGTAATGAACAAATCTTGTGCTTAAAAGCAGAATAATCATGGGATCACAGACTGGTTTGGGTTGGAAGGGACCTTTAAAAGTCACCTAGTTCCATGGGCAGGGGCACCTTCACTAGACCAGGTAGCTCAAAGCCCCATCCAAGGTGGCCTTGAACGCTTAGAGCATCCACCCTTAATCCATCACTAATTTAAAGCCAAGTCTAACCACTGTTCTCAGCAGCAGGTACTGCCCAAAATACTTGGCTCACCAGTGCACACACACCACACAAACCCCCCAAATTCCAATTTTTGCTCTCTGGAGAACACTGGTGGCTCCTCCCTGTCAGCAGAGCGACAGTCCCCGGGGCCGGCGGTGCCAGCGCAGCCCTCGCCCCTTCCCGCGGCGCCGGCGCGGGGAAAACACGCGGAGAACTTACTGTGAGAAGGAGGAATCCACGCTGAAGTCCTCGGCGTGAGGCCTACAGAGCGAGAGCATCACAGCAGTGAGGGAAGGCACAGCCACCGGGGTGGAACCGGCACAACAGCCCAGGCTGTGCCGCCGGGAACGCCAACAGCGAGGCACAGACGTCACCCCACTGCTCCAGCGGGGTCACGCCACGCCTGGGATGTGTCCCCATTCAGGTCCCACTGCGGGGACACCAGGGGTACAGTGATGCTCTGGTGGCTTTGCCAATGTAAATGGCCCCTTTAAGGACTCAGCTCCGTGGATAAAAACAATTTTTATGCCTTTTTTTTTGTTGTTTTGTTTTTGTTTTTTTTTTTTTAAATGAGCCTCACAAATGGCATCGCTGCTCTGCCACCGATCAGCGTCACACTTTCTCTCTGCAGAGAAATCAGGCTTTGGAAGGGTGGTGTTTTTAGGGGTTGGGGGTGTTTTTAGGAACTCAACGTCGTGTTTCTCCTGGGCTGGTTTTGCAGAGACACAAGTGATGGAAAAAGAGAAGGGAAAATAAAATAGAATAAAAAATAAATCAAATCAAATAAAATCAAATAACAGAAAGGAAAAATGAGGGTAAGGCGGGGGGGTGAGGACGAGGGGGGAAAGGAGAACAGAAAGAAATATGAGAGCGGGTGGGAAGCAAAGAGCCTGTGCTCGTGTACTGTACATCCCAGAGACAGACAGACAGACAGGCAGCACACAGGGCTATGGAACACAGCAATTAGAGCTGCAAAGGGAAAAATTCCATTTGCAAAAGTGATGCTCTTCCAGAGATCCCTGGGATGGCTCTGGGTCCCCATCACCACCAGCATCAGCTGAGCCACAGCCCTTCCCTGCTCCAACAGTGCCCTCTCTCCTCTCCTTATTTACCACAAGCCAGGACAACCTGGAGAAATATCATCCAAGCCAACGGGGCATTTGCAGCTCATAAAGATTTTTCTTGCCTTTTGCTTTTGCTTTATGAGGGCGCAGCACTCCAGCACAGTGCAAACTAAATAAAAGCAATAAATCCACATTTCAGTGAAAATGGGAGTCCAAAGGAAGAAGATCCATCCCTCAGCTCCCGGGCACACAGAGCAGCCTCCCTGCGACGTGATTTACTTTGCTGCTGCTCCTCGGCTCTGATCTGGGTGAAGGCTGCAGGGGGGAGCTCAGAGGGAGCACAGGATGTGCCCACCGGAGCCACCACCCCCAGGGGACACCAACAGCAATGTCCCCACACCTCAGACCCAGGAAACCCACGGAGATGCTCTGTTTGGGAGAAATGATGGGGCCTGGCAGGAAGGAGCAGGGATTTGGCAGGGGGTGAGGTGATGCTGTCTAGACACAGCCCCACTTCCCACGAGCAGGAGGCTGCACAAGAAGAAGGGTTCCCAACCCTAAATGGGGATTTCTTGGGGCAGGAGGGCTGGGGACAAATAGGACAAATCTTGTGCTTATCAGTTCCCTTAAAAGCAGCATAATCATGGAATGACAGAATGGGTTGGGTTGGAAGAGACTTTAAAGCTCATCTCATTCCACCCCCTGCCATGGGCAGGGACACCTTCCACTAGCCCAGGTTGCTCCAAGCCCCGTCCAACCTGGCCTTGGACACTCCCAGGGATGGGGCAGCCACAGCTTCTCTGGGCAACCTGTGCCAGGGCCTCCCCACCCTCACAGGGAAGAATTTCTCCCCAAAATCCCATCTAACCCTGCCCTCTGGCAGTGAGAAGCCATTTCCCCTTGTCCTGTCACTCCAGGCCCTTATCCAAAGTCCCTCTCCAGCTCTCTTAGAGTCCCTTTAGGTACTGAAAGTCTCTCCAGAGGCTTCTCTCCTCTGGGCTTAACACCCCCAGCTCCTGACCCTCTCCTACCTGCCTCTCACCCCTCTGCCCTGCTCATTCTCAGCTTTCTTGTGCGACCCTCTGGGAGCAGTAAGTTCACACCAAGTGGTCCCTCACAGCAAGAACAAGCCCTGGGGTGGGTCTATCAACTGTGCTGTCCCTCAGAGCAGTCCTGGCATTTATTAGTGACAACCATCCCAGATTTTCTCCAGCCGCAGACCAGAGGCAGGCACAGCCCCCAGGAAGGAGCCCGCCAGCTCAGCCTCCCTCCTGCCAAATTGGATTATCCCACGTTAGCAGCAGGGGCTGCTCAAGCCCCTCTGCTTGTGTTTGGTTTTGAACAGTAGCCTTTTATGCCTCACAGAGATGTTTATGGGAAAGAATCAGCGGATGATTTGGTTTTCTCCTAATCTAGTGCCAGCTGGCAGCTGGGAAGGGGCTTATTCCAGCTGCAGCTCCCCAGTGCACAACCACACTCCTGAAAACCAAACAGCAGAAGCACATTTAATCAACAGCCTGATGGGGTCCTGCAGACCCTGCAGGTCTGGCACCACTCTGGGTTCCAGAGCACTGGGATGAGCCAGCAGGATTCCCAGGACACCTTCCCCAGACTCCTTCTTCCCACCAGGCACCCAAACTCTCGTAAACAGTCCGACTGCTGAGAAAATATGGAAATTTTTCTAAGAAAATTAAAAATCATTCCAAATCTCATCTGAAAAAACAGCTGTTTTCCAGATCCCAAAACTTATTAACAGTGATTTACAATAGACAGAACTAAAGCCATTTAATGGAGTCAGAAAGTTTGCACTGGCTTTTAATGTGTTTTAGATAATCTACTTTAAATTCACCTTTTTATTTCATCCAGATCTGCCTCCCTGGGTATCCCTGGGCTGACAAACCTCAACTCATCTCATTCCTACCATGGAAAATAACTGTGGCACAGGCTGCGAGCCTGACCTTCGCTCCCTCCTGGAGTCCAGGGCCTGGGAGACAAGTGCCATACACTAACCCGGAAAGCTGAGGCCCCCTGTCCTGGTGTTGCTAAGCATTAAACCACAATGCCAAGCTCCTGGCTGGCACAAGCAGCACCTCCCAGAGAGAAGGGCAGAGCAGGGAAGGATGGGAGAAAGGAGAGGAGCAGAGGGGGGAAGGAACTTCGCTGCTCCAGAGACACGTCTGCCCCCACCTTTCAAGCTGCAGCCCCTTACAAAACAGAAAGGTTTTATTAGAAGGTGAAGAGACAAAGGCACATTTATTATTAGAACAAAAGCCATAATAAACCTTGCTTATGTAAAAGAGAGAGCAATCACCTGCCCACCCATGCTGGAGGCAGCTCCTCGGCTGAGCAGCCACCTTGTACCTCATCTGCCTCCTCAACTTCAGCTCCAGCACACCCCAGCAAAGCAGTTCTGCTCCCCTGAGCTGGGCAGGGATGTGAACAGTACCCCTGGGCTCCAGTACCCCAAATATTTGGGTAGCAGAACCAGTCCCCTTCTCTCCAGGGAAAGGAAGGCAACCACCCCAAGCCCCAGCTCTGCTCCCAGCCCTGCCAGGGCGCTGCGGGATCTGAGTGGCATTTGGCTCATCTGCCTCACGCAGATAATTTGAGGCTAAAAACTGTCCCTGCCTTTCAAGTGCTCGAGGATGCTGAGGTGGAGAGAGCAGCAAAGCACAGCAGCAGCTCAGCCCCGCTCACAGAGAGCCCTGCTCCCTCCCAGCAAACTCCCTGCCAGCCCCACGCCTTCTCCGCTGTCTCCTGGATTTTTGGTAAATGAAGAGTATTAAAAACTCTCCTCTGGTTCTGCATTTCCTATTCAATTTGCAGACATCATTTCCAAACAAAAAACCACCAAAATCATGCCTTGACTTGAAGCCTCTGAGAGTTAAAAAGACAGTAGGAATGACCTGCCAACACCACACTTGGCTTCAGGCTGCTTAATAACCACTTGCAAGGTTCAGAGGCGTTTGGAGAGCAGGGAGAAAAGGTATTAAATCTGATGGCTTTCTCCTCTGGCCACGGGAAGGATTTAATGCCTTTCCACCCTGATCTCAAAATGCCTTCAAGACGGGGTCAAAGCAGCAGGGGTTAAGATGAGCCAAGCAAGGTAAGTGCTTGGGAAGGCTTCCTGAAGTGCTGCTCATCCTCCAAAGACATGAGCTGCACCACGGTTCCTACCATATTGACAGTGAGAAACTCATCCCAAAATAGCCTGATGTGAGAAGGACAGATGGAAGGAGATGAAAAAAGAAAGTAAAGAGGGGGAGAAGGAACGAGCAAGAGGAAGGGGAAAGGGAGAGGAAGGTGCGCACGTCCTGCTCCCAAACACGTGCGCCTTCCCGGCTGCAGGATGGAGCAAGGATGACCCCAGGAAAGGGACTGAGCCCCCAGCACCCCTGGCTTGGAGGAAGCTCAGCAAACTGTGCTGGTGGGCACCTGCAAAAGCTACCAACTGCTCCAGGTGCACGCTGACAGCTGGAGAAGTGCCACACGGACAAGCCCTTCCACCACCGGAGGCAAAGCAGAGGCAGTCTGGGCTCAGCTGCCTCCTCAAGGTGCTTCCTTAATCACAGAAGTACTTTTCCTCGGCTTTCCTCTGCAAAACTCGTATCACAACTGAAATACAGAAAGTTTGGAAGCAAACAGGCGCGGTGCCAAAGCCGCAGCATCGCCCGCTGCAGCCGGACAAGCTGTTCCCAGCCCACTGTCCAGCGCTGCCTGCAGTTCCCTTCCAGGAAGCTGTGCCTCCCCCAGAATCATAAAATCATAGGTTGGAAAGGATGTCTAAGATCATTAAATCTGACTGTTAACCCGGCACTGCCAAGCCCACCACTAACCCACGTCCCCAAGCGCCACAACCACACGTCATTTAAATCCCTCCAGGGATGGTGACTCCAAGACTGCCCTGGGCACTTGTGCCAGGCCTGGACAACCCTTTTGGTGAAGAAATTTTGCCCCAAATCCAATTTAAATCTTCCCTAGCACAATTTGAGGCTGTTTCCTCTTGTTCTAGTGATTGTTACGTGGGAGAAGAGACCGATCCCACCTGGCTACAACCTCCTTTCACGGCCAAGACCGGGCACTGGGCAAAAATGTCCTCAGATCCTGAGGCTGCTCTAACACACAGCTCCCTGCCTTTGCTAATGAGCTAAATGAGTCCCTGGAGTCCTGACAAGTGCCTGATCCTTCTGGAGGAAGGACTGGGCATGAGCTCGGAGGGGGGTTATGAGACTTCCCCCACGTCATGGTCCTGCATGGCCCCATGCGCCCACTCAGAGGGAGGGTCGTGGCTGGCATCTCGCTCTTCCAGCAAGCAGGAAAGCCTCCCCTGGAGGAGAAACATGCTAATCCCTGTGCCCTGATGGGACCTGGGGGGAATGAGGGATCTAAAATAAACCGAGCCAAAGGCCAAGTGCTGCGCCGAGCGTGGCATCCTCGGGTGGGGATGGTGTCTGGTTGGCAGTGCTATGTAGGGCACTGACACTCTCTGCAGTGCTGGCAGCTCCCCAGCAGCCGTGGGAGGAGAGCTCAGCACTTCCCCACCCCTCCAGCACCCAGCTCGGGGGGTGGCATCACCCCGTGCCCAGGGCACAGACATTTTGTGCCAGAGCGTGCTGCAGACAGGGACAGGGGGTTGAGGGATGGGAACCACAGACACGGGACCGGACCCTGAAACACATCTCAGACTGCACGAGGGAGCTGAGAGCTGGGCCCTGGCTGGGACACAGTGATGGGGGTCCTGTCCCTGAGCACAGGAGTGGGTACAAAATGGGGAGGGTGAGCAGAGCCTGGGGGCCATTCCAGCAGCTCAGGGGCCATTCCAGCAGTTTGAGGGCTATTCCAGTGGCTCCAGGACAAGGATAAGAAGAAGCCAAGCTCAAGCCTGGAATGGAATTGCTGCTGTTCATGAGCAGCTCTGTTTAGTGCAAAGGATGCCAACTGTCAGCTCCCTGTGCTGGCAGCGGGATCTTTTCCTGTTCGTCGGGATCAAGAAATGCATTCCCATCCTGCCCTTCCAGTGGAGTTCAGCAGCTGAGCACCCTGCCCGATTTCTGCCATGGTCCTACACTGAAAACACCCTCGGCATCACCCAGCAGTGCCCAGAAATTCCCAGGTTAAATGGTGTGTGAGCAGTGCCAGCCCCCAGGCCTGACAATGCCAGGGAAAACACACTCAAGGCTGGCAGGAGAGGTGATGCTCAGCGAGCACCTTCCCATGGGAGTGCCAGGCACAGACCCATGGGCAGGCTGCAGGGTTGGACCCCAGAGCTAGGACCAGCTCGTGGTTTGGTTACTGCTGGGGGAAGGGTCGGAGACGCCACGCTCCAGTCTGGGCAACCATCACACATCAAACCCTGTTAGCAAAGAGCTGCAGGGCAGACTGAACCCCAGCTGGACTCAGGACTCTCCAGAGTGAGCCACCCCTCCCAAAAATACATCCCAGTGAGGGGCTGCCCTGCCCAGTCAGAGGGAAAGCGGATCAAGACCGAAACACTTTTTAAGCAAAACCTGTTGGACCCTTCCAGGCTCTGTTTAAGGTCTTCCCCATAAAGGCTCCACCAGTTCCTGCCCTCCCTCCCAAAGTGGCAGCTGAGTCCCAGCTCAGCGAGGAGCAGTGCAGGAGCCAGGTCTGGCAGAGATGCAGAAATCCTCCCATCCCCAAACCCTCTCAATATCCCTGGCCTCAGCACTGCTCAAACACCTGGTAGGAACCCTCATCCACAGCCAGGAGAGCAGCAGCAGAAGATTCGAGGCTGGAGGACACATTGGCAGGGCAGGAGTGACCAAACCCCACACAGTGAATGTCGCTGACACAGGATTTCTCCTGCCTAAATCCACCTCACCGGGAGCGGAGGCGCCCAACCAGCACGTGGCACTGGCTGAAGGCAGAGCTACAGCTCTGAAGGCACTTTCTCCAACAAAGCTTTTGATAAAGAGATGTTAAAAATAAATAAATTAGCTGTTGACTTATTGCCCCCCTGGGAGGGAATTCAGCAGCACAGCACGGGGATGGTTCGGCAGGGAACTGTATCCAGGCTGCTCCGACCTGTTCCGGAGAACATCATCCAGAGAGCTGCCTGCAAGGACTGGACCTGCCTGTGGCCTCCTTGTGTTCAAGTGCCAGGCAACGAAAACACATTGAGAGCCAGACCTGTCTGTTAATACCTGGCTGCCCCCGGCGGGAACAAACATCAATCGGCCAGAAATTCCATTTTCAGCTGCACTTGGGTGAATTCCTTGCTTCCCAGATTGCTTTACCTCCAAGAAACCTCCCAGCAAACTTGCCCCAGCAGAGTGCTGCTGTTTGCCTCTGAGGAGACTCCAGCCACCTTGTTGACTGTAACAGGGCTGAAGCGAAGTCCCGTTTATTCCTGCCAAAAATATCTCGAACCGAGAGACAAGGCAAGGCTGCGGGAGGTGGGAACGTGCAGCCTGAAGGAGGAAGGGAGGGAAGGATCCAGCTGCTGCCCCAATGGGTGAGGAGCAGTCAGCCCCCTCTGGGACACAGACAGGAGGGAACAGGTACAAGATGCAGAGGGAAAAATTATTCCCCCTGGGAGTGATCAAACCCTGCACCCGGCACCCAGAAAAGCTGACAAATCTCCAGCAAGATGTTCAGAACTCAGCAGGGCTGGTTCTGAGCCAGCTGGGACAACTTTAAAGCCAGTCCAGCTTTGAGCAGGTTTGGAGCAGAGCGCTCCAGGGTCCTCTCCAGTCCCAGCTCTTCTGCAATGCTAATTTTCTCCCCCAAACCTCAGCAGTTCAGATTTCGGCAGCTCAACAAACACAACTCAAGGAGGCGGAGGGGGACACACAGCCCTGCCAAGGCCTGGAGCACAGTGTCCAAAGCAGATACCTAAAGGGAATGTTTGCAATCCCGTTGGAATACCACTGTTCCCTGGGACAGGCAGTGGCCAGAGCTTCCCCTGCTTCCAGCAGAGCTGCACAAACAGGACATGGTTATCTTGTAAAAACGTTTGTTTGTGTTTTTAAACCCACCCCTCCGGTGTTACAGGGAGATCACCAGCCCACGGAACAGGATCCAAGCAGATATCTGCACGTCCTGCCTCCCGCCAGCAGCTTCTTCCCAAACACAGAGCGCTCCATGGAGAGCACAGTGCACAGCTGTGCTTTGCTCTGACTTTGCTCCCTATCACACCTTTCCCTTTCAAATCCCTCCCAGCACAAGGCACCCAGGGAACCAACCTGCCTCAGGAAAAACCCGGCTCGCAGGGGAAGGCTCAGCCTCTCTCGGCTTCTCCAGTCGCTATCACTGGCTGCCAGAAGAGTTTCAGTGCCCAGGCAGATGGTCTGCAGCTGAGCCTGCCCTCCCTGGCATAGCCTAGAGGCTGCCCTGCTCCCAACCCCACCTCAGAGCAGTCCCTGACGGACAGAAGTTGCTCCAAGCCTCTTCAGCGGGAGATATTCCCAGAGGGGCAGCCTGGGCTGGTCCCACCCCGCACATAGCTTTCCACCCACATAAGGAAAAAAATCCTTATCCAGGATGTCCAGGGACAGCCCTGAAGTCCCCTCTTTGCCTTCCAAGTGTAGAATAATACATATCCGTGAAGTGGTTTCTCCTCAGATGAATTCAAATCCTTTCCTCCTGTTTTGACTGGGAACTCCTAAAAGCTTTGAGGTGCTGCAATGACTAAGAGACAGAGTAAGGGGGTAAATAAAGTAGGTGAGAATTATTTCACTGGCTTCAGTCATCTGGAGAAATCATTTGCATCCCTGAGAACATTCTCTAACACACATCTCCTTCCACCATCACCTGGTAATTCACTCCCAACTCCCAACTCCCAGTGACAATTGAGTATTGTCTGGCTTTGGAGGAGACGAAGCACCTCAAACACGCTATTCATCACTTCCAAACCAATCTTCCTGCCTTTGTTGCTTGCACAGGCGCTGGGAGAGAAGCGCACAAATCTTAACTGCCAACTCACGGCTGGGAAGCAGCACACAGGGGAAGGAGGGAAGCCCGGCACTCGGGAATCCAGACACCCCAAGCGGCAGCTCGCAGGGCAATGCCCACAGGCACACGAGTGCAAAAGTGTTCCACCAACTTCTCTACCTCATAGCATCAGCTCCTCACAACAGGATTGCAGCAAACACTCAAAACTCCGGCAAAACTCAGAGAATTAGGTCTTTCATACAGCCCCGAGGCACCCTGGCGTGCTCTGTATGCTGGCCTTTGTCAAGGGTCCTCTAAAACACTGTAGCGATGTGATTTTTGGAATTGCTGCCTCCCCAGATCCAAGGATGCCTTGCAGCACCCCTCCTTTATGCTGTGCTCCCACAAGAGACAAGGAAGGTCAGCCCCGGGATGAAGATTTGGCTCCCTGGTCCTGGGCAGGAACCCCCCAAGCCCCTGAGTGCCAGAGAGGAGAAGCCCCTCTTGCATGTTTAATCACAGCCCACTAGCAGTGGTTGGGAAGAGCTTGCAGGAGTGCCCACTTGTGAGTATTTCTCTAGCCACAGCACATCTGAGCCTGGCCACTGGCCCTGCCCTGAGTGGTACACCACCAGCACCTGGAATGGCACAGAGAAGAAGTGCTCTCTCCAAAGACTGCCCGCGGTGGAGCTCAGGACGTGCCTTCAGAGGTGCAGGTACCCCCAAGCACAGGTCCAGCTTTGGTGTCTTTTTGAAGCAATGAGAGAAGACACAAGAGCAGAGCACAAGCAGCCTGATCACAGCACTGGGAGTACACTCAGATTGTTCATCAAAACGTGCTGAGACCACACCAGCTCCAGGGATTCAGTCCCACTGCACCCACCCGGTGCCCGTCTGCAGCTCCCCACACGTGCAAGCCTTTGCCTGGCCAAGTCAGACCCACCAGATCCAAGTGTTTGCTCACCAGAGCACCAGCACCGGTGCCATCTGGAGAGCTGGCACATCACACCAGGGACACAACCAGGACTCTGCCTCCCAGACCTGGAGACTGAAGCATGTGCCCGGCACGGCTCGGCACCGGGAACGGCCGCGCCGGTGCTCCCGCAACGCACACCTCCCTCCTCGGCTTCCCCCGCGGGGACACAGCTGCTCCTCCTGGCTGGGTGCCACCCTCCCCCCAGATATGCCAAGAGACTGAGGCTGAGGCGTTAATTCATTCCAATCTAAAGCCAAACAAGTAAAATTCACCATGAGCAGAAGCCTTCCTGCCGTGCTCGTTTGCACCAAATCACACCCTAGAAGACGTGCAGTACACAGTCACAGGTGAGGCAGTTCCTGCCGGGAGGGGAGGTAGCAGGGATGGGCTGAGAGGTTGGATAGATGGCGGAAAAAAATGAAACAGAAAATGGAATGAACAGAACAAGGACTGAATTGGTGACATATGAATCCTCACTGTAACTAGGGGACCTGGCTCCTTCCGAAACACTGTAATCCCAGCGCAGTGTAAAGCATTTCCATTCTCCTGAAAAACAGCCCCTTCCTGGCTGTACACTCAGCTGTGAGCTTGCAGAAAGGCTGCAGCATTTCCTACAGCAGCTTTTTTTTTTTTTTTTATTGCAGTTACAAGTAAATTCTTGCTCAGATGGAGCATCTCTCCTGCCATGAAAACATGGTGCTACTGTACAGCGCCGATCATGATGTTAGCAGTGTAAATAAGCTTTGGTTTTATACTGCACAGAGAAGGTGCAAGGCAAGTTAACAGTGGTGTGTGGCAGCCCCACGTTCTCAGGCTGCCATTCAGACATGCTTTAGGCATATAAAAAAATCAAGAAGCACTTATAAAAAATTTAAAGGGACTGGCTTTCCTCTGCCCCAGCTCCCTATTTCATAATACAACTTCGGGGCTGGTGCGGTTCTATGAGGAGGATTTGATCCACCACCCCTCCAGCC
>VZRE01003669.1:182852-207051 GCA_013396775.1 Cephalopterus ornatus
CCACCCGCCCCACGCACCACTGCAGTCCTGCAATACCTTTGTCCGACATCACTCCCCATGGATCCCATCCTCCGAGATGGCAACAAGGGGCTCACCCCGTGGACATCTTCTGTCGTCGCAGGTGGGACAGTTTTGACATGAGAATTGCTCTCGGAAGGGGAATTCTTCAGCTTGGCTCTCGCCATCCTGCAAGCTTTGGCTGCCTCTGTGACTTCCTCCTGTTTCCCCCCTGAACTCTCTCATACATAGCAATCCTCACCGCAATCAGTTTAGAGCTGTCGGCACGTACCATCTCCTTCCTTCTTCTCTCTCCCCAGTCACGGCTGCTCAGTGGAACAATCCTGCCCTGTACATTTATTTTGGTAGTGAGGGGAGTCAAGGCAAACTCTCTGGCCTTGCTGCTGCGACGAATTTGGTGCAAAACAACCGAGAAAACATCCACAATGCAGAAATCCCTGAAAGGGCTTTGTTTGCTGAATAATGAAATTGCCCTGCCTCGGTTAAAGAAAAGATTGCATTGCTTTTATCACCACAGGCAGGGCAGGGGCTGAAGGATTATTTTTCTTATCCCCCCATCCCTGTTTTTCAGTAGCAACATGAGGGGGAGGAAGCTTTTTTATCTTATTCCTCTGTGTACAGAGCAGAGTGCGGACTGCGTGCCAGGGAACAGACTCAGCGGGCTTGGCTCGCACATACGAAGCAGCAGAGCAAGGTCCCCTCCTAAAAACACCCAGAGTGAACCCAGAGGAGAGGAACTCACTGCTGGGACTCGGGCACTGCTCACCTGACCAGGCAGGTGCACGTTACCTGGCCCAGGACGACCCAGATTTCCCTCTTCAGGTGACAACAAAAGCTGCTGCTCCTTGAAGGTGCGTGACCTCTGAAGATGTCAAACAGAAAAGAGAACTCACCAGTGGAGACCTGAGCAGGTGATACCCCCAGAGTCTCTCAGTGCAGGTGGGTTTGGAAAGGGGAGGAGGGAAAGGGTGATGTATCCCACCTTCTTTTGGGGATGCCACCAGTCCTCCCCCTGCTTGTGCTCAATGGCACAACAAAGAGCATCTTCCAGTGGCCCCGGACGGTGCTGCAGCGTTGGGTGGGGCACGGGGCTCAGCACCACGGACAGCAGCGGCCCGGCACCACCCCAGCTCTGCCACATCACCCACAGCACGCCAACATCACCCCAAGGCCTGCCAACATCACCCCAAGTCATGCCAACCCCACCCCATGGCGTGACAACACCTCCCGCCAACGCTGCCCCGCGGCCCAGCAGCGGGGGGCAACGCTGCCCCACTGAAGGCTCAAAAGCAAGAGTAAATCCATGGACTGATTCCAGGAGGATATCACCACGTGAACAAGTAAAAATAATTCAGCTTCACCACAGGGTTTCTTTAAAATTGACATGTCAGGATACTGACACCTGGAAGGGTCTTCCCAGAGCCCGGGAACTGTGCCCAGCTGCTGTGCAAAGGCTGGCTGTGAGGGGAGGGCAGGAGCTGCCCTGGAATGGGAAATCTGGGACCCAAAGTACTTCTCTGTCAATTCCCTTTGGCACCAGCTCTGTGTCCCAACCACACCACACAATTCCACAATTCCACAATCCCACCGGGCTGTCGGAGCACTCGGCATCACTGTTAACCAAATCCTTGTTTCCCTACTCCAGGCATTATTTCTTAATGGGATTTCATCCTACAACATCCTTTATTTCAGCATTCTGAAACGTAAAATGGATAAAAACCCACAGCCCATTTGCTAATGTGCCAGCTTTCAGAGTACGTTTAATTTCTTGTTTTGCCTCAAAGTGATTCATTAGCTCAGTGCATTCATTTCCTACCCAAGTCATTTCTTTCTGCTTCATGGTTTGATTCAGCCTCATCTTCAACTTACTGCTCCATATCTCTTTACTTCAGGGTGTTGTTCTCAAATCCCAAATATAATCACTGCTGTCAGCCCTCTGGATTGGAGTGTGCCCAGCTCAGGGCCTGATGAATCCTCCTGGACCACAAGAGCCACTGGGAAGGGGGCAATCAGGTCTCTCTTTCAGGGAGAATTCTACATTCAGTTGTATTCTTGATTGCAGAGGAACACTAATTTCAGGATTGAGATTAGATGTGAAAAGTGGCTTATGCTTAAGTTATCATCTCAGCACTAATGCCATCACAGAGCAGCAAGAACAGGGGAGGGATTAGGGAAAGACCTGGGGAATTTTAATGGAAAATGGAAACCCTCCTCATCTTGCATAAAGTGACAAAAAGCACATCAAAGAACTCCTTCAGGAGCTCTGCCTGCAGGAGCCTCTCCATGAAGTCACCTTTTCTGTCAAGCACTTAAACACAAACCCAGACAGGAAAACCAGAGAGTGGGAAATGATCCAACACTGGGTCACGAGAAGCTGCAAAGAGGGCCGTGGGTCTGAGCAATCATTCCCCTCCGAGGGAGAAAAGAGGTCGCCCGATGCCGAGGAACATCTGCGAGGCTGGATGATCCCACAGAGTGACTCACAGTGCTCAGCTCTGCCTGGAGCTGCTGAAGCAGCTCCTTTGCTGCAGCTCTGTCAGAAAAATATCCCTCTCTCAGCAATGCAACGTGTTCCCCACTTCACCCAAAGACCTACAGCCACGGCAGCATCTCCCCTCCCAAACCTCCTCCCTGGCGGCCACCAAGCACTTGGGTGTCAGGAGCAGCTGAAGGAGAAGGAGTACAGCAGGAACTCAGAGCAAAGGCAGCCCAGTCCATCCAGTACACCCAGAACACTCACTCTGGCTGAGAAGCAGCCTGTTCCTAGAAAGAGCCGTGGCTGGAAGTGTCACCTGAAGCACAGCTCAGTGAGCCAGCCCTGCAGGGACATTTTCGGCTGTGCTTCCACCCATGGAGTCCAGGGGCAAGCTACAACATCAAGCACCTTGTTTGAACAGCACGTTCTCCAAGGGAATCCAGGAGGGAAAAATCAACAAAACACAACCTCGGTAACATCAAAGTCCCAATAAGAATGCCTCTGGTCCAGAAACATTCCCAGGGCCAACTGAATGCCAACCATCTGACTGCAAGCCAGGAAATCGATGTTTAATTTTAGTTTGAGAGCCCATTACAAAGTGCTGATGTCTCATTTCAGTGTCTACATTATGCAGAGACCACTGCTGTGCCGGGGGCTGGGGAGATGGCTGGGAATTGCTGAGCAGCAGTTGTAGGAGTAATAATATTTCTGAAAACAAGATTTAGAAAGAAGCAGATTCTTCATTGCTCCTAATTGAATCCACAGCAACTGCACTGTTAAATACTCTCCCCTCTCATCCAGGTTGGTTTCAGCCCCGACTGCCAAAACTCCCTTCATGCAAGTATTCAACTTATTATTAATAAAGCATGACCCAGTCCATTAGGACTCGTTGATGAAACAGGAAGGGGTTGGGTTTTTCTCATATTCTTCTGGTAAACCAACCTGTTCTGCTGAGATACCACCCAAGGGTGTTAAGTGTGCAAAGCCTTCTGCAAGGAAAGCCACTTTAACGTATTTAAAAATCTTCAACAGTCACCTTGAAAGGCATCAGCTCTGCAAAGACAATCCCAAACCCACGAAAGGTAGCTTGGGCAGGGAAGCACATTTTGCCAGAAGACAAACAGAGTGTTAACTCAAGGGAGCCTGAGCTGAAAAGTCATTAAGGCTCATTATTATCCCTCCAGCAATCCCCTGCTTCTATGGAGCCACTGGACAAGCAGCTCTAAGGAAAATCAACTTCCCCAGCACGGCCCCTCTGGCTGCTCCGTGTTCCTGCTGCCTTTGCAGGGCACTCCTGATCTCCCTTTATTTAATAACACCAAGGAAAAACAAGATCCCACACCATTTATTACTGCCACAAGCACTTCCCATATTTCCAGACCCCAACAAATGCCACAGCACGACATTAACGGCTCAATAAACTCCAGAGTACAACTAATACTTTGACAAATGCCACAAACCCCTGGCCCAGCCTCCTGCTGAAGTGTTTTTCACGAAGTGCACACGCATCAGTTTTGCCCTGGAGTCGCCAGGGGATGCCCTACATTGTCACCAGGCACTTTGCAAAATTGCTTTTCAAGAGCTGCCAATGTTTGGAGGTTGCCAAGGCTCAGGCAGAGACCTGCAACCACCCCCTGCCCCTCCCCACCGAGGCTCCTGCAGCCAGCCCAGCACCAAGCCACTTAAAACACCAGCAGACACATCCCCCTGCAACAAAGCTGCCGGAAATGCCCATATTTTTGAGGAAATCTAAAGATTTGGGTTTTTTCCTAACGTTTACTAATCATTCTCTGTTCCAATGAGAAGTTTAAAACCACAGAAGACGGAGGTTCTGCTTCCTCGCCAGAGTACTTTTAACTCTGTCATTTCTTTCAGCGAAATAACAAATTTGCTGAAAACAATGTAAAAAAAAAAATAACACTGATGCTCCATCCCCCTTCTTCTGGCCTTTCCATCCTCGAGTGCTGCCAGGGCTGCTCCCCTGCACAGGGATGGGTGGGAGCATGGACACACTCAGGGCACCCCGAGCACCGAGCACCCAGTGCTCCCCTGAACAGCACACCCTGCTCGAGAGTGGCCCAAGTAACTCTTTTCCTAACGAGGCAGGCCCTTCTCCCTGTATTTTTGACTATCCATCGGCAGCTGGAGTTGCAGCCCATGGGAAGGTTGAACCCAAAGAGCTTCATTCCTTTTACAGTCAAAAATACAATACCAGTACATTGACTAATTCAGATTGCAGATGTTAGAATGTACAGGAGATGCCTGTCTCTGGACAGCCAGGATGTATATATTTATTAATAAAAGTACTTAGAGAATACTTTATCTATTGATTCAGAGTCAATTAAAAAATTCTCTCCATTTTCTTTCCATTAGCCCAGAGAGGAAAGTCCTCCCTGGCCCATGGCCTGGGAGCAGGAGCTCTCACTGCTGTGAGAGCCAGCATGTCTTTCTCAGAGATGAACTGTGCAGTGAAAATTGGGGTTCAAGAGGCACAGAGGATCAAACCCTTCCTGAAGGAAAGCCAAGGGATGGACGGATGACTCCTACCTGCTGCTCCCAGAGAGGTGCATCCAGGTGACCTGGGGCTTCCCAGGGGCTGCTCCCCATGACTGAGACATGGATCCCCCACTCCGCCAGGGGCTGGTGCTGGCAGGGCAGGGCAGGGCCAGGTGGGGCCACAGCAGCACTTTGCAATTCAAAGCACTTGCAGACAACTCCTGCACTGAAGCTCCCGTAGCCTCTGTGTCTGAGGGTCGTGGGTTCTGCCGTCCCCACCTCTCAGCAGCAGAGTGCCAAAGATAATGGGAGGATTTCCCAGAATTTCAGCTTTCTTTGAGGTCAGTCCATGCCTTGGCATCTTCACAAACAGCATCAGTAATGGGCTGTGAGCAGCAGGGCAGAGACACGTGAGAAGCCTCTCAGGGACTCCCCCACCTGTGTTCCCATTATTATTCATAATCTCCATTACTGTCATCCCAAGAGGTCCCACCCAAAACAAGCCTCTATTACCCTGGGCTCAGCACAGGAATCACTCCTTTTCTCTGCAGTCTGGAGAGGGCCAAGGTGCACCAGGGGGATGTAGAGCAGGACAGCGAGGAAGGGAAAAAACCCCCAAAACTCAGTGACTTCCTAGGAACTTGTAAGAGGTCACAGCCTCTCTGAGTCCTCCAGCTAAGAAAGGAATCTATTGCTAAAGGAGTTATTTCAGTGGAATTTCTCCACGCACTACATGGAGCACACCAAGAGCCAGAGAACATTCAGGAGCTGGGAGAGTATTCCCAAGCAATGGGGCTTTGAGCAGCCAGAGAGGGGACGGGCAGAGGGAGCAACACCCAAGGGATTTAGGGCAGCAGCAGCAGCAGCTCTTGGAAGTGCCTCCTCACCAAGACCCACCAGTAAATCCACACTGTTCCCTCTCCTGCCATGACTTTCCCTGGTTTCTGTTCCCTCCACACACTTCCCTTGGCAGGGTTAATGCCTTTGCACCACAGGTTCTGACGAGTTCCCCGAGAAGCCGTCAGATGGATCTACACCACTGTGAGTTCTCCTTTGCATCTAGGACTCCTTCTTGACATTTGTCTTTAAAAAGCAACACCATTTATACAAGAAGTTGATTAATTCCACTTGTTATAATTATTCTCACAAATAAAACCAGCTATTCCCCCCCCGTGAACACGGGGGATAATGGTCCTTAGCCTTCGCAGTGAAGCATTTCAGTTCCAGGGGTGAGGAGCTCTGTACCAAGTGCTAAAGTGTTATTATTAAACTGCCATTAAAAGCATTTCAGGAAAAGTTCAGGAACTGCAGGGATTTCTGTCATCACAGTGGCTGGCTGGGACAGCAGTTGGGCTGAGTGTTACTGCCAAAATCACAACAGTACCAAATTCCCTGTCTCCGTTCTGGAGTCTCAGCTGGAGCCACGACCACCTTTGGAAGGGACTCACCTCCAAGCAACTCCCTGTTTTAGTGTCCTGTGGGGTTGGCTCCCACCACAGTGGGATTGGGAGGCTGCTCTATCCCCACTGAACTTCTGGAGCGTGCTCAGCACCACAGAAACCCACCAGGACAGAGCCTGGAGCAGGGGAACACGAATACTCACTGCCACCATCCCACAGCTGCCAACCAGTGCTGCAGCAAACACCAGGCACTCGAAGGCCCCTGGAAGATTTGCATGACACAGGCAAAAATTCACTGGCTGTGTTTTGTTCCCTCCCTTCCCCTATTTAGTCTTGGCAGCACAACGAAACAGCACCAGGCAGCAGCTCCCTGCATCACCCGGCGACTCCTCAGCAGAGTTTGGGAGACTTGCCTAAGAAACCAGAGCACTGGAGTTTTGGAGAAGAAGGAACGCTTTGAAAAGCACAGAGGAGAGTGTATTTTGCAGCAGCAAGAGAGCTGGAAACAGAAGGAAGCCTTTGAAGAGCTGGGCTGATGGAGAGAAATGGAAAAATTATGTAAAGTAAGAAAACACATCCAGAGCTTGCAGGCAGGCTGCGAGCCCGGAGGGGGACGGGCTCAGACTAGAAGAGCCTTTGATTTCTCTTCCTCTTCCAAGTGTCCCCTGCATTAACATTTCAAATGTTAACAATTTCCAAATGTCAGTGTTTAGAAGAGATGACCCAGGGCTTCAGAAAGCTGCCCAGTAACAGGCAGCAGTGCCCTGTGGCTTCCCTCCCACCCAGTGCCACAAGCAACCACAGCAGTGGCTGCTCCCACTGCCGGGGGCTCTGCTGGTCTCCCCACGGATGGATGGAGGGGATTCCCAAACAAAACCCTCCTGGCTGGTCCGGAGGAGGGAGGGCAGGTCCCCTTCACCAAGTAACTCCCCAGCTACCCGGGGAGTTGGCAAGAGCCCTTATATAACTGCGACGCAAGAGCCTCGGCGCTGAATCCCAGAACTGTCATCGCAGCCTTTGCAAAGCCATTTTTACCTCCCTAAGTGTGGCTCATCAGCAACCAACGTGAAAGCTGCACACCCAGTATGTTAACTCGGGACTGCTTAGCAGGGAGAAAAGAAATAGAGCAGACCTGAGCAGCTGCTGAACAAATATCCCTACAAAGCCACGGTGCCTCCGACACGGTTCCTGTTTCCGTGGTGCATTTTACACGCTCACAAGCAGAGCAATGAGACCCTGAAGCTTTACAGTGACTCCTAATCTCTTCCCACTTCTTCCCAAAGCAGGTTAAAATGGCTGGAGGAGAAAGGGAAGGTAAGTGTGTACCTGTCACAGCTGCTCGAGCCAGCGAGGAAGTTAAAAGCCCTGGGGTAGAATCTAAATATATATCTGCAAGGGAAGCAGGAAAAGTCTCCAGGCAGAGCACAGTAATCAGGCACGGCCAAGTCACTTTTCCAGGTGAGTACATAACGGGGTCACGATCTGCTTCCCAGGATTTAATGAGCCCAGCGCCGGGTCCTCACCCAGGCTGAGCTGGCAGGCGGTGCCGGCAGGGACGGGCAGCGCTTTCCAGAGCATGAGTCAGCCCCGGCTGCGCGCAAGGAGGGAGCAATGCGGGAGCGGCGGGGACGGGAGGCAGCGATGCGCACGGGAGGTGCCAGGGCAGCACCCAAACCCAGCCGGGGGTAGCGGGGGGGGGCTCCGGGCTCCCCCCTGGCACAGGGCTCAAGCTCAGGGACCAGCCGGCTGCGCGACTGCCTTCTGCCAGCCGCCGCTGTTCGCCGCCTCCCGGCAGCAACGATCTTTGCGCCATAAATGTTTATTACTTGAAGCATCTGGGCGGCAGTTTCTCCCCCTGGAGTCTGAAAACACCTTGGAAACACCTCTGGGTACCACTGGCAACACTCACAGGAGAGGTGGGGCAGGAGAGGTCCTGCACCCAAACTGGATCAGGAGGAGAATTAAGCCCAAGCTGGGGGTCAGGAGGAGCTCCAAGCCCACAACACATGGTGGAATTACCATGGCAGCTCTCTAATGGTTCCTCCAGCCTCTCCAAGGGCCTGAGCCCCTGCAAGGTCAGGACCTTCCCCTTGCTGCCCTCCTTCTGCAGGTGGTTGAGCCAAGACCCTGAGAAAAGATAGGGATGCTCTGGGCATCCTCAGCCAGTGGCCAAGGGCAGGACAGGCAGCAGTGCTCAGCCTCAGCTCCTGGGGCACATCACCCACTCACACTCTGCTCCAGGGGACACCCTGCTCCCTCGGGACTCACCCCAGCTTTTCCCAGGGGATGTGACAGGCAGCAGGAGCTGGAAAGGCGCCTGGTGCCTCCCCACACACCTCTCACAAACCCTTCCAGCACTTGGTTCCCAGCCCAGCAGCGAACTGCTTCCAGGAGCTGGAGATGCTCCGGCTGGAGACACCGCACGGTGTTCCATCAGCCGGAGGCACAGCAGCTCCCTCACTGCTGCAAAACACCTCCCTGGGCTCCCTGGCAGAGCTCACCAGGAAGCAACTTCACAGAGACTTTCAAAATGCCAAAGTGATTCCCACTTTGCAGCCTTAAAGGACTCCAAGCCTTTTTTTTTTTTCATGTCATTTTTGCGGCAACTTCGTTTCTGAAGTATTAAAAGCGTAATGAAACACGAAGCAGTGTTTACCTATTAAATGGCAATGAGAGTTTCTGCTTTAAAGGTGGAGAATTTCAGCTCCTAGAAACTTTCTTCAAACTAATTTTTTTAATAGCCCACCAGAATTCCAAGAAAAGATATCAACATTCAAAGGAGAAAGTCTGGCTTTGGGGTTCTCCATCAGCTCTGCCAATTATGTCTCACGGTAATAAAATTTCCTTCCCTCCCCAGGGTCGCTGGATCGTACCAGGTACCATCTCCCAGACATTTTTCCCTTCTGCCACCATTCTTTTTGTAATACATTATATAAGACAGAGAAAATGGCAAGTCCATATAAAGATAAACCCACAGTGTGCTGCAGAAATGAGGCATGAACTCCATGGAGTCTGTGACAGCCTCATCAGGGTGTGTGGGAAGGACTAGAACAAGGGGTTGTACCAGACCATTGATCTCCGAAAATGTTTCTTATTTTAACTTCAATGAGAAAAATTTGCTTACCCATCAACATTGTGCTGTAGCTGAGAGTTCTGCTGTGAGACAGGAGTCCCTGCACCCAGGGGATGTGCAATTCCCAAGCCACAGCTGTTGGGAATCTGACAAACAAACAAACCATCTCTTTCTTTACGCCTTCAGCCAAAAGCAGGGTCAGCACCAAGGTATTAAAAGGAAAAGGAATGTTTCCTGTGTAATGCTTGGGCCATCCAAAGCACCATCCCAAACGGGCACAGTGCTCCCAAAAGCCTTAAATGCACCAGTGACAAGGAGTCCTTTTACAGTGTATCTACCCCTGTGGTGGTCTTCTGAAATAAATGAGTAAAATAAGGTGGGCAGTGACTGTGTGAAACTCCACGTCCCTGATGTAAGAGGCTCCAGGAGCCTCTCCTGTACAAAAAAACCCTGAAATTCTCCCCAAAAGTGCCATCCAGCTGTGCTGCCTTGTGCCGAGCATGCCCAGCCAGGAGAAAGAGTTTAACTAAAGCCACGGAAAAAGACTTAAAGTCAAGTTATTATCCACTCTCACCAGGTTCTGGTTCAACTTCCATGACCAACTCATCTGTTGGGAAGGGAATATCCGCTCCAGGAGTCGGTGTGACAGCAGATGCTGTTTCACGGGTGCCAGGTCTCGACTGCCTCATACATTTACAGTAAAAAGCACACTGGAAAAAAAAATGTCTTGGCCTGTTCTCATCTCTCACATAAAGACACACACACAAAAAAAATTTCAAAAGGAATAGGCTGCAATTTTTTACACAGTGTCTGCTTGAAGACTGAACTGCAAACATCATCCTCTTCATTTATATCCATTCTGGCCAGGCAGAAGCTTTTAGGACGAAAGATGGTTTAATAAACAGACATTCATAACTAGTGTCAGACCTCGCAGCTTCATCATGTGGAAAAGAGTCCATTAAACCAAGTGAGAAACTCCCCGATCACTAAGGGTGTCTAACGGGATTAAAATTAAATTCTATCATGGCTATGTTAATATCTGCACCAGCAGTTTCAGCTGTGCTCCTTCTCTCCCTAAAATCTGCTAGTGGGAAACAGAGAGAAAAAAGTTTAGGGGGGAGAAAAAGGCCTTAAAAGTTGGAATAATTTGTTGCAGCTCTCCAAAGTTTCTCAAGAAAAGCAGCCATCAGGTCCCAAAGCGGATCTCAGAGCCCTCCTGGGCTCACTAACACACGCTGGATCAGCAGCACCCTCTGTGCCTTCCAAGAATCATCCTCCCTCAAAAGGGAACAGGGGATCACACCAGGACACCAAAACAACAGGGGCAAAGGGCACGGGACTCATCCAGCTGTGCATTTCATCTGTCTCTCATCATTCCCTGCAACAGAGAGGAACATCCCTCCTTTGCCTTCTCCCTCCTGCTAAATTCCTGATCCATGCTCCCCTCACTTGCTTCCGCTGAAGGAGCTCAGCCCCTGGGGTTTGAGATTCCTTCCATTAGGAAGGAATCCCCCCACCTTGGACGTGCACAGGGTGGTTTGCACACATCTGCAAGCAGAGACCTTTGTGCTGCTGAAGCCTGGGAGGGTGAACATTTCTGAGCCACAGAGCTCTGCATCCGGCACTAAAATCATTTACAAGTTCTTAGCACGAAAGAAATATTTCCCACTAGAGACTGTAACGAGAGCCGACCAGAAATTGGTTTTCCTCTCCATTTTCACACAAGAGCTGCTGGCAGTAAATCTCTCCATCAGCACTGGGCAGTTCTAAGTGCAGACACCGTGTGGGAAGAATCCAAACAAAGTGACAACACCGAGCATTTAAAAGCACTTTGGAGAAAGACGAAGAGGAGAAATTGTTGAACGCCAGCCCTGGAAGAGGCTGATGAGCTGTAACGGCTCTTTGTGTCACCATCTCACACTTTCAGCGACCCCACAGATCCAGCTCACGGTAGTCCCCGTACAACAGCTCTGGGATGGCGACTTGGGAGATCGCCATGCTGGAATGAGGCTGTGAAGTCTTTCTCCACATGGGAAAACCTCATGGTGCTGACTCACTGACCTGGAACTGATGTATCTTGAGGTACCTCAGACAAGCAGGGATGAAAGGAGGCACAGAGAATATGAACATCCCCTTTCCTGCTGACACATAAGTGAGCACATGCACGTATGTGTGTGAGCACGTCAGGAAGGGGAAGTCCCTGTGCCAGGGAGCTGGAGCTGCTCCAGGTGACGAGAAAGACCAATCTCAAGTCATCTGAAGTGGGAACTGAAGTGTCAGAGAAGGCCTTCAGTCTCAGCAGCGTGGGTGTAATTGCATCAAACCATAATGAAGCAAATCCATCTTCAAAATTCCAAGCTCAAGAACGGTGACTAAATAGCTTCCTCAAATAAATGCCTTTCCAGAGACCAGCTGTAACTTCGTGCTGAGAAATATGGGCACCACCTAATACCCACTTCTGTCCTTGAACAAACACCGTGACTGTGCATTAGAAATACCAAACCAAATTAGCACACTAGAGTCCATGCCAACTATTTCAATTAAACTTTCTTCTAAGAGCCAATTAGCACCCATTTTATTAAATTAGAAATTTTTCAAACAATACTCCCATACGGAGCTTGCGGCCCAGATGCAATTACACACTTCACACGTTGACATGTGGACACTGGGCAAACGACTTTCTCTGAGTCTCTGCAATGCACAAACTTTGGCTGAAAGGAGAAGTTTTAGGCAGGGTTTTAGCTTTGAAAAGCCGTATTTAGCACCTGTCTGCAGGAACCCTTTCTGGTTAAGCTGCCTTTTGCTCACCTACAAACCAGCACTGGCATGCAGCAAAAAGGCCACTTTCTAATTAAACTGCTCTAGGGAACGATTAAGGCATTCAGAAATAAGGCAGCGTGCTTGGCCAGATGCTAATGTCCTAGTGGTAAGAGTTACATGTGCTGGAGCAGAATTCCCACTGCTCCAAGGAGCTCACGCTCTGTGAGTCTCCCTGGTGGAAAAACGCCCACTTTTGGCAAAGGCCCTCCTTGCTCGTAAACATTTAACCGGTGGATTTTTCTGCTGCTCTCTGACAGGATAACACATTTCTCAGCAATGTCACTTCTGCCCACAGGATGGCAAGGTCTCAAGCTGACATTTGCTAAACATCTTCACCACCTGCTCCCCAGTACTGTTCCTCTCTCCTAGACGGAGGAGACCTTTTTTTTGACAGCTCCTGCCACCAGGGAGACAGCACATACCTGCCACCGAGCCACGGTGTTGGTGCTTCACGCTCCAACAGCTCCGTGAACCAGCAACTGGGGCTGGATTCCCAGGGGCACTGACCCAAGGCCGAGGCTCAGGGAAGGCTGTGAGCAGCATGCCTGGAATTTGGAAAGCCCAATTTCCAAATAAACCTGCCCGTAGTGCGCTCTGAAGTCAGGAACTCGCTGCAGCAAAGCTCGAGCAAAGCGATGACTTCGCTGACAGTCACCCCCGGCTTATCGGGAATGGGAATGAGACACGCAGAGCGGCTCCATGACTCTGCCCACAGCCCAAAAAGTAAGAGTTCCCTGCCTGAAGGGAGCTGCTAAATTTGCAGAGCCCCCCTCCCGCCGCTCGGGAGCCCGCGTGGGCTGCAGGAAGCGTGGCAGAGTCACCCATCCAAACACAGCCGAGTGGTGCCGGCTCCGCTCCGCAGCCTCCCCAGCGCACTCCCCCAGCTCCTCCCGGCAGAGCTGCCGATCCACGGCGCTCAGGAATGTGGGAGACACCAGCCCCAGGGCTGGGGAGGGGGTCTGAGCAGCCCAGAGCCAGAGTGAGCTGGGAAAGGACCCACGGGAGGCACAGCCAGCAGAGTGGGCTCACCACGCAGAGACATCCCCACCCAAACTTAACATCCTGTAGATCCCCGTCACAAGTCAGCCACAGATGCTGTGATGGGGTTTTGCCTCACCTTTAAGAGAAACTTCTCTAAAAATCCTGCTGTTGTGGCAGAGAATGGCAGCACACAGCACCCCTGTCCATCCCCAGTGGTGCAGGAGAGGGACAAGCCCCAGACCCGAGCGACAGGTTTGTCACAGTCCTCTGCAAACCAGGACCAGGGAACAGCCAGCACGGGAAGAAGCACAAGCAGCACCTGAAGAAAGGGGGATACAACCTGCAGATCCATGTTTAACTCCAAGAGTTTCAGGACCTGCAGAGAGGAGGACGACAGCACCTTCTCCTCAGGACCCTCGCACGTTCCCAGGATGGGTGGAGAATCCCAGTTTCCAGCCTTGGCAGAGCAGCTGTGGCAGGGGGAGCACAGGGGCAGCTGCCCAGGCAGGAGACATGGACATCCCTCCTCCTTGCTCTCCCACACCCTACAGTCAGCACATCCCACACGCAAACACCCCACACCAGCCAGCTCTATGCAAAGCTACAACCGAAAGCTCGATGGCAGGTGACAGCGAAGAGTCCTGGAGAGGACATTAAAATGCCAGTTTGCCTGGATTCGGGGAGGTGTTGGACAGGAGTGATGTGTGTGTTGGCCTCAAGAGGGCCCCTCCACAGTGCTGTGGCAGAGCAGAGCAAAAATCATCTGTGACAAAGGAACTGTTGACAGCAGTAGACATGAAATCCAGCTCGGCAATCCCACAGCAGCGGGACACAGAGCGAGGGACTGACACTGGCAGCCCCACACGGGTCAGGGCAGCGATGCCAGAAGGGTAAGAAAGCAGCTCATGTCTGAGACAGACACCCTGAGGTTTGCACTGACCACGATGAACACACACGCTCTTCTCCCTCAGTTCATGCAAGACCCAACAGCCCGTTTTGGGGCACAAAGCCCTGTCTGGCTGGCAAAAGACTGCCCTGCTCCCGAGGGAAGAGTCAAGGGCTTAGCCTTGCTTCTCACACCATAGCTGAACAGTGGCCAAGGAGCCAGTGGAGCTGCAGTTGTAGCCCCCTGGAGCATAACACTGCACACACTGGCACGGTGACATGGTGACAGGGTGACAGGGCACCGTGGGGCAGCCTGCACCTCACCAGTGCCCAGCTTTACAAGCAGCAGTTGCTCACTGAGCAGAACCAGGTTATTTCTGCACAAACACAGCCAGGTACAAAACCAACCCTCACTATTTCTGAGCTCACATCAGGCAAGACTTGAGTTCATCAAAACAGCAACTCTACAAAGGGAAGAGGTGAAGGAACCTCTCGGCTTCACCAGGGGACACCTCGCTCTGTGTCCACCTCTGACCACACTTCAGTCTTTGCCCTTGAGCCAATCACTCACCTCAGTCAGTTCATTCTCTGCTGTGTCACTCTTTGCATTACCCAGCTGACCTCACGAGCCACCCACCCCCGGCTGACAGCGTGTGCTGCTGTCCTCCTGCACAGTTCCTCCTTCCTTCCTTCCCTCCGGCTGTGCCCACGCCCTGGCCCGGCTCTGAACCTGAAGGCTGTGGCCATGGCTACTTGTACATCATGGTACACATTTCTGCACGCCCACACAACTGCTGCAGAGAGCCAGGCAGGGAAAACAACAACAGCACCGGATCGGGGAGAGCACGAGCAAGAGGCACCCTCTCCACTGTGAGAAGGATCCTATTCCATGGGGAAAAATTACAGAAAAAACACAGGGAAAACACACCTCACACACAGCAAAAACACATCTGACTGCAGAGACTTTTCATCCCTGAAACAGAGGGACTGCTCCCAGCACGTGGGAACTGACCACAGAGCCACTGCATTGGACATGTCACAATCCCGACATGTTGGGTTCCATCTGAAACCTTGCTTTCCACCTTCCACTCACAAAACACCACTGCCATGTCCCGTGTGACTGTCAGCAAACAGCTCCAGGCTGGCTCTTGAAGAAGGATGAGCAGGAGAGAACCAGATGGTCTGTCTCGAGGAAAGCAGAAGCAAGACCAAGCAACTGTGGCCCCGGTGCAAGTCCAAAGAGGCAAAGCCAACTCAAAGCTCCTGGAGTTCTTCCAGAAAGCCATGGATGGCCCTTGCAGAGCACTCCTGTCCCTGCGCCACATGGCTGACTAGTTTTAGAACAGAAAACTACTCTTTAAAATGCTTGCAAAGCAGTGCTTCACCCACTACTCCAGGCCTCCTGCTTGAAGGGCCAAGTTTTCTGAGTTTGAGAGGTTTGGAAAACATGCCTCTCCTTTAACTCTAACCTGCTAGGAATGTGCTAACATCCACAACCCCTCTGTCCCACCAAGACTTAGGCCCTGCATTTCGACTCTATCACCACAGACTTCTTCATTAGCAATGATTTATATCCTAGAATAATTAAAAGGGCCATGCTGGAGCCTATCAGGGGACCTGCAACCCTGAAAACCTCCTTCCAGCCCTCTGGCTATGCAGGGGAGATCTTAAGACACCCACAACGAGGTTGTGGGGACAGAACAGAGAGCAGAGACTGTCACCACAGGGACCTGCCTTCTCCAGCTGGCTCTCCCGAGATCATCTCCCTGCAGTAAAACAGCCATAAATTTGCTAAAATGGTAACAAAATGCTTCACACAAAGAGATGAAATAAGGTCATGGAGCAGATGAAATTCAGTGCTATTATTTTATACAGAGTGTGATGTGACAAAGGAATCTGAACTCTGAACTAGCTGAAAGCTAAGAATGAATGGAGGATAATTTTTTGTTTATTGCTAATAGGCTGATAATAGAAGAAATCTTCAGATTTGGGGACTGGGAGGCTGGTGCTGCTTCCCCCTTGCACTGCCAACCTTTCACAGGCAGCACAGCCCTGTTGGCAGCTGGCAGGAGCTTTGCGCAGAGCCTGTATGACCCACTCTCTGAGCTGTCACTCAGGAGGAACACGAGGTATTTCATTTGCAAATTAATACCAACATCTTTGCTACAGATCCAGGCAAGTGCCAGCGGAGCAGAGGCAAATGCAGCATGGCAGGGAAGTCTGCACTTGCTGCAGGGCTTCACAGGCAAGGTGTTCACATCTGTCTTGATAGTCAGCGCTGAAAATAGACACCAGAGCATTAGCCCTCTCTTTCAGTGGAACTTCTCAGAAACCCCTCTGCTGCACAGTCTACCACTAATTGAGTCTCTGAGATGCCTTACAGGGGAACGTATGGGGGGCACTTATTAACCAGGATATTTAAGCTCTGCTTGTGATGTCTTTTGCCACAACCACACAAGGGTCTGTGAGAGAGCAGCTCACACCAGAGCAGGGCTGGCATTAGGACGGGGCTGGCATTAGGACAGGGCTGGCATTAGGACAGGGCTGGGTGCAGGAGGAGCAGAGCCCCTGACTCCCCTGAGGCTGCGAGCGGGGGATGCCTGAGCTCTGACACTCCCTACACACAGTCACTGAACAGGTTGTGCAGAGGAACAGCAACGAGCACCACCTTCAGAAGAGCAGTAAATTATTCCCCTTGGGAACAGAGATGCAACTGTGACGAGATAAGGCAGTGGGAAAACATGGCAGGAAAATTTAATGCGCTCTCTGCAATCACAGCCACAGCTGCCAAGTTGTTTCTCGTGCTTGTCACTACAACAGTGGTGACAGCGTTGGTGTCAGCCTGACCTTTCACCCTCACCCAAGGCAACACAACACCCCCGTGGGTTCCTGCAGGCACAGGGGTTTGCTGGGATGACAAACATCACCGTCACTTCAGCAGATCTGTGGACACAGACTCACACTCACGACACCCCGCTGGTGCTAAAGCGACCCACGTCCCTGCAGATCTCTGCCAAGATCTTACATGCAACCAAAGCTTCTCCCCCCTGGCTCTCCCGAGTCCTGTTCCCTGCTCTTTCCCAGCAGGTTTAAGCAGCACAGGAGCTCCAAGAAGCCCCAGAGCCATGCACAGCTGGAGCCACCAGCAACATCCCCACCAGGCTTCAGTCTCACGCCAAGAACATGTGGAAGGAGATTTGTCCCAGTCAACCACGGCAGAAACCAAGACTCCAACATTTTCCATGTCCCTCCGCACTCCTTTCACAGGACTCTTTTCAATTAATACTTTTGGTGCGTCCTGTCCAACTGGTGGAGGGGAATAAAACAATTCATTTTACCAACGTGTTCAGTTTTCCTTGAGCAAGGCCAATGCCAGCCCCCAGGAGCTCCCCTGGGAATGTGCCCACCAGTGCTCAGCGCTGGGTTGTGAGGGTTGTCACTCCTCCCTGTGCCCTTCCCTTTCCCTTTGCCCTTCCACGCATGAGAAACCAAAAAAAACCCAGATCCTCAACCACTGCAAGTCTCTGCTGGAGCTGCAGGGACACGACCCTCTGCCCCCCTTGCTCGTGCTCTCCCCTTCCCTCAGACGGGTACTCTCTGATAACCCGAAATGCTGTTTTCTCTTTCAAGCCCATTCTCCCAACAAATTGAAAAGAAACCAAAGGGAAAGTAAATAAATGGGAAAAAAACACCCCAGGGAAGGATGGAAACCTGAGCCCATAGTGTTAAATTGCACTAAATAACTGAAAATCAATGTTGTTCTTCCTTTTCATCAGGGCACAGCTGTACATTCTGCTGCACTCCAGGGACACCTCTGCTAGTTCCACCATCCTGCTACGTGCACTTACTTTTATTGCTACAAGGGCCCCTTCCTGACAGTAAAACCAATATCCCTGAAAAGAGTAACGACCATTTTTTAAAATAAAAGAACAGATACAATTATAAGAGAACCGCATTTCTTCTTTGCTCTATGACTTCCATAACTTCCCTAATATTCCTGCTGACGTCCAGGGGTACCTGCCTTAAGATGAATATACTCACCAGCACACCAATAGCACACACACAAGGAAACATCCATTTCAAAAACTCCAAACAGCACTGCAATTAAGGCACCACATCAGGAATCGTCCCTGCAGCCTTTCAGAGCAACTAGAAAAGCAAACCTCAATTAAGAATGTTATCTATCATCAAAAAAAAAAATTTACAAACACAAGAAAACCCAAATCAGTTTTATAAAGCCGCCTCAGGCTTCCAACGCTCTTCATCCTGGTGTATCCCATCTGGAGCTGGGCTGAGGAATCGAGTGGCAACATATGGGGATTTTCACTCTGTTAAGGGGGAGGAGCTGCTGGAGAAACCCTCTCTGGAGAGGACCCAGGGCTGTGGAGCTCAGGTTTCAAGGTCACCCTTCCATGGAAGGGGGCAAATGGGACCAGCAGCAGATTTAGGAACACCAACACCCCGCCCCAGGAGCTTTTCCCTACACTGCTCTAAGCTGTGCCAGCCTGGTCCTACAGCACTGTGCTTCAGAAGAGCCATGGGGATGGCTGGTGGCCTGGGATGCTCCTGGCCTTTTATTCTAGGAGCAGGAATAAGCCTTGCTGGAGGAGCGCAGCGTGTCCAGCCTGACCCCCATGATCTCCACCACTCCTTGCCAGCAGCTTCTCCAGTAACTTAGACTAGGGACTGAATTTGGTCTTGTCCACAGCCTTGACTAGCACAGTAGAGCTGTCAGAATGTACTTCGGAAAGAGCTACCCCTGTACATGTCACCTGCCTGACTAGCCCAGGACCAGGAGCAGGAGCACACACATGGAACAAGGATCATTCCGGGCAGGAGGAAGGTCCTGCCCAGGGGCCCTCAGGAGGAAACCCTTGCTTCTACTGTCAGACAGAAACCTACTGACAAAGAGTTGACTCAGGAAAACAGCCTAATCCAATTAATAACGGCTCTGGTTCTGCTTTGCCAGGTGGCAAAGGCAGAGGAGAAGCAATTCAATTCCAGTGGCCACACCGACACTCCCAACTTTGGGATCCCACCACCTTCACCAGGGTTATTTATTACCTGGTCTGGAGCTGGGCTCAGGCATCACAACTGAGTCACCCCTTGAGAGATTCTGCACCCAGGGCTGGGGGCAGATGGGTCTAAACACTCTTATTTAGGGAATGGAT
This sequence comes from Cephalopterus ornatus, assembly GCA_013396775.1. Lineage (NCBI taxonomy): Eukaryota > Metazoa > Chordata > Aves > Passeriformes > Cotingidae > Cephalopterus > Cephalopterus ornatus. The sequence goes on from VZRE01003669.1 coordinate 202,173, forward strand.
ATTAGCAATAAATACCTCCATCCTGCTTCACAAGCAAGGGGGCAAACTGCTGGGGGATGAAGAGACTTCCCCAGAGGAATTTTGTGGCACATATATGTATCAGAGCTGGATCTTCTAATTCCAGGTACAAACCTTCACTAGCACATGTGCTACAGCCTGAACAGACACTGCAGTAACTCAAAATATTGGCCATTACCTCACCATCACAGAAATAAATGCCTCTAACTTCTGGATACAACCTGGAGTTTTCAAATTAGCATCCGCATCTTCCAAATAAAATGAGGAAAATTGCCCATTAAATCAAATGTCAATGAAGCAGGGATTCAGCCACAGGCACACTGAAGGAGCCTGACTCTGGAACACAAAACTGCCCAGCTCCATTAATGTAATGATGCATTTGATGAGGAAATCACTTGGGGAATGTTATCATGAAACCTGCCAGGGTAAGATCCTAAAGCCTGAGACTGCAGCACTTCAGTTTGCTCATGCCAAGCACAGTCTGACCTAGGATTTAGAGCCACCACTTGGCGACAAATTAAAGAGACAAAGACCAGATGTCAGTTCACAGGCAAAGAGTTTTCAGACTCTATATAACTTGGAAAAAGAAACTTAAAAGAACTTGCCCCAGTTGTTAAAAGTCTCTTTTTTTTGTTATGTAACATCCAAAAAAATCTTTGATTTGAAACAGGAGACGTTAAAATTTTTATAGAGATGTTGCTGAATTCTTCTGCACAAGCAGCTTTCGCAAACATCCTCATCCATCAAAATGATTTTTTCCTGATAATTAGCCTCAGAAAAACGCACTTAATCAAAGTGACATCCATTACTTCTCGCTACTGTAAATAGGACTGTGGCTTCTGACAATGATTTTCTGGAAAGTGTTCAGACTATTTAAATTAGGCAACAAATAAGCTCCTAATGACACTTTTCTGAGACACAGTTTAATTTTATTTATGGGCTTTTTTTATACGTGCCCCAACCCAGCTGTCAGCACCGTCCAAGAAAAGAGAATGCAGGCGATCAAAAACTGCCGTAGTCAGGACAGCGGAGATCAAAGGGATGCCACAGCTTGTGGTATAAGACAATATTTATCAATTCAGCAGATGTGCTTTCTCAGCTGCCTGTAATCAGCAATTCCAGTATCACTTCAGAACAGGAGCCTGCCTTCCTCCCAGAGCCCAGACTCGCAGCAGCCATGGGATGCCGAGCTCGGCTCCCTCTCCCTTCCTCCAGCCCCCTTGGCCTCACTCCTGCACAGCCTCCACTGCACAGACGATTCCCATGCCCAGAGCAGTCCTGTGCCAGGCATGTGAAAGGGCAGCCAGGCACCAGCAGTACTTGTGCCCCCAGTTCCTCACCTTCTTTTTGTCTAAGACGTTACTCAACATCTTAAACTCTGCCTTTGCTGTTCTATTCCAGTGGCTCTGAATTGCTTTCAAGTCAACAAAACATCAGTGAGATAAGAAATGCAATAGTGCCATAAGAGAGCAGAACAAATCCCTTTTTCTCCCAGTATTGACACTGACAGAACCTTCCAAAAGGAAAAGAAACTTCTGAACTGGACAGGACTAATGCCAGACAAGCGAGGAAACCACAATGTTCCCAAAGAGAGCCTTCTTTCCCCAAAGGAGAAATTGCCTCCCAGCCCCTATCAGTCAGATTCATGCCCTGAACAGCAGTTTGTATCCTCTGGAAATTCAGAGCTGAAGTGACAGTTAATCCTGTTCCTATAACCTCAAGACCTGCCTTGCAGAAATGTCAAGCCCAGAGTTTAAGTACAGCTAAGCCCAAAGCCTTCCACATGCCCCGTGGTGGTGAGTTCCAAAGATGAGTAAGGTGGTATTGGAAGGAGCACTTCCACTTGACAACTCTGGATTTGCTTGTCATTAGGCTTTTCTCTCTCTGTTCCACAAATCCATTTACCTCCCACATTCCTCTTCCAGTCGGTCGTTTCCTATTTGCTTCCAGGCCAATTTACTGCATCCTCCACACACCATTCCAAGTGTTATTTTAATGCTCATGTCACTCAGCCTACCTGCCAAAGAGCAAGCCCTGCCTAGTCAGACTGACTGGCTTCACCTTTCACATTCTGAAAACAGAATTAAATGAGGAGCAGCCTGTTTTACCTATTCCACCTCACATTCACTGATTAGTTCTTTCAGTTCCAGAGGTTATCTGGACGTGCTCCCTCCTCCTGCCACACCACAGCTCTCTAATTATCTACTTGTTCCAACAAGCTCTCATCTCCTCAAGCTCCAGCATTACCTCATTCCCTCAGCTCAGCCCAGTGTTGGTTTCCTCAGCATCCTCTGTGATGAGGATGCACTAATTCATCGCTAATAGAGCATTTTTAATTCTCCAGAAGCAGCGAAACCTGCGGCCTCCCAACCTTTTAGTCCTCTGCTGACCCCAGAAACCTCCTCGCTTTTATCACTTCAGGGTAGTTTTCAAAAGCAGATTATTTAAGACGCTAATGTTTCAAGCATTGCTTCTATAAACAAATGAGATATTTAGTGCTATGGGTGTTTTCCCTCAGTGTTACATCTGTGAGTCCAACGAGCTCTATTTGACCATTCACAGATCCCCACGGTGTTTCCAGGGGGGAATTTTCCCCAGCACATCCCCGTAACAAAGCACTTCAAAGCACATCTCTGAGCTGCTTATCATTTGTAGGCACAGCAAGGCTAAAAAGTCCTTCTGCTTTTCTCTTTCTTTCTGCTAAATCAGCTGACCTAAAAAATCAGCTCCTGATCCAGTTGGTTTGGAACAGTACTAGTCATAATTACACCAGTGAGCTTGGTTCATCCATAAGATCCTGGTTATTAGTGACTTGGACTGGATCTTAGGCCTAACAGCAACATTTCCCAAAGCCTACAGCCCATCTCAACTGCCAGTGAAGTCAAGAGGACTCCAGTGAGCAGCAAATGGGGGCTCACAGATTTGCATTCCCAAACACGCTGTGAAATCATCAATATTTTCTAGATAAAGGGGAAATCAAACAACTAAAGAAAGCAGCACATAAAGCCACTGACACAGAGATATCTTAAGAAATAAGGGTAACGAATTCTTGAGAAACAAGGCTAATGAATTAACAAAACAATCCAGAGTAGCTCCACATTAAAGTTAAAGAGAGGCTCTGAATCAGAAACACTCAAGTCTAGATGAAAATGAAGGTTAAGGAGTATAACCAGTGAAATACAGAAAGAACACCATCTGCAATTCCCAGCTTCTGTATTACAGATGCTTTCAAATACTTAAATGAAAACTATTAAATCTTCAAAGAGGCAAATGAGCCATAGCATAACCGTTCTGAAATCCAGACATTTTCTGCAGCAGGAATTTCATATCAACTTCTCACTTTATACCATAAAACTGTATTAATGTTTAAGTGCCTCTTAAGAAAATCTGGGCTTTAAAACCTTCAGGATCACAGACTCGTTTTCGAGACAGACCAATTTTATGCAGCTATAAAAGTTAGGAACACTTACACAGAACATTTGTAAATCCCACACTCATGTTCCAAAGCTAAATTCACTTTTTTTTTTTTTTTGGGTGACACTGGTATACACAAAAAAAATGAATTTGCCTCTTAGCACAGACTCACAAAAGCCTTGGTGCAGGTATCAAATACACAGTTAGCCAAAGGCTAACTCCCCAGCAAGTGAAGGGTTATTTTCAACAAGAATTACACCTCTCTCTGTTTGCATCACACAATTAATTGGTGGGAGAAGATAACAATCTCACTGACTCCCCATTAGCACTGCAGCTCCTGGGTATTTATGATATGAACAGATTTGAAGGGAAGGTTCTTGTTCCTCTTCATTTAACTGCTCTGCCCATGGAATTCACTTGCCACTCATGGCATTCCTTCTGTTCCTCACTCAACGTGGTCAGAAATCCCTGCCAGACAGGCAGAAATAGTAGGTTTGGTGCTCAACACATTAAGACCATTTTCTGGTCAGCCCAAGAAAGGGAGAGTTGCACCACAACCCCAGCGGCTCTCTGGAGTTTCTCTGCTCCCACCAGCATCCCCTGCTGCAAAGACAGCCTGGAGGAGCCTCCCCTCCTAAACAAACGGATATGCTCAGCCCAAACTCTGCATACGGCAGAGTTCCACCAGCCCCTCACCAGCTCCATCCCGTACATCTCCCAGACACCGGCCCCTTTTCCTCCTTGCCAACCCCTGATGGGACTCCCAGCCAAGCTGCCCAGAATACCCACACAGCTCGGTGTCTGCTGTCCCGGTACACCCACAGCTCCCACTGCCCCGCAGCTCCAGCACATCCCACCTTCCTGGAGCACCCAGATGCTCCCGGTGCCTGCTGCCCGAGGCACCCCTGGCCTCCACCCCCTTCACATCCCAGTGCCCTTCTCCCGGGCATACCAACGGTTCCTGCGACCGCCTCCCAACGCCCGCAGGCTCCGAACACCGCGGTAACCCCAAAGCCCCCCTCCCGCAGCGCGGCCGCCCCGGACCCGCGGTCAGCACCGCGGAGAGCTCCGCGCCGGGCGGGGGCCGCGGCAGCAGCACCGCGGAGAGCTCCGGATCCCCCGCCCCGGAGCGCGGGGGGGTCCCAGGTGAGTGTCCCCACCCCAGGTGAGCGTCTCCATCCCCGGGTGTGCGTCCCCATCCCCGGACAGCGCGTGTCCCCGGGCCGTGTCTCCCTCCCTCGCTGTCCCCGCGCCCCACACCCCGCTGTCCCCGCGCTGCGCCCCGAACCTGTCGTCGCTCTGGAAGGACTGGTCCCCCAGCAGCAGATCTCGGAAGCGGTAGCGGGGCGGCAGGGGCAGCACCTCGGACTCCAGCTCCGTCATCTTCAGGGCGGCGATGTCCAGAATGACCCCGCTCTTGCGGCTCCCGCCGCCGTCCCCGCCGCCG
>VZRE01003669.1:207120-220759 GCA_013396775.1 Cephalopterus ornatus
CCCCGCACGCACCGCGCCCCGCACCGCCGGCCGCGATTACATTGCGGGGCAGGCGGCCGGGCCCCCCCTGCAGAGCGCTCCCCCCGGGGGCATTGGGGGGTCGGGGCTCAGGCCGGGGGCCGGCGGGCTGGGCAGGGTGCGGAGCGCGGTCCCGCGGAGCGCCCCGCAGGGCAGCGCCGGGCACAGGACATTTGCTGCTCAGCAGGCGAGCGACGGAGAGCAAGAGGAGCCAATGGAAAAGCCCAATCGCCGGGAGGAAATAAAACTGCTCGCAAGATTATCTACAGCTGCCAGCCGAGCCCGGGTCCACCCCCAGCCTCCCTCCGCGACAAAAAAGTAGGGATGGGAGGCAGACAAGGCGATGGCTCCACAGCCCTGCTGGAAGCAGAAGCACAACCTCCTCCCTGGACTGCTGGCACTTAAATCACCCCAACAATCCCACGATTAAATGAGAAACCACGAATACTGATGACTCAATTGTCTGTCCAGCTGCCAAGTGCCGTGGCCAGGAGGATCTATCACCCATCCCTCGGCTGCCCATGTCTCTGGTCCGGGGATGGGGGATTTTAGTGCCTGGGAGAGACCCAAGCTGGTGGCTCAAAGACAGCTCTGCCTGGCACACACAAAGGAGATGGACCTCAACCAGCTCTCAGAGTGTGCTTTCAGAGGGTTAAAGGCTTTCTTTGGTCTCCTGTTTCAAACCCCCTTTACCAACCAAAACATGGGTACAATAGTTCTGCCCACGTCAGGTTGGGATTAAGCTGAAACTTCCCTTCACAGAATCATAAGGCAACAGAGCCATTCAATGCTGTAAAGCCCATGCACAGTCACAACAGGCAAGATCACAGCTCCTGATCCTTTCTGTCCTGGCCTCATCAGTGAAATTCATCCATGCCATGACAGGAACACCAAATTCACAGACCCTTCGTGGAAAGTGGGGAGCTCAGGGAGAGCTTGGAAGAGGAGATGTGCTGTCTCTGCAGTGAGCTGATTCTTTGTCCATCACACGTAATTTCAGGGTGTGAGGCAGCAAAGAGCTGAAAGGCTCCAGCTCCTGCCTGTTCTACTCCCAAGGGTCTCACCCAAAAAGCCTCTCCAAACAATTCCAGCCACATTCCCACAGCTTTACCTCCAGCACGCGCTGCACAAGGCAAAAGAGCTCCTGCCAGCTGAATGCTGAACCGAGCAGACATGGAGGGGTTTGCTGCTGGGCTGCAGGGATGGGATCTGAGGCTCCTTGGATCATCTTCTACCTTTAACAACTCAAACCCCTGCAAATCAGCACCCAGCTGACCAGATTCCAAAGCCCTGCTCAGCTGTTGTTCCTGGGTTTCCGGAAGAGCAATCAGCATGCAAAATTTCTGCTGAACACAGCCCCAGAAGACAACCCAGCTCGCTCTCAGCGCCTCAGATGATTCTCACTGATGTTATTTGCCACTTAATTCTGTACCCCCAGAGCTTTTCAGTTCCTTTTAGCTGCCATATGCACAGTGCAGCCAAGGCTCTGCGCTGAGTAATGCATCTGTGCAGGGCCTGGGGCATCAGGGAGGTTATTCCATGGTATTCATTGATCCAAAACTTGGTCTTTAAGATAAATCAAGCCAGACTCCTGTCAGCTCAAGCACTCCCTCTGGATTAACTGATATAAACACCAAAGTTAGCTGACCATCTCCAGCTCACATTGCAAAGGAGGATCTAACATTAAGCATACACAAAAAGAAGCCACAATTAAGTCTTTCCTCTTAGAGCTTAACTATGATAAATTAGGCCAAAAGCACACTGTTTCTAGGCCACCTCTGCGAAATTCTAGCCCAGCTGGGGTTTCTCACTGCCGTGAGGCCAGGACAGCATCCTAAAACTGGAACTTCAGGGGGTGAAAAAGCAAATTTTAAAAATCATCCTCTCTGTTATTAAAATCAGACTTTAGAGTGGGGAGCCAGGTGCCTGACTCCAAATGTGGGCAATTATAATTGTGTTTGAAGGAGACTGTGACACCCAGTGATCTCCATTGATTGTGAAGTGCCTGTTTAAAGGAGCAGGTTCTTTCCTTTCCTGCACAGCCATGGACACACTGACTGCCACGTGGAAAGGGCACCTTTACACCCTGTCTGACGCTCCACAGCTCCCATTCTGTGTCCAGGCAGGCAGCTCCATGTTATCTTGGACCCACAGGGAGCTGTGGATGCCCACAGCTCCACCCAGCCATCCCCCTGGATACCAATCACTCCCCTTTTGGGGTTTGGGTTCAGGTTTTTTTTCTTTTAAACTCCACATGATTCTTTCCAGATCAATTAACTCATCTCTCTTGGCCTCAGACCCTGTGTCAGATTCAAGAAACAAAGCAAATATTTACCACTGTCCTTTATTAGCATTTAGAAACTGTAGTAAAATCCAATTGTATCAGTATCTCTGGAAGCACAGGCTCTGCTATCTATTTGCATCTGAGTTTCTTCTCCTATTGGCAGCAGCAGCTACATTTTTATTGTACTTGCACTTATTCTTGCATACTAAATCATTCAGAATTTTAAAATTTTGGCACATTTTTTCATTCTGGATGAAGCTTTGCTAAGACAAATGCTGCATTCACTTATTTGTGAAGATGTCTTTATCACTTACACGGTGACTTTGAGATACGTTGCACATCAGAGTCTTAGCAAAAGTGCTCTTGCACCTCACATGGATCTCCTGACATCAGCACAGAGGATTTACAACCACCTAAACACAGGGATCCTGAGCTCCAGAAATGCCACAGCAACCTGGCTACTTCTTCAAAGCTGTAGTGGTATAAAATAAAAAATTCATGAACAAGCTCATTTATTGCACAGTCTTCAAATACTACTGAAAAAAAAAAATAATCTCGAAGTCGTTTATAGCTAAATACAGAACTGCAGCTTTATTTTTATCATCCCTTTCCTTCCTTCCTCCAGAACCATGCACCACTAAAAAAGCACACTGTGATCAGCATATGGGAACCTCAACACTCTTCCACTTTCTCGCTACGACACCGTCTCTCCCCCAGCTTGGCCAACTCCCCAGCACCCAGGGAGGGGACACCCCACTGCTCAGCCTCTCGGGAACATGGGAACTGGGATCCCACCGGAGCTCCCTGCGGATCGCTCCTCCCGTCAAACTGCAGGCAGACCACTCCAGTCTGGCAAACAGAGCTGCCCCTCAGAGCCCCGGAGATGCTCCAGCCTCGGGTTCCTTCAGTCAGCTCTCGTGTGCATGGGCTGCTCACAGCCACGTTCTTCCCTTGCTGATTCCCCTCCGGGACATGCAGGAAAGGCTCAGTGCTGGCATCTCCGTCCCCTGAGGCTGGAAAAGCCAGCACAGGAGCAGTGACAGCCCACAGCCCTGCCTGTGCAGAGCCAGAGCTCTGCAGAGCACGAGCCCCGTGGAGCTCTCCAGAGGCTGTTTGGGTTCCCAGCACCCAAGAGGCAGCTTTGCCTCAGAGGAAAGTCCCCAGGCTGGGAGCTTGTGGTAACGTACTTCAGGATTTTTGTTATTCTTTTTGACTGCCTATGTCAAAGAAGAGGAAAGACAAAACCCAAGTTCCTCTTCTTCTTTCTTGCACACCACAAAAGCCGCAGAGCATCCTCCTGCTTCCCACCACAAACCAATCCCAAACCGCCCAGGGTCACCACACATCCCAAACTCAAGTGTTCTGGTACCTGCATGAGGTAACTGCCCACGCCTGCCAGTCACCATGAGGAGCTCCAAAGCTCTCAGTGACACCCCCTTACTGAAGGGCCTCCCAGAAATGCTCTTCCTCTCCTCCTTCTAAGGGTTGGGGTGTGCAAACAGAACAGTTGAACTGGGGCAAGTTCTTGCATAACCTACAGTCCAAACCCCTCCTCTCCTACTCCAAGCTGTAAAAAGAGCCAGAGGCACAAGGTCCTGCTGGCAGCCATCTGTTCTAACTCCATCCTTTCCCCAGGAGGATGGCCAGGGAGTCTGGATGTGCAGCCAGGAAAGCAAGTACCCCGTGTCCAATATCAACATCCCCCCTCCCAGGCAAAGGCGCTTTTCCTCGAGCTTTGGTACCCAGCACACAATACAACACCACAGCCAGCTGCTGCTGGGCCTCCTGTCCCCTCTCATGGGATGGAAAGGACCAGCCCTGGCTGAGGCAAGGGTGGGACAAGAGTCAGACACGGGGAATGACCTTCCTCTCGCAGTTGGCAGCAGCACACAACACAATCTGTTGTCAGAGGAGAACACAGCCTTTGGGGCGACAAACAGCCACTGGTGGGGCAGGAAACTCCAGTCCAATGTAGGGAGATGGTGTCTAGATTGCACTCAAGGGATGGGATACTTCTCCAGAGGGTTCTTGGAGCCAGGCTGCCCCAGGACACCAAGGACCATGCCACATCCTCTCCTCCCAGCCACAGAGTTTCACCAGAGTCTGGCCCTGCATCCCAATCCATCCGTGGCAAGCTCAGCCACCAAGAGAGCCACCAGGCTCTCAGAGCCTCTCCAGGGAACCAAGCCATACAGGAAATTCTGCCCTTTCTTTTTCTACAGCTATTTAAATATATACAATCATCTTGTGTTTGTTTCTCCTCCCACAGCTCTTATGGTTACCAGGTTACAGTTGTTCTCCCCTCTCTTTTCGATTTTGGAGGGGTTTTTTTCCCCTCTGAGTGACATCCCTGTGGGGTCTCCTAATGGCTCGAGTGCATGGGGGGAGACACAGGGCTGGTCTCCAGAGCGGGGCTGGGAGGCAGCACAAGCCCCCCCCAACAGGGACATGAGACTGCAGCAGGCGCTGGCACCGCTCCCTTGGCAAGGAGGGGCAGGAGCTGGCACAGCACCATGGCACAGCGGGAGGAGAGGGCACAGACCACGCAGGGAAGGGGAGCAGGGGCTCTGACCACGCAGGGAAGGGGAGCAGGGGCTCTGCACACGCCTGGGCAGGCGCACGTGCAGGGCAGGTGCCACACACACGTGCCTCACACACGTTGCCCTTCCCTGGACACCAGCTCAGCAGCTGCCAGGGCACAATTTCCCTGCAGGGACACCCCCACGGGAGAGCTGGGGGGCCCATTTCAGGCTCAGAGCTGTTTTCCCTGCCAGCACCTCAGCTGTCCATGTTCCTCACTCACTGCCCTGTGAACACCAGCCAACGTCATCATTGGTTATGGCTCAGCTTGAGGGAGGAAGAGCCTCAGACCCTCATCCCACCGTCCCCTCTCCCTTCCCAGAGGTCACCCAGTGACTCACTGGCCCCGTTCATAGAGCTGTGGTTACTTGTACAATGGTCAGGGATTAAACACTGTTTTATTTCAAAGAGTTTAAAGTGCCCCAAGGGATGTGAACAGGCCCGTTATAACATTATTTCCAGGTACTCTGACCAGCTTTGGGCCAAGTCACCTTTTGTGGGTACAACAGATGCAGAACTGTCGGATATAAATATATCCACACACATATATATAAATACACACACATGTGTATATAAACACACACATATATATAAATACACACGCATATATAAATACACACATACACACAATATATGGAGGGCTCAGTCTCCCAGATTAAACTCCTGCAACCAGATCGGTATCTCCACATATTTGGGCTTGTCCATGTCAGGAGCTGCTGTTGCTCAAAACTTCTCCAGGACTGCCAAGCCCTGTGACAAATCCACCCATCGCTTCGCTTCCAGCAAGCACAGGCAATTTAACACCACAGGCCTCGCAGAAAAATTAGCATTTTGTGTATTTCACGTGGAAAATGAACAGGAAGAGTGAGTCAGTGCAAAGCTCCACAAGCCTTTCCCCTGCTGGCAAACGCTATTTTCCAGAAGATAAAAGTAGAAATTGTACCTTCCAGGTCCAGAGCTGTTTTTCTTATTAGACAACCCCATATTAGCAATTCAACCCCACGTCTCCCCGTTCCCTTCTGGCCTGATGCACGTGAATGCTTTGTGTGCCAAGGTAAAGCTCAGGGAAGGCAGAGCCCCAGTGAGAAGCCCTTTCACCCTTCTTTCATCCCACAGCAGCACATGGAGCACACGAGTGGCAGAGGCAGCTTGGCTCCCCCCAGTTTTCCATCAGTGCCCTGGAAAGGGGAAGGGATCCAGGAGGAGTGAGCCACAGCCATCTCCTTCCTCCAGAGCATCCTGTCTGGCAGGCCTGGCAGTGCTGGGAGGGTCCCAGCAGAAGCAAAGGCAAACCAGCCATGCTGATGTCCCTGGGGACTGCAAATAACACTGGGAGAAATGGGGAGAGAAACCACATCCTACACACCCTTGGTTCCTTGGCAGGTGAGGGGACCAGCTCCCACTCCTCAAGCCTGGGCTGGGGCCTCCTCATCTTTTCTTGGCAATCCTAAGTGGTACCAAAAGAAAAAGCAGTCTGGAGTAGTGCAAGGTCCGGTGGAACCAACCTGAGCAACCAGGTCTATGGACGGTGTTCCTGCCCTTGGCAGGGGGTTGGAACTGGATGATCTTTAAGGTCCCTTAAAACCCAAACCATTCTGTGATTCTGTGATCTGCAACCAGTTTATTCTGCTGTGTAAGTATGCAGATAGAATGCAAATTAGCTCAGATGATCACTGACAGCACAACGCACCAACTTCTGCCTCCCCGAGGCCACAGCTCTGCTCCCCATCCCAACGTCCTTGGGCAAAGGTCCCCGAGGGTCCCACTCCCACCATCTCATCCCTGAACTGCCTCAGAAGAAGCGACAAACCCAAAAACACACTCACCCTGCTGAGCCAAGGTCACCAACCCTGCCGGGAAACTCCTGACTCGGCCATCTCCAGGGCTATTTATGGATTACAATGTGAGGCTCTATCTTGGTTGTAGGAGCTCTATGCTGAGGGAGGAGCAGATTTCCCGGAGCATCCGATCCTTTCCCAGCAAGGGCATCGCCCATTTTTGCCTGTCACAGTTGGTGAGGTGGCCTGGGAGCACAAGCAAGTTCATCTAAAAGCAGAATCAACCCCAGGGCCCAAGGAATGAAGCAACCAGGACTGACACTGCTGGAGAAACAATCCCTCCGTGCGAGGCCCCGCCAGTCCCACGGGGATTTCGGAGGCTGTGCACTCCAGACTCCCCAGGGAAACCAGCCAGGCTTTAATGACAGGGTGCTGCTGCACACAGGGATAACACCAGGCTCCTGATTCATGCCAACCAACTGTGAAAAGTCTTAAACCTAAACAGATTATTAAAATCAAAAGAGAGCAATTCCCTTGTCACAGCCACATCTCTGCTCCTGGAGCCAATAGCCATCCCTATTCTACCATCGCCTGCTTAAGGAGGGCAACACAATTCCTGCAGACACCACAGCCAGCCTCCACCCCTCACTCACAGACACGAGGTCCTGCCCAGCCTCATCCTCAGCTGTCCCACGGGTCCCTGCTCCAGCAGCTGGGATCATGAGGAACACCAGAAAGCCAAGTCATAGTTCTCCCACGAGGATTTTGTTTAGCCTCCACAAATCCCAGCGCTCCATCACAGGCAGTGCACCCTCGTGCAGGTCACAGCAGCCCTCCTTCCTCCAGCCCAGGAGACAGAAAACCTCACCTCTCCTAAAACGAGGCTTAAAAGTCCTTTGCCCTTTTGTTACTGCCCAACCTGGCTCTTCCTGGGACTTCCCCTTCCACGTGGAGCTTACCTGGGACCAGTGTCCCCCTCTCCACCTTGGGAACCAGCCAAAACCCTCATCTTGGTAGGGGACCAGCTGCAAGCAGGACAAAGCTATCTGCTCCCAGCTCTCAGGATGAGCAAGGAGATGCTCTCAAGGCAGAGCTCGTTAACTCTCTCCCGAATCATCATTCTCAGGAGTGACTGTGATATCCCACAGGACACAGTCCTCCCCCTCATCCCAAGCTGTTATATCCTGTACCACATTTGTCAGTGCCCAGTAGTTTCCAGGCTCACGTGAAAAAATAAAAAAGGCTTTAAGATCAAGAAAGTGCTAATCCTTGCCAATAAACTGCTGGGAAAATCCTCCCTGCCACAGCCCCAGGCTGCTCCAAGCAGTGAGGGATGGAGCACGGAAAAGAAACTTCTCCCCACTCCAGACCCCTGCAGAACAATCCCTGCTATTGAAAGCAGAAAATAATAGAGGGACGTGGGAGGAGGAAGAGTCTTTTCACACTGTTCAAAAATACAAAGTCTTCCAGAAATAAACCCCAAGAGGGAGGTTTGTCAGCACACCTGCCGGGCCAGGATGTGATGGGGCAGAGAGGGAGATGTCTGCTGGAGTAGGAGACAGGAGACAAACAGAAAGAGAACACTGAAGCAAACATCTGTGGGGTCCCACAAGGCTCTCGGCTATTCCACGGCTTCAGAAGGGATGGGGATGACTGCAAATTATCCAGGGTGGGCAAACTGAAACCAGACTGTAAACAGTTGCAGGAGGATCTTGTGGCACCGAGCAACCCAATGGCAAAATGTCAGATGAAAATTAGCATCAACAAATGCCAACTAATCCAACAGGAGAGGGGGAAATCACCTTCCTGCACATGCACCAGGAGCTCTGCAAATTAGCGCTCAGAAAAGAGCCAAATTCACAGCTAATGCCCGAAAGCCAAGAACTGCAGTGGTGGGCAAGACCCAAAATGTTGGGGGAAGTTTTTATACTCCAGACAACCCAGCATGGAGTCACAGACACTCCTGGCTCCCCTCTTCAGAGATGATACAGCACAGAAAAGGGTACCAGAGATAACTACAGGTTGTAAAGTGGTTTGCACAAGGAGAGGCCCAACAGATCAGGAGAATTCTTAAGCCTGGAAAGGGATGTGATGAAAGGCAGATAAAATCAGAGCAGAGGACCAGGGAGCAAACACATCACAGGAGCTGCAGGAGCCCAGGGAGATCATAGGGAAGCAGCATGTTTTGCCACAGAGCAGCTGCATCGAAGAAGTCACAGCCTCCTGTGGAGGTAGAAAGTACCAACAGGTTCAAGAGGGAGCAGGTGAATCCCAGGGCATCCATCCAGGTGGTCAAAGCACAGCCACTGGGTACAACCTCCAGCCCAGGATCCCCACGACAGGCTGCAGCAGCACAGCCCTGGGAAGGACCTTCCACTAGCCCAGGTTGCTCCAAGCCCCATCCAACCTGGCCTTGGACACTTCCAGGGATGGGGCAGCCACAGCTTCACTGGGCAACCTGTGCCAGGGCCTCAGCACCCTCACAGCCAGGAATTTCTTCCCAGTGCCTGATCTAAACCTTCCCTCTTGCAGTTCGGAAGGACACCAGGGCAGCAGCACCTGAGCTCAGACATGGCTCCTGGCCTGTTTTTATTCATGAGAAGGATGAATGAGATGTCCCACACTCCAGCCCAGTCTGGCAAGGCTGCAAAAGAAACGTTAACAGGCTCCAAAACAAATTGCCTGCAGCACTTGGGAACCAGGCGTGGGGGTCAGGGAGAGGTCGCTGGAGGAGAATTGGGAGGATTCAAATAGATGCTGTAAATATTTTTGCAGAGCAGAAAGAGCCCTGAGCACAGGCAATGACCTATTTTGCTGTTCCCCGGCGAAGGGTGACCCGGTCGTGCCAGAACCCAAGGGCAGTTTCTAAGGAGGACACTCAGCATGTCAGGGGTCCTTTGTTAAACTTGGTTTTGGGGGGTCCCAAAACTCTTCCCACCGACCCAGGTGTGCTGGCAGGTGCTCTCCTGAAGCATTCCAGAGCCACACGCTTCCCTTTCCTAACTGTCTGAGGAAAACAAGAGCAGAATTCCTGCTTTTCTCTGCTACATAAACACTCTGAAAACACAGGGTGTTTGGCCCTGTAGTTTTTACGGCTCCCTACTGCAACTTCTCCCAGAACAGCAAGGCCAGGATCCCCAGGGGCAGCCAAAGCAACAGTTGTTGCAATCCACAAGGCTGACTTTTTGGAAGCTGATAAATGTCCAAGCCAGTAATCTTGCCTGGAGGAACTGGTTATTAATTAGCTACACAGTCTGGTTCAGTGCAGGCTCTGCCAAAGAAGCATCTTTCCATTCATTTCCAGAAAATGGAAAATGTGAGACAACAACAGGCTGTCACTGCAGGGACCATCCCTGTGCTAAACTGAGACAGTTCCTTGGATGCATCTAAAGATTAGCAGGAGAAGCCATGGGAGAGCCATCCCAGGCCTGGACCAGTGCTCACACTTAATGCTTCTTCCTTTCCTTCTGCCTTTGGACTCAGGCAGAGGCTTTGACCAGAGCAGCAGAAGGTGCCTATGGGCATTTTTAACCCTTCTGCCACTGCTCCAACTCTTGCTGCTGATTTTCAGGGCCAAAAGACCTTTTCTGGTTGCCCAGCCAGGTGGGACTGAGGACGGAGCACAGCCCTGTCAAATCAAGCCCCTGCCAAACCCAGCTGGCATTCCAAAGGCGCATCCCGAGCTTCCAGGCCAGTGCTCAGGGGTTCTTTACAGATGCTGCTCACAGATGTTTACACACACATCTCCACACTCAGGCAACTGAGAAGATGGAATTTCTCTTTAACAGCTTTTCAGACACCTCTAGATTTGCTAAGTCAGGGGATAAATCGAGGCTGCCATTTATTTCAGCCCAGCTGAAGGTTCAGTGAACGTGTTCGACACCTTTGCTGCTCGGATACGTCCTGGTTTTCGCATCCTTCACACACATCCCTGGTGTCTGGCTGCTGCTCTCCAGCCCCCAGCTTCAGCTTCTCAGGAGCTTGCCCTGGAGCAGGTGGGATCCACCTCCCCTCCCCATCCCACTCCCAATCCCACCGCACCGTACCCGGATCCTCGGCACAGCTGTCTACTCCCGGCACGAACAGCATCACAGAGCCCGAGCTGAGCGGAGCAGCCCAGGCAGAGCTTTAAGAAACGTTCAGAACAGACACGAGAAAAGCCACATACGTGTAATTCCAGCACGTGATCCTCCTAAGCAGCTGCTCCAGGCAGCACCGTGAGTGCCGCCTTCTCCCCTCTTTTCCTTCTCCAACGAGCCATGGCAGCGGGAGGCAGCCGATGGAAAAGACAAGGCTGCTCCGGCCCGGCCCTGCCTCTCCCACTGGCCCCCGGACTTGTGCAGGATATTTTTGTGTGAGTCCTTCCATCTGGCCGCTCATCCATCACGGCTGGTGCCCAGAGTGCCCTTACATGGGCAAGGCAAAGGAAATCCTATGTTCTCCTAAGTGACAGCCTGGCTCCTTGTACAAACATTTACCCAGATTTCCCATGAGGTGGGAAAGTAAAAATTAGGCTATTCGTACCCCCTGGGTGCCAGAAATGTGTATTTACTCTCCAAACAAACTTTCAAGTGCTTTTAGAGTTAACCCCTTGCTTTCCACCTGGAAGGGACTTTCAGGACTGTTGTTCCCTTATAAAGAGGGCCAGGAGGAAGCTCACAGATGTTTACATGTACATCTCCACACTTACACAACCAAGAACATGGAATTTATCTTTAACAGCTTTTAAGACACCTCTAGATTTGCTAAGTGAGGGGATAACCGAGGCTTCCACTTACTTCAGCCCAGCTGAAGTCCCCTGAACATTCAGCAGAAGGTTCAGTGAACACGTTCTACGTCTTTGCTGCTCAGATATAAGTCTGCTCTTCACATCCTTCACCCACACCTCTGGTGACAGGTCTGCCTGTCTGCCATCACACCTACAGCTGTGCCTGCGAGTACAGAGAGGAGGCAAGACAAGGAGACATCGTAGGACTCCTGAGCCCTGATCTGCCCTGGGGACTGCGCACCTGTCAGACACAAACCCCGCACCAGACACGGCCCTGTCGAGGTGAAAGCCGTGGGCAACCAGGCAGAGGCTGAGCAACAGCAGGTTGTTCCATGTGGATGATGACACTGATGTGCACCCCCAGTCCTAGCTGCAGAAGAGGAAGCCAAGCAGCAGATTAGCCGGGGGGGCCCCTGGGATCACCTAATGGGGGGACAGCAATTATCGCTCTGCCTGCTCCCGCCCTTTCTCTTTAGCCTGTTTACAATCATTTTCTGCTTCTTCTTCAGCTGAACAGCTCTCAAATAGTACATTAGAGACCAGGCTGCTCCGAGCTGGGGAAATGCTGAGCCCGGAGGGCTCCAACCAGCTTGTTTAATATCTCCAGAAGGGCAGCAAAGGGCCAGACACAAGGGCAGGCAAGACAAGCCACGGAAAGCAATGGCATTTCAACCTCCCCGGAGCCTGAGGGGGTTAGAAACACATCGAGCTGTATAATCATAATTATGAAACAAAGCTCTTCTATTCAGATTGAAAGAGACAGGCAGGAGGACCTTTGAACGAGGATTTTGTTGTGCTTTAGATGAGGATAAATGACGCTGGGCAGGGCTGAGCGTAATGAGGAGCAATTAATCATCACCCTGTAATGCTGGAAAGGGAACCCTCCGCAAGCTGTCGTCTCCAGCCTGATCCCTGATCTTCCCACACACACAGACACGTTCCACAACCTCCTCAAGGGTGTCATTTCTCCAAACACACCGAGCACAGCTGCAAAATGAGGCAGTTGGCTTTGGGGAAGGCACTGTGCTCTGCAGCCACCCTGGCATGCCCAAGGCAACCAAACGGGCTGCTCAGGAGTTGGGGGGCCCTGGGGCACTGCAGTCCTTGGGCACACTGGGCATTGTGCCTCTGACAAAGAGGACAGCAGGGGTAATCATGGGGGATTTAACCCCAAAAACCAATATTCACAGATTTCACTAATTACCCAGTCACTGGCAACGTACTGTGAGTTAAAGAGCTTGCCAAACACACAATTCCTTCTTTTTCCATCTAGATTTTTAGGAATACAAGATTGTTACCCTAAATCATAGCAAGCAGATGCCAACGCAGAAAACCCCAGCTGAGTAGCCCAGTGCACAAACCCAGCCAAGGTCCTTATCTGCCAAGCATGAATTGATAAACACACACTTCACTTGCTCATTTGAGCTGGTTTGATGAGTGTGACAGTCACAAGGACCGCACTAGAAAATTTAATCAGAACAATGATAACATAAAGGATTTATGAGGAAAAGCTGGGATACTTCAGCAATGAGCACTCGTTCCCACGCAAGAAGCAGCTGCTGTTGTACAAGAGGAGTAGAGTCCCTCTGACCCCCTCGAGCAGCTCTTCTTCTCCACACCGCAGCCCCTCCCTCAGACTGGACATGGCAACTTTGGCACAAAACCAGCCCAAAGCCGGAGCAGGAGCTGTGATGCAGCTATGGAAATGTAGGGTTTTGCCTGCGTGTATTTTCACCCCTTGGCTTTGGCGTGGCTTCAGGGCTCAGCCAAACCCTGCCCGACCCACACACCCCGAAGCACGGCTCGACGGAAGAGCAGCATCCATCCTCTTCCAAAAAAAGATGTGACTGGGAACAGGTCGGGGGTCTCCAAGTACCCCTTCCTCGCACCCAGGCAGCCCCCGACTGCTCCATTCCGAGGTGCTGTGCCCGGAGCGGCGTTGGCGGGGACCCCCAGCCAGGCCTGGAAGGGCCGTCGAAACTTTCCTCCAGGCTCGGGGTACAGGGAATGCGGTGGGCGCGTGGGTCGGGGGTCCTGCTGGTTCCACCCGGGAGGGGAAGGGGTTCCCCCAGCCCCGCGGTTCCCCAGGGCAGAGCCCCCAGGGGGTCTCTCCATCCCACCCCACCCCACCCCACCCCTGCCCCCCGGTACCTGTGTGCGCTGCCATCGTCGTACACGAAGGAGCGGTTGGTGTAGCACTCGGGGCACACC
>VZRE01003669.1:221807-236909 GCA_013396775.1 Cephalopterus ornatus
GGGGATCTCCAAGGTGCCTTCTCTACTCTCCCAGTTCAGCCCCACGTGCCAGGAGTCAGGAGGTGCCACCTGTAATGATGCGGCCAAGTACAAAGTGCCCCAAAACTGTGTTCCCACCACCCGTCGTGGGCCGGATGTGAAGAGCTGCAAAACGAGCAGCTCCCGCTGCGCACCCCCAGCCCGCAACACCACCACCCAAAACACCCTCAGGGGAGGGGACACCACTCGGGCCGGAGCTGCTTCCAGAGCGGTGGTTTCTCTCCATCAGCTCCCCCTGACCCCAGGATACCCCCCACTCTCCCCATCCACTGCTCCCGGGAGCCCCGGGCCTTGGATCACGCCGTGCCCGCTCGCTGCCACAGCCCCCCCTGTGCCACAACCCCCCCGATCCAGAGGGAAGTGCCCACTCGGAGGCTCTGGGCTTCGCAGCTTCTCGCCAGGACCAGAGACTTTGTTTCTCCCGCAGCATCTCTTCCTCCTCCTCTCTCTCCATATGGACTCTCCTACACTGGGAGTCATTGGAGAGAAAAGCAATTAATACTCCCCGTGCAATCCACCCGCGTGATGCTTCCCGACCCATCATGCATTTAAGTGGGAAGGTTATTCTTCATTCACTAATTGCCTCACATTATCTGGTGCAAATCGTTAACGTGCAGCTCCGGGAGGAGGGGGTGGGTGGCACGGAGCGTATTGACATGCTGTGTGATAACACAGGCGTGGGGGAGGAATTCTTTAAAACAGTTACCGGGGGGTGGGGACGGGGAGAAAAGAGAAAAATGAAAGAGAAAGAGCCAGAAGGGAACGTCCCCATGCAAATCCTGGAGCTTGAGCAGTGAAGGGGAGCCTGGTCCCACCTGCCCCCTCCCTGGAAGGGCACTGGTGCCACCTCAGCCCCTTTGTGGAGCAGAGGGGCTGCACGGGGACAAGCTCTCCCACTTGGTGGGATCCTACCTCAGCAAAGGGAGCCCTTGTCCTGGGGACTGCTCCCAGCTCCAGCACCATTCCCTGCACCCCCAAAGCCAAGAGGGAATTGGGGGAAGGCACAGCAGCGTTCTCAGCAAAGGCACCATTCAGCATTTTGGGGGCACGGCTCTGGCTGAGCTGGTCCTCCCTGCCCCCACCTGCAGTGCTTCCCAAAATGCCATCGATGCTACAAGTCCTTGTTTCCCAAAGAGGGTAAAAGACTTAATTGAGTCACTCTATTAACACAAAATACAATTAACCAGGATTTCACATACCTACTACAGGACCATCCCTCCTCCTCTAGGCTCCCTCAGTCCCCACAGCTCTGCAGGGGAGCCCCTTCAGCATCTTGGCATTCCCACCACAGCCCAGAGCAGGAGAGCGCAGATCCCGAGGGAATGTGTCCCGCCTGGGCAGGGAATGAGCAGCACCAGGGAACGGGCACATCCAGGGATGCCAAGTGCCCTTTGCAGGGCCATGTGCTGCATGTGAACACACGAGCTCTCCAGAGCAGAGCCAGGCTGGGGGAGCAGCACAGGGGGAGCTCCTGGGAATGGCAACCCCCCAGTCTGAGACCCCCCCAGGGATGAGTGTGGGGAAAAGCCCGACTGCTGCGGCAGATCCCTGCTCGAGGAGGGGCTGTCACAGGGCAGGGAGACTCAGCTCTGCTGTTTCTGTGTCTGGGAGAGCAATAAATAAATCTGTGGGAGGCAAAAATGGGATGAGTCAGAGACAGGAGGGAGAGAAAGTCATCTTCTGCGGAGCACATTACCCGAGTCCAGCTCACCGCAGTGCTCCAGGGATTCGTGTCCGAGGGTGTCCTTGTCCTGCTCGAGCTCCCTCATACCCCCCTGCCAGAGGGTGATGGGGGGCAGTGGGAGCCTTGGCCATGGCTGGGAGGGCTGCAGCCCCCTGCCCAGCCCTGGGGCACCAGTGGGAGCACAGCTGGATCCATCCAGCACCTCAGGACCTGGAGAGGACGGGCTGGGGCATTGCTCGAGCCCCAGGACGTGCCTCCAGCTCCCGTTTCCCTCCCTGACCTCGGGCAGCTTTGCCTCTTTGGGTGCATCACACTGACACACGTGGACCCCCCCACCAGCCCCAGGGCGAGGAGGGCCCCAGGAGAAATGCCCCAGGAGCTGCCCAACCATGGCAGCCACAGAGGGAACAGCGGCACGGGATCTGCTCCCAGCTGTAAATAGTCGGAGCGTGGACTGACTGCAATCAAAGCGCAGCCGGACTCGAGGCCCCGGAGCTGCTGCGGATGTTGTGCCTGTCAAAGGGATTTCATGTGAATCTCGACTTGCCAGGCACAAATCCAGCCTGAGCCGGGCTCCAGGGAATGAAAGGGCAAAGCACCCTCAGAGCACACCGTGAGAATGAGTAACAACAGGGGGACTGCTGGGCCACTGCAAAACAAACAACTTCTCTCTCAAGGTTGACATCTTGGTGGGGAGAACCCACTCGGCCCGAGGGCTGGGGCCCTGTGGCCTCACAGCTCCACGTTTTTCACAAGTTTCTGCTCTCTCCATTCTCAGCTCATGTTCAACTCAGCATTTCCAAGGCTGAAGCAGCGCTTCCCAACACAAAGGGGGCTGAGGCTGTCGCTATCCAGGAATACGGAGGTAGGTAGCTGTCAAAGCTGTCATTGATCTCAAGAAGTAATAATCAAACATACCATACAAAGAGGTACAGCTCTGGAACTCTGAGACTGATGTATGCAAAGAAAAAAAAAGATGCAGGGAACTTGGCTATAAAAACATGGGTTTAGTGTCGTCAAGTGAGCCATTAAATCAGAGGCAAAGACACCTTCATCTGCACACCAGGAACTGTTTGTGCTCAGGTTCCTTGGCTTGGCTCTCAGGTTTCTACTTATATTTAACACCCAAAGGGACATTAAATATCAAAAACAAGTGAAACACACTCTGTGGAACTCTTACAAAGCCTCCTCTTCCGTCATCCCCCAAACCCCATGGAAGAACGTAAGGTGAAGAACTGCCTGCAAGAGCTGAATCATCTCTTCAAACACAAACATTGCCATTAGGTGACTAAGACCAAAACAATTGTCTCTGCTTCTTGCAACTGATGCTGTTATTAAAAACCAGACAAGTACCTTTGCAGCCCCTCGTGCTCTCAGGTCTGTGTGAAACACTGCAAAAGGCAGGTTGGAATAGTGGGGACCCTGTGGAGACCTGGGAGTGCTCTGTGTTCCTAGAGCATCCCATCTGGGGACTGGTGGGATGACAGCAGTCAGCTCTGACCCTTAAAATAAGACAAGTGTCTCCATGAGGCCACGGGGAATGCCTTGTGGAAAGGGGTGTTGTGCCAGAAAAACTGCCTGCCTACAGGTGGGTTCTGACCTGTCTCTGGAGCAGGAGGTGTCCAGTGAAAATTTGAAGACCTGCCTGTGGGAGTCAACCCATCTTTTGGGAAGAGCCTGAGGACCATGGTGGGCATGGAGAGGGGTGTCCACCCTGCAGGGAAGGACAGGGCACGGCACAGAGCAACCACACAGACATCTGGGGCAGGTTGAGCTCCAGTTTTTTATATCTGAACAAATTTATATTGAGAAAAAAACCGATTTTCACTGGATTTTCCCAATAAAGCCCATCCATCCACCCTCTCCTGCACCATCGCCTGAGAACGGTGCGTCATCCGAAGCCTTCACATTCTCACGAAGCAGAGTCAAGCAGAACTGAAACCAGCCAGGCTCTGCTCCCCCTTCCAAATGTTCCCAGCACTGGGAGGGAAGCCAGGAGGCTTTAGGAGACGTTTTAGGAAGCTGTGGGTTCGGCTGCTCCTCTCAGCATGTTGCCCACCCTGCCTGCCCCAGGCACCTCCTGCTCCACAGCATCTCCCACTGCCCTCCTGGCACCTCTGCTCTGATCTTTGGATATGGCAGGAGTTCAGGGCCCTTCCTCTCAAAAAAAAAAAAAAAAAAAAAAAAAAACAAANAAAAAAAATCAAACCCAAACTCCAAACATCCTTCAATCTGAACACTCACAGCTTTAGGGTAGGTCAGGTTGTCTACAGAGTTACTGGTACATCCCTGCTCCCTTTATGAGTTTTGCTTGGACATAAAATTCAAGGAAAATGTGAAAACATCTCACATAAAACAAATTGTAGCCCTGTGGCTCAGAATAACCTGCTTTCCTGGCTGTTTCCCTAATTTACACCCACAGGATTGTGCAGGGTTTCAGAGCAGCTGTAGGAACAGCATTCCTACCCCCAGTGACCTGACTTCAGCCACTCCGGGGTCCTGAATTCCCTCTTCTTCAGGAAACTCTGGGCTCTCCCTGGGAGTGAGGATTTCCCTGAATGAGCTTCACTTTACCCATCTGAAAAGTGAGACAAGGTCACACATGAGCTGCTGGGTGTTGCATATCCCTGAATCTTGGGTTCAAAGGTGATGGAGGGATCACCCCCACAGGCAGATTCCCTGGAACTCCCAGATCAGTTACTTTACCCTTCAGGAGTCTTTTCCTTACTGTTCCTCAGCTTTCTCCCAGTGGGACTCAGCCAGGCTCTGTGGATAAACAAAATCCCACACCCGAGAGCTGCCCGTGCTGTGGCTGGGGAGTGTTAATCTTATAGATGTGGTATCGGAGCTCCTGCTGCCCCCACAAAGCAGAGCTGAAGAAATGACTTGAGCAGCGCTGCAAGCACCATGCTGGGCGTAATTGCAACAGGGATGATACACAGATGGGCTTTATAATTATTATCTTATCATTATTCTAAAGACACACAATTTTTAATGCAAGGGCTTTCATACACGTAGTATTTATTTGCTCATTAAATGGTTTAGAACATCTTCAGAGGACTTTTTTTTTTCCCCAGGATGAGTATCTGGGGTGGCAGTGCTGTATTATTGTACATGAAAGGTGTTTCCTTATTAGCTTTTTCCTTCAGAGCACACGCTGAACTGACACTTCCCGTGCTGACAGCTCAGCTCCCCAGGCTTCAAAGCACAACTTCTGGGAGGATTGCAGAGCGTGAGGCTGCTCCAGATGAAGCTGCAGCCCAGCTGACACACAAGCTCTGGGAAATGAGTTTTCCCTCTTTTTGGAAAGCCTAAAGCAGAGATCCACACTGGGATGTGTTTGGAGGTCTTTCAGGGGGGCAGGATGCACTCCCAAGCTGTGACCACGTTTTGAGGAGCCGGTTTCTTCTGTAATTCCTTTGCTCCCTGTGTTTTCCCAACACAGCTGGGAGAGCTGGGGGATTAACCCCAGACACCCCGAGCCAGAAATCAAAGCTCTGCTCCATCTCCCTGGGTTATTTGGCTGATCCAGGCTCCCCTAGAGATGCTTCAGGGAGGTTTGGAATGGTCAGAGCTAAGCCAAACCACAGCAACACTGTGTCCTCCTTGCACCCTTTCACCCAAGGATGCAGGAACAGAAACACACCCTGACCTATGAGAAATCTTTCCAAAATCAAAAAGAAATTATGATCTCTCTGCTCCCACGTGGAGGCTGGAGTTCCCAGTCGTGCTGATGAGGACTGACACCTCCCACCTCAGTTCCCCATCAAATAGCACCGTTGCCACCATCCCCTGGGGACCCCACAAGCCCCTCTCCCCTCGGAGCTCTGCAGGCTCCACAGACCCTCTGCCAAACCCAACTCTCCCCCCCGCTGACACCTCCATCCTGTTTGTGGTGTCTTTGGCACTCCCCCCTCCAGCACTTCCAGTCCCCTGCAGCTCCCCAGCCCAGTCAGCTCCAGCACAGCCCAGGCCTGAGCCAACAGTAACACGTGGAAGCTCCGGCAAACTCCAGCACAGCCGAAGACAGGAGCCCGTCCCGGGGCAGAGCCCCATGTGCTGGGAGCAGCCTGGCCCAGCAGCACCCACAGCCTCAGGGTGTCCCCTACAGCTCCCCCCCAGGCAAACCCACAAGTTCACCCCAAAACCCCCCGCTCAGGAGGTGCGGAGTGCTCAGTGCAGGGGTCTCCTGCCAAGGACTGGGGAACCACCACGAAATGGCACCGCTGTAAAACACAATCCCAAACTCCAGCAGCAAATGGCAGATCAAGAACAGCTCCACAGCAGCACCAGGGACCCCTTTTGTCAAGTGAGCCCCAGCAGTTCCTTCACTTGTCGCTGAGACCCCACCCCAAGTGTCAGCAATTAATAAAGGGCAAGGCCAGGGGTTTGTTCCCTTTGTTTTATGCGGCTGCAACACGATCATCCCCTGGGATCATCTTTCCTCCTCGCAGACAGGTGAGGGGAAGCCACAGTCTCCAGGTACTGGGCAGTAACTGGATCCTGCAGACCCAGATACAGGCACTGCCAGGCAGAAACTGCCCACACAGCCCCTGCTGCAGGGACAGCTCCCACCACCATGCAGGTAAGTGCTTCAGCCTCCTACAGCTTTCATGGAATGGTTTGGGTTGGAAGGGAGACTAAAGATCATCTTGTTCCACTAGCCCAGGTTGCTCCAAGCCCCATTCAGCCTGGATTCTTACCCTGCTAGCTTTCATAGGGCAGTGTGAGGCCATAGGAAAGTTGTCCTTCAAGGACATGTATTACCATTACAGGTCCTCAATAGCACCTCAGGCCTTTGGTAACAGGCTAAAAATAGTCAGAAAATATTAATAGCAAGTTATTCCTTACTATTTGCACACATGGATGCACAAAAAGAAGCCTTCTGAACTACAACATGGTCATATCCTTCTCAGCTGGGGATGTTGCTGTGCCACATGAAGTACATTCCTTTAGATTCCTTCTGTTTCTAGGAGAAAAAAAAAAAGAGCTTCAAACTAATAAATGCAAAGACCATGGTCTAAAAGTTGTGATTGCTTCGCACAAATATATTTTAAAATGAAGGAAAGCCTTTTTTGTTTGAGTGGCAGGAGAACTGAGTGTCCGTGTCTTCCCTTCCCCAGCCGACACTCTGCAGGCTCCGGACTCACCAGTGGTGCTTCATCCTCTTCAACGTCCTGCTTTTCCACGTGCTGCTCTTCGGGGCAGATTTACTGGAGGAGTATTTCCTGCATTCCTTTCCTCTGTCCTACACCGATGCGAAGACTCTGGAGATCAGGGAGAGGGCCAGGAAGCTGGACACGGATCCCCTCAAGGCCAACCTCTCTCACACCGTCAGCAGCGCGGTGACATGCCCTGACCAAGAGGTGTTTTTGCTCATCCTTGTCCGCAGCAGCCCAGGAAACAGGACAAGGCGCAACACGATCAGGCAGACGTGGGGCAACGTGACACACACCAGAGGTTACACCGTGCTCACTCTGTTTGCTGTGGGAAAGGCAGCTTCAGAAAGCACCCAGCTGGAGGTCAGTGAAGAGGCTCACAAGCACAGGGACATTATTGAAGGCCGTTTCATCGATTCCCCGCAGACACAGACACAGAAGATGCTGCTGAGCGTGGAGTGGATGGTGACTTTCTGTCCCCAGGCAAGATTTATCCTCAAAGCAGACGAGGACGTGTTTGTGGGTGTTCCAAGCCTGGCTGGGTACCTGCTGAGCTTAACACAGCTAGACGACATCTACCTTGGCAGGGTCGTTCATCAGGGAGTGCCCGACAGGGACCCCCAAAGCCCTGCCTTTGTTCCCAACCATCAGTATCCCGAGGAGTTTTACCCGGATTTCTGCCACGGCAGCGCCTTCGTCGTATCCCAGGACGTCGCCCGCAAGGTTTACGTGGCTGCCAAGGAGGTGCCACTGTCAGTGCCCCCAGATGTTTTTGTGGGACTCTGCGCTAAGAAGGCTGGAATCACTCCCCTGCACAGCTCCCGCTTTTCTGGGGGAAAGCACATCAGCTACAATCGATGCTGCTATAAATTCATCTTCACCTCTTCCAACATGAAGGAGGACGAGCTATTTAAAGCCTGGGAGGAAACAAGCAGTGGGGAAGATTGTTCCTTGCTGGAAACCTACTACAGCCTGGTGTCCTGCAGGGTTCTGACCTACATTGACAAGTTCAAACAGTTCAACTTGGATAGAATAAAAAATGAGGTTCTCCATTTTGTCAATTAAGGTTTAGCTTCGGCGAAGAAAGGCTGAATTTTCTTTTAGCAGCTGCTTTATCCTGTAACATTCAGTAGTAATGATGTCCTCCCAAAGTTAGGTCTCCTCCCTTCAGCAGCAAGTGAATTCCCAGAGCTCCAGTGTGTGACAGCAGCAGAACTGGATGTTCTCTCTGTAAGTACCTACAAGTGCATGCATATAAGTAAAGTCGAGTACTCCAAGAAACTCTGTCTGTCTCTGGTGTTTTTCAGACTTCTGAGTCCTCAAAACACCTTCTACATTTTTTATCCAAGTGAGGCATCACCTACCTTCCAAAGAATTTTGTACCAAAGGGGAAGCTTTCCACCCACAGAAGGAGCTGCTTCTGAGCAGGCTGGTTTACAGCAGCAGGGAAAGAGGGAGGAACAGACACACCGAGCCAGCATGGAAAGTGCTGAGGGAGATTCCAGGCAAGAAATCCAACTTGCCTGTTAAAGAATCTTGTAGTTCTGTCAGTCATGGCATCAGAGACACACTGACAAGGCAGCTCCAGGACACAACAGCACACTGCAGCAAGGTCAGAACAGATTCTGTTTGGGTTTGTTTTGTTCTTTAAACCAAAAGTTTAGCGTGTTACCTCAATTCTCCTTCTCCATCACTCCCTTTCTGGTTTTTCCACCTGTTACTTTAGGGAGGGAATGACAGAGACACTCATATTTTCCATTTATATCAGACACAGCAGCATGTAACCCCATATGGCAACGTGCAGCATGGGCAGGGAACTGCAAGTGAATAATAAGGGGGAAGTGTGTGATCAATTGATCGATGTTGAGCTCCAAGCTCAATAAAACAAAGCATATGTGCATACATAAAAAAATCCCCTTGTTTGGCATCCCTGCCTATTCTAAAATATTGTCCTTGGCAAATGTACGATGCAAAGCAGATGCTAAAAGACTGAGCACACAGAGTAGCCTTCAAAAGCAGCAGCTGAAAACACACATGGAAGAGACTCATGAATTGCAGAAAAGGTTTATATATTGATTTCTTTTACTGAGGTTTTTAGCATATATGGCTCATACAGAGCGACCAGCACACAAAGCCACCTAAAAATAACAAAGCTGAACTGCCCAAAACAAGTGCAAAGTAAGGGCTTCTATACCCTTTTCGTTTCCTTGTCAGTGCCTTGATGTTTTTGCTGGATGCAGGACTCGTGAAGCTCCACGTTCTCTGTTTACAAACAAGACACTGTGGTGCATTTCTCACCAGCAGGTACTTTTTTGGGCACGTTTAGGGTGAAAGCAGCAGCGGTGTCATGGAGGAGGACAACTTTTGTCCGTCTTGGAGCAGCAAGGCAGATCACTCCTCTCAGACACTCAGCAAACACGGAGGGATCCTCCCCAGCTCCTCTGAGCCCACTTGCACTCCTTGGCAGCAATTTTTGGCAATAACCAGCTGCACCTCCACCTCCCACATGCAAGGAGACAGCTCCTGCATGACTGGATCCTCCTGCTTCCCTGGCAGCACAGGGACACGGGGTGAGCATTGCCACAGTTATCCCTGACTGACACGTCACTAAAACAAGCCCCAAGGTGGTAATTCCATAGTTTATTATGCTCCCCCCCAGCTATTCCTCAAGCATGTCCTCAACAAAAATAATACAAGCCTTTGATATAAAGTACACTGTGGTCTCTGCTTATGGACAAAGACACATCTTGATTCTCTCCCACAGTTATCTGACATCTTCAAAAGAAGATTCCAGCTTCCTAAGGTACATTTCCATCCTCCTGGTTCATTCATGCCCTTAAAACACAAAAGTTTCATGTTCTTATCCCTTTAACTCAGGCAACTGAAGTCATATGGTTTTCTTAAATAACACTTAAAAAGAAAAATTCAACTCTGTTAAAAAATATCATAAACAATTAAAGATTTGGTTCTGAAGAAGCCTTGTAGTGCTACAGCTCAGGCTCCTGCTGAGCCACTGAACTGAGCTGCCAACACCACGTTGCAGCCAAGGGAGACAAAGCTCCAGTTTGGTTTGATCCAGCATTGATTTCTCTTTTGAAAAGGGCTACAAGTTTTGTTGTTTTTTTTTTTTTAAATCCTCAGCATAAAATGTAAACAATATTTAGGGTTATTTATTCAAAAGCAAGACTCACAGCCAGCAGGTTGAGAACAGAAGAGAACCCAGTTCATACTCCCTCATGTGGACAGAGTGTGGCTTATTCTTAGCAACAGGATTCTGACAGGACAAACAGCGTGTTCCATGCAAGTGCCAACTTTGGCAGATATAAAAAAAGAATTATTAAAAAAAAAAAGATAAACTATGGCAGCATCTGAGGTTACAAACCTCAAAGTGTTTTGGTGTTTGCTTTTTGTCTTTTTTTTTTTTAACTGAACTGGAAGCTACTGAGAAAACACAATAGAAACTCCAAATCCAGCAACAATTTAACCAACCACCAACAAATTCTGCAAAAATCAAACACAGTCAGTAGTTGGGAAGTGCAGTAGTCGGGAAGTGCTTACCTGGGTTGTCTCATGACAGCACACAGGGAACTTCTGCCGTGACATTTATGGGGAAACATCAAATAGGCTTTAATTTGCTCTCATGACTCGGTTCAAACAGAGTCAAAACATCCTCACATTCCTTTAAAGAGACAACCTGAAGACAACTCCAGTGTGGAGAGTCTTTACACCTTGTACCTCAACACCTGTTTCAGGAACGTGGTTTGCAAGAGGGGGGGACCCAAGACACCAGTGACATTATTCTGCTCCTTCCACAGCTGTGGTAGAAACTGCCTTGACATAGTAAGGGCCCTCCTGCAGGTAAGCCCTGAGCCTCAGGTAATACTGATTCCCAAAGATCTCTGCAATTGTTTTGGAGTTTACCAGGGCCTTCACCAGTTCGTATTTAGCATCCTTCGAAGCTTTGTCAGGCTCCACAGATCTGTCCACGACATACTCCACAAACCCTGGGCTGTCCAGCATCAGCCTCTGGGCCCATGGCTGATTTGCAATGGCCTAAAAAACACAGGAAGAGATGTGGGAGAGGGGAAACGGCTCGTTTTCAACCCCCAAAAAGCAGTTACACAGCAGGTTCTTTGGCAAACAGCCAAGGAACGGGACAAATGAAATGAGATACTCACTGCACACAGTGGTTCCACAACTCAAATCAAGCAGCAGGGTTTAACACTGCACAACAAGTACAGCTCAGTGCTGATCTTCAAAGTTTGGAGGGAATTATCACAGCAGTGCCTCTGGGATGGAGGCAGCACCCTGGAGCACAGCTGTTGCCTTTTATAAACCCTCTCCAATTTACTGGAGACATTACAGACATGACACGTCTGCTGCCTTATTTAAATGGAGAATGCAAGTGGGGCACAGGGAGAAAGGCCTATTTCTGACCACTTCTGGGCTCCAGCAAGAAGTTTGTGGCATTCACTTTAAAAAAAATGAGTAAATCTGAGACTGAAGGGCAACACAATTCACTGCCTGATCTTTAAAACCAAAAGGCACTTACAGTGAACACCCGTAAGGCCCCACAGTGGAGGTCAGGGAATGGCTGAGTGCTGATGCTCCTGAAGAGTTCCAGGGGCTGGCTGGACAGGGACGTGAACCAGGATTCTGTCATCCTTAAAAGGTCTTCTGTCTGCTGCTCTGGCTGCACAAATCAACCCCCAAAATGAAAGAGTTTGATTAGGATCAGGAAAAGCTTTCGGGATTTCAGCGTGTGTTCAAATGGTTTCCTCACTCCTGTAGAGCTGGATCTAAAGGACACACACAGGGATTAGAGCAGTTGCCACCATCCCTTTAAGCACAAGGATATTAAACCTGTTTATTCTCATTCCCTTGTCAATGAAAAGTCTTGACTTCACATTTTATAAACATTTCAGAACATCTGGTTTCTTACAAACGAAGTCAAAACCTTAAGCAAACAAACAAACCAGGGAATTTCTAAACAGTAAAATCAGTGGCTCAGAACACTAGAAAGCACCACTTCTGCCTAAGCCAGAGGCTTCCAAAGACCTTCTCACAATCACTCGGGTGTAAGAATAATTTCATTCTTGTAGATTTAAAGGAAAAAAAGAACAAACAAGCACCAACTCACAGGCAGGTAAAGAAGAGATGAAATGGCATCCAAGCACCGCAGCCGTAGCTCCGTGGGGGCATTCTTGGCCTGGTGCCCTATTTTGCTCAACAGGTTTTGGAATCTACTTCCTTTCAAAACAAAAGCAAAGTGCATTTAATTCAGCCAGACCTCGACAGGGGCACAGAGTTACCCTTCAGTCCCATTAGAAATGTATTTATTAGGTAAATACATGTTCCAATTACTTTTTCCACCAAATCAATTCACTCTTGTATCACACTCAGAAAGTTTTATTATAGAAAAAAGGTACTAACTAGTTTTCTGTAAAACCTGTTTGCCTTCCACATTTGATCCCAGGATTCCCAGCGTGTCCACAGCCACTCCAATCATGGTTGGATCCTGACTTTCTGCCATTTCAAAGACTTTTTCCATGAAGACAGGGTATCGCTCACAGATCTGCTGGGGACTGTCCACAACTGCCAGATTCCCGAAAAACTTGACAAATCCTGAGAAACAAGACCAAAACAAAGCACTGAGTGGAGGAACAATAACTTCAGCAGTGATAAAACTAAATGTGAGACTGTTTTGTTGCTAAATTTGTGTTGTCAGTCTGAATAGTGAATGAAGACAGAACTAAAACAGCCAGGATTTTGTCAGTTCCTTAATTCACAACCTTTTCATTCCTAAAAAAATATTCTACAACACAAACTTCAAAATGTACAGCACTTACCTGTACTGCCACTATTAATGAGGAATATTCTTCATGAGTCAGCCTGTCCTTCAGCATTTTTTATATATCCAGTATTTTATATATTGAACACTTTCCATTTCCAATCTAATATTCAAAAACTCACACGAGCTTCCCAAAACAGAGGCTTAACAATTCAACCCACTAACAAAAGCAGGCAGGAGGGCCTGGAAACAAGAAGTGCTTGATGTTACCTGGCAAATAGAAGCTGGAGAAAGGATCAGACTCTGCTCCAAGGATGATGTTTGAGATTTTATCAATCACTCCTTGTTGAGCCAGATACTGCCGGCCCTGGGGGGTGTGGGCCAGCGAGGTCACCATCTCTATGCAGGTGGCCCTGGAACACACAGACACTTATTTTGGCTCGATAAAGAGTCTTCCTGAAAAGGGTCGCACAAAAACCACACACAAACGTCTTTAAAGAGTGTTACTTTTAAGGCTGAATGTCAAGAGTTTCACCAGCCCCAACACACCTGACCAGCACATCCTCTCCAGTGAGCTCCCCAATTAACTCAGATATCAACCCGCTCTTGGCACAGTAACTCAGGGACTCCGCTGACGCTGCAGAAATCTCCACAATTAACTACAGGAAAGCACAAAAAAAAAGAAAGGATGGTTTATAAAGACATTCCAATGGTAACAATCCACAGCAACGGCAGAACACATCTCGTAACGCTGATTAACGCTACACATGTTCAGTGGGGAATTTCGTGATGCTTTCATCGTTAACCCAAATGTTTGCCTGAGGTCTGTTCGTGAGGAGTCCCAAGTTTACAGCACATGTATTTTATTTCTATTCACAGCCAGTTTTCCCTCTGCTATTCCCGTTCTAGAACGGCTAAACTGTGTTATTCCTGCTTTACCCCCCCACCTCTAAACCCACACACTTGGCACCTCTCTCCTCTCTTCGCCCCTCCAGAACTTCACAAAGCACTCCACAATGCAGAGGTTAAGAGACCACGGCAGCTATTTGAATTTTACTTTCAGAAAGTTCACAAAAGCAGTGAAAAACGTTGATTTAAAAGGTATAAACCCCCAGGCCGTGCCTCAGACCCGCCCCAGGAACCGCAGCCCCACCTCGTACACTCGGTACCGAACGATGTCACTCGTGGCCATGACGTTTTTCAGGTCACTCAACAAGCTGCTCACAAACAAAGCCTCCAGACCTTCTTGTGTCTGGGCTATTCGGGACAGGGATTTGATGGCCTGGAAGCAAAAAAAAAAAAACACAAAAAACCAGGAGCTTAGTATTAAAAATAAACCATCAAAAAAACCAAAAATCCAGCTTTATCAGTTCTTTATTAACTTACTAAGTCTAGTTACACGCTAATTTTAATGACAACTCGACGTTTTTCATTGATGAGAGCTAGTTGTGGTTATTGTCATCCAAGTCTCTGGCATCAAATTCTGAGTTACAAGTTCTCTTTGGCACCAACATTGACCAGAAGACGACAGCTCTGGGCAAATTTTCTATCACAGCTGAGCAATTTCTCGTAACATCTTTCAAGCACCACGAGCTCTCTTTCCCTGAGGGAAGAGCAGAAGCTCTTCATCTTGGACACGTGGAAAAGGTGGCCTGTGCAGAGGAATTAGCAACAAAGCCCAGCTCACCTCCTTGGCCACCGCAATCTTCTCTCCCCCAATGCAGTTTATTATTTGCTGTAACAGCTCGGGGCTGTTGAGAATTTCTGTGACAGCATCCAGGTCTTCAACAATCCTCCCAACCTAGGCGAGTAATTGGAGAAAATAACGTTAAAGTGAGCTTTTTTCCCGCTGTGAGGACACCCAAGCACTGGAACAGCTCCACAGCCAGCCACGATCACCATTCCGGGGTCAAAACTCCACTGGCCAACACCCTGAGCAGCTGCTTTTAGCTGAGCCTGAAACTCCCGGAAGCCCATTCCAAATCACAATGTTTCCAAATCACAGGAGAGTCTTTTGAACCAGAAGTTTTATTTACAAGTTACTTTTGACGGGGCAACTATAGATTATAACTGACACTTCATAAACGCACTGTACAGGGATTGTCCTAAAAGGTGTGCGTGTGTAAGGGCACAATTCTGGCGGTGCTGTGGGGCTTTTAGCACAAATTAGGGCATGAAACAGCAGCAAGAGCTGAGGACTGACCCAGCCTGGCTCCACACAGAGCTGGAGGAACGCCCGTACCTGGGCTATGGTGAGGATCTTCACGGAGTCGTCGGGGTGACAAAGCCCTTTCTGGAGCTCTTCCCGGAGGTTCTGGATCACGTACAGGGGATCCAGGGCCTGCAGGAGCCTCTCCAGGATGGAAACACACGCGGACACCTGTTCCCTGGGCGGGACGGAGAGAAAACCGAGCTCGTGAGGGGAGGGG
>VZRE01003669.1:237506-248740 GCA_013396775.1 Cephalopterus ornatus
CCCGCGCCCCGCCGTGCCTCCGCCTGCTTCGGGCGTGGCCAGAGACGGGCGTGGCCCTGATGATTGACGGGGCGCGGCCCTGCTGGGGGTGTGGTCCCGCTGAGGGGTTGAGGGGGGCCGGCCCCTCCATTAAGGGACGGGCGCCGTGTTTTGGGAAAACCGGGATAAACGGCGTTGGTCGAGGTTGCTGATCCCAAGAGCGGGCCCCATCTCGTGTGTGCCTGGTGTTTGCCTCCAGCCAGCCCGGCAGCTCCGGGGCCTCTGGAGAACATTCCCTCCCCCGCGATGTGTTCGAGCTGAATTTTCTCATCTTTTGTCGAACGTAACTGGTGTCCTCAGATAACTCCTACAACAGTAAAGAAAAGAACTTTATGTTTCAAGCACTGCTTAAGATTGCATCACACAAATAAATATGTACGTGATAAGGCGGGTTCATGTAAATTTTACCCTGTAGAATGTGTGACTTTCAGCCCTTGGGGTGCTTGATTTGAGGAAACTTCCACCCTGCGGAACAAACATCATCTTTCTAAATTATACTATGTGTCTGTGTTTAGAGAGCTCCTGAAATCGGGTCCCAGGGCAGACCCCCCAAATGGTGTCACCCCCGGGATGGGGGGACCTGGAGGGGTTTGCAGGGACCCCCCTCAGGCCTGGGGACAGCTCGCCCACTGCGAGAAAACCCGGGATTTGTTTCAAACCGGCTGAGAAAATGCCGATTTTTCAACCCCTGGACAATTAAGCGAGGGAAAGCCCTGCAGAGCCCCGGGGTGTTTCAGACCTCCTGAGCCCCCCCCAGGGTGGCACCGTGTCATCGGCACCTTCCAGAGCACGGAGAGGCAGGTTCTAAATCCGGGCTGGGACTGGCAAGGAATATGTTTTACAGCTTGTGGGAACTGACAGGAATCCAATAAAGTTGCCCCGGGAACACAGTCAAGTTGCGACAGGAACGCAATAAAGTTATGGTGTGAGACGGAACGCAGAGCTTGGTTCCTCCTTGCTGGAGGTTTTAGGCACAAACAGCACAACAAGATTTGGCAGCTGCCTGATGGTTTCTATTCAAAGACTACAGAGCCCTGACAACATAAATCTGAGGAGATAACTGGTTTATGGATGGGGAATTCAAAGCAAAAGTGACACACGGCACCAAGGGTCTCAGAGCAGCAGGGACAGCGCCGGAGAGAGATGTTTCCCCAGCACGTGTTGGGGCAGGAGCCTGGTGATGGCGATGCCACCCGGGGGTTTGTTTGTCCCTGCTGCGGTTGGACCCCGCTTTTGGGCCATGTGTCCCCGCAGCCCTGCGGCTGAGGCGGGCGCAGAGAGGGGGATGCCGAGGCTCGGGGTGGCAGGAGGGGACAGAAGGCTGTGCTGTCCCCTGTCCCTGCCCCAGCCCCTGGCTGGGCGGGCAGGCGGGTACCAGCCGGGGAGGAAGAGGAGGAGGAGGAGGAGTTAGTGCTCGCACGGGCAGCCTGCCCAGGCGGCATTCCCAGCTCGGGCAGAGCAGGTGGAGGGACGGAGGAGGGGGCGGACATGGAGTGGCTGAGCCAGCGCTGCCCCTTGCCATCCTCTGCCCAGGGCTGCCCCCGGCCAGGCCGGGGCACTTTGCTGCTGGTAAGTGCGAGCCTCTGCCACTGGGATGGGGATGGGGAGGGGGGGACACACGGGTGACCCTTTGGGGACACCGACCCGCGCCAAGCAACCGTGGAAATACCTGCCTGCGCCTTTATAGGGGAACCTCCGCGCGAACCCACCTCGCAGGAGGAATGTCCTCCCCGTCTCTGCCGAGAGCAAAGCAAATTTCCAAGGAGGTTTTTTTTTTTTTTTCCCCCACTTGCTCAGGGCAAACTCAGCGTTGCCACGAGTTGTGTTTGGGTGGTGGTGTTTGTTGGGTTTTTGTTTTTTTTTTTGTTTTTTTTTTTTAACACAGTCTCATCAAAACTAGGCAGAAAGTCCTAAGGCGGTGATTCTGAAGCTGTTTTTAGTTCAGCAAAGCCAAAACAAATACTGCAGAAATCTGAGTCTCTCTGAACTCAACTGTCATTTTGCTGTTCAGTTCTTTTCAGTGAAGTGTTTAAAATCTGACAGGGGTGTTTTCAGTTTTGTTCAGTATTTTGGCAATCATGAGTTTATTTGGTTTATCAGGCAGTAATCCTGAAGTTTCATTCCTCTTTTCCACCATCCCTTAGCAAATACAATTATTCTAGGGAAAAAAAAAAGGGGGGGGTGTCTCTTTTATCTTTCTTTTCAGAGATAAAAAAGGAGGGAAAGATCCTCCCAAGAAAGAGAGTGCTCATATTTGTACTAATATTCAATCACAAATGGTCCTGGGGATTTATGCACATACATCTTCCAAGAAGATTAATGATCACCGGGCTGAACAGGTTGGATTTTTTTTTTTCCTGAGCCAGGAGCATGTTTACATTTTAATCTGGAAAAATAGGTACACCAACATATCCCTGTTTGTGCTTGTAATTCTCTGAGTAGCTCCTGGGTTTTGTTGTATATTTGTTAAATGGCTTAATGGGAAAAAAAGAGCACAGAAGGAGCTCTAAAAATTATTATGAGGAACCTTGTGATAACAAAGAATATTTCCTCAAATGGATTGGAAAAGAGGAGACAAGCAATAGAACACATCAGTCATTTTCCAGATGGAAAAGAGCTCTTGACTTTGTGGTGACAAGAGAGATTTTTAATTAAATTTTTTTTTTTTTAGAAAAAAAGAATTTGGCATTGACAGTGTAATGGGAGGGTTTTCAGAGGACAAAGGAGGGTGGAAATAAGGGGGAAAAAGGAATATATTAATAGTCTTATAGGCATTTTTTAATCATTGTAGCTGAACCAGGGCCAGATGCTGTTTGTGTCAAAAACAAAAGACAAAGGGAAGAGCAGCTGTGAGACCCTGCGAGCGCTTGCAGCCCCGTACGGCCCCATCCCTGCCTGTTCCTCAGCACTCCAGATCCAGCAGCATCCCTGCTGAGATAATGATATGTTTTTATGACTCTGTTTATGGCATGTGAGCACAGGCATTAGCGAAGGGCCTTGCCAGGAATCGCAGCTAATGCACAGCAAGCCCCACTTGTTGCTGTGCCCTGCCAGGCCACGGGGAGAGCAGTGCTGTTTGTGCAGCCCTACAGACCTGGGACGTGCCATTAGGATTTCTGTGCCCAAAAGGATCCGATTGCACTGTTAGTAGCAGATAATGAGGATGAAATGAAGTTAAAAGCTGCCTTGAAGTCTTGCCCTCCCTTGTGGGCTGTGGCACGGCCCGGGTGGGCTGCACAGCAGCCGTGGCAGAGGAGAACAATCATCCTGGGCTGACGGGGCAGGATTAAAGCTCTCCAGGTGCACAGTCTGGGGCTCTGGTCCCCCGTCAGGCTCCAGCCCAAATCTGGTTCCCATGGACAAATCCCTCCCCCTACCTGACACGCTGCTCTTCTCCTTCCCACATCCCCAGAGAGGCAGAGGGCCCCGGCCCCCCATTTCCCAGAGGGATGGACGTGCCTCACCCTTGGCACACAGCTGAAGGATGGCTGCAGGATGTGTCCTCAGCAGGAAAGACGTGCTTGGTGTGGGAGCCATTCCCATCTTGTTTCTTTTTTGCGTACAAACGTGTATTTATTCTTCTGTGGAAAACGAGTCCTGGCTGCTGAGCTGTGAGGGGGGGGTCTGTAACCCCTGTTAGTCCAGGGGTAACCTCCCACAGTCGAGGTCTGGGCGCCTCTGGGCTGATACAGCCTCAAAACTGCCCCTCTCCTGCCCCAAGCGCTTGGCACAGCCCAGGATTGTCCCCTTTGGAGTGGAATTAATCCCTTTATGAGCATGTTCTCCCCTAAATTCCAACTGGCCACCACGGTGTTGCAAGGAGCCTGGAAATGTCCCTCAAGCCACGGGCGATGTAAATGCTGAGTTTTCCAAAGTGCAGTGTTTCCCCTCCCGCCCTCACTGGTGTGTTCTTCCCACCCCTGCCGGTGTCTGCTGGAGGTGGTGACGCTGGCAGTGCTGATGTACCCGCTGCTGAGGGGTCTGGCCCTGCAGCTCCACTCCGCCCTCACCGGCAGCTACATCCCGGGAACCAGCTCCATGGCCTTCATCAACTGCCTCAACGAGCAGATTGCCAAGGATATTGCAAGGTATGGAAATATCTCCCCTGCTCGTCTGCTTCAGCGGGTCAAAAGCTGCTCCTTGCGGAATGAAGCTTTCCCTTGTCCCTCGAGAACATCTGTACCCCTGTGTATTTTGCATTTCTGGGGTGGTGAGGCCCTGGCACAGGTTGCCCAGAGAAGCTGTGGCTGCCCCATCCCTGGAAGTGTCCAAGGCCAGGTTGGACCAGGCCTGGAGCAATTTGGACTAGTGGAAGGTGTCGTTGCCCATGGCAGTGTTAGAATGAGATGACCTTTAAGATCCCTTCCAATCCAAACCATTCCATGATTCCCTGGTACCAGAGCATCGCTCCTTTTCACTGGCACTCCCCCTGCGTCACAAACCCCCTTACCAAGAGCTGTTCTGTCTCAAAGAGAGCTGACACTTGCCTCTGAAGTCAATGCCATGGTAACATCAAGTAATTCTCAATTTATTCCACTGCCTTTCATTTTCAAGACCCATTTTAAACCCATGGCCCTGAATCTCTGTGTCCTCAGATGGACTAAGCCCCAGCCCCTTGTTCTCTGACCTGCCACGGTTTTTCTCCTTCTGTGGAACAGCAGACAACAAAATGCCAGGAGGGGCATTTGTAGAGAGGGACAAAGCACATGCCATGCAAATACAGAAAAGGTGAAAGGAAGTCCACAACAAACACTGGTGAGGTCCGCCCTGGGAGCTGCACTCTGCTCACCAGAAACTTCAGGGAACAAGGGCCTTACCTCAATTTTTTTTTTCCTTCTGTTCGAATATATGAGATACTTTGCATGATATTTTGCATGCAGGGTTTTTTTCACACATCTGTCAGCGCCTGACTCAATAGATGGTTTGTTCGAAGTCCTGAACCTGTGTTGACTGGGGAAGTGTTTATGATGGACCGTGAAGTTTCCTGCAACACCTCCTGTGCTGTTTTCCCTGCTCCCCGCTGCTTGCCAAAAACCCTCCTGCTCCACTAAAATGCTCCCAAACAGTCGTTCAGGAACTGACAGGCTCCTGAAAGGGATTTTGTGTCACCTTAAATACTGCAACTGTACTAAGAAATCCAAACAGAATTATGTCTGCACTGCTCCGTGTCATCTAAAAAAGGGAGTAACTGTACATGGCTGGTGAAAAGAGCCTCAGTGCCTGAAAATGCTTCATCTTAACGGCTTCGCAAATATTTTCCACTCTTTGTTCCTCATCTTGCAGGGAAGGGAGAGGAAATAAATCACTCCCCATCGCTGAGATATTTGTACTTTGGTTGTGGTTTTACTGGTGGGGTAATTGTTCCTTTGCTCTGGAATCTGGATGGATGAGCCGTGGTTGTAGGGAATGGCACGGGGCTTTATGCTCATTTTCCCACACACCTTTTTCCTGTGCTGTTTATTCTTCCCTTGCGTTGCTCAGTGCAGCACTCACTGATGCCTCGGTCTGCAAGGGAATTTTCCACTGGTTTTGGGGTAAAAGGGTTCAATCTTTTTGAAAGCAGAATAGTTACAGGTAGAATTCAGCACCTGAAGACCTTCTCGCCTCTCCCCTGTGCCTGCTGGGGGCAGTTTGACCCCCTTGGCTGGATGTTGTGGCCACTGCCCCTCAAACAACATACCCAACACCCAGTCAGCCCCCACTGCTGCCTTAGATCTGTGTGTATCGTTTTCTTTGCTTTTCTGCTTATTAATATTTAATCTGACTCAATTCAGATTCTATTGTGAGGCAAGGACAAAGAAACACACGTTAAGTGCCCAACCCAAAGCTATCATATATTATGCAGTCGTTTTCCACAGATCACATTCAGCTTCTTATAACGTTCCCCGTTCTCATGGTGGCCACTTGTTCCTGCTCAGCTTGCTAGAACCAAGTTCAGGATCTCAGTTAGGATCTCAGTTTACTGGGGCAGAGCACCCAAATCAAAAGGCTCCTGTGCTTAAAGGGACTTGCAAGTTGGAGGCAGCTAAACTGAAATGATCTGTGCCATGTGTGACATGACAGTCACAGCAGGGGTGTCTCTGCTCGTGCTGCTGCAGTTTGTTGGTCTAAAGATTAACTCAAGATGCTCCACGAGCATTAAATGCCTGGAACTGCCCACACATGGCGAGAGCAAACAACCCTGAGCCTCCTCAGACACTCTCCCCTCTGGCCACGGTCCCCTGAGCCACCAGTCCATGCCCATAACCTTTGTCTTTAAACATTAAACACCATCCCAGGAGTTAACCAGGTCCAGGCACTGGTTCTCCAGTGAACTGATGGAGTGGCAAGATATTGTAGGATCACTGGGAAGGGCTGCTTCCCTCCCAGCAAAGAGCTCCTCAGAGTTTGTTTGTAGTCTCCTCCAGGTTGTACCATACCTTGAATGTAAGGATAAAAAAGTATTAACTTACTCTGAGCCAAAAACATTCTGGAGAGAGTTTTGAAATGGAGCAGTAATTACTTGGAATGGGTTTAGTTCTTTACCTCACCAAGAGTCAATTTTTGCAGGCTGTTGAATCAAGCCCTCCAATATCTGATAACTAATGTCTCCTCTGCAGTTTAGGGTCCTCTAGAAGTCAAATGTTGCATTGCCAAAGCCCTTGGTACGAAGTAGTTCCTGGGGAGGTCAGTGTTAAAGAAAACCAAAGGTGAGGTCACTGAGTGCCCTGAACGAGCTCTCTGCAGAGGCTGGGGCTGCATCTCCCTGAGAAGGGCCAGACATTGCTGTGGTCACAAAACACATCATTTGCCCCTTTCTTCTAAAAATCCACCCTGAGATTGCTTCAGTACTCTGTAATCACTGAAGTATCACTTCTGCTGGCAGAGCCAGGCAGCTCTGCAATAACAAACCAGCCCACAAGTAACGGAGGCAGCCGGAGGGGAGGAATTTGTTTGGGCTTCAGATTTCTAGGACATTTTGGATAGAAAAACCTCGATGCTGTTAATTTAACAAGATCCACATTGAGGCTGCTCTGTGAGGAAGAGGCACAGTTTGACAGTGTAAATACATGAGTGGGAGACAAACCTCGTCCCATCCATCCCAGCCCCGGTTCTTGTGGCCCCACAGCTCAGTCCCTGTCCTGGTGTCACCACAGCCAGGGGGGGCAGAGGGGTGACACTGGGCAGGGTCCTGGCACCATCCAGGCCAGGAGAAACACCCAACCTTCCTTCTTGGCACAGAGGGACAGCAGGGAGGGTCCCAGAGCCCTGTCAGGAGGGTCTGAGCTGAAGCAGCTCCAGCTGAAGGTCACCTTTGCCTCAGCTTTCTCAGGGTAATAAGTAACCCAAAATTCCATGTCTCCTGTGTCACAGCTGCTGGTGGCAGTCCAGGGCAGCATGAGGGAATATGTGGGGTTGAGCACTCAGCTGGGCTGGCACTGACTCCCCTCCTGTCTCCCCCAGGGCCATCATGGATAAGAAGCTGGCTGCCCAGGTGAACATCCTGCCCAAGAGCTCGGCCTTGTAAGTTGGGCTCAACATTCCCCAATGGAGGAGGCAAACCCAGGCTCTCCAGGGAGGAAAGGAGGAGATGGACACCCCGTGGCCCTGGGCAGAGGAGGCAGTTTCCAGCAGGCTGCTGGGTCTGTTGGTTGGTGCAGATGGGGGAGAGGAGCCTCACCATGCTCCAGGCTTATTAAGGAGTGCAGATGCTCCGACTGCCCGTGGGGACCATTTGTTTATTGGTTACTTGGCTACAGGGAGATCCAGCAATTTAGGATTTATTGTCCTGAGGACGTGGTGCTGTTCTTAGAGGCTCTAAAAAGAAGCCCAGATAGGGACCAGAAAAGGCCTTTACAATATTAAGCAGCACATTCAGGAAGGAAGGAAGACCGGTATCTTTGACCTTGAAACACAACCTGCTCTGCAGGTGTCCTCAGCCGTCCACACAAAGGGATTGCACTTGTTAGAGGGTTAAAGAGCAAAGCCCCAAACCAGCTTTTTCCTCATAGGAACACCCTGGCCCTGCCAGAAGAGGGGAGCAGATCCCACCTCAGCCTCCCTGCAGGAGGGGTCCTCACAGTGCACCCCCCCAGGCTCTCC
The DNA here is from genome assembly GCA_013396775.1 of Cephalopterus ornatus. Classification (NCBI taxonomy): domain Eukaryota; kingdom Metazoa; phylum Chordata; class Aves; order Passeriformes; family Cotingidae; genus Cephalopterus; species Cephalopterus ornatus. Next base: position 245,628 of record VZRE01003669.1, read on the forward strand.
CGTAGCCAGGCAGAGGCTGCTGTAATAGGGCAAACCCAATAATAACCTTCTTCCCCTCGTCCTTCACTCCCCATGAGCCCCAACAGCCTGAGCAGAGTTGCTCCTGCACAGCCCTGGCTGCTGCAGCTGGTTTCTGCTCCGGGCCCTGCTCAGGAGACACCGAGACACCGTGACGCCTCCGAGTCCTCCTCGCGCAGGAGCCCAGCGCACAGATGAAATCACCACGGCCTTCTGGCACTGCTTGGAAAGGTCATATCTGACTCATGAGAAGTACATCTCCCCTCCTGCAGAGGAGAGGAAGAAAGCGGGATGCTGCCATGCTCAGCCTCCCAACCACAGTCCCTGCAGGGACCGTCCCTTGGCCGCTGCTCAGGGCAGGGCCACCCCCACAGCCCCCCACGGACACCCCAGTCCCAGGGATCTTGCCCTGGCATTCCCCCTGGCTAGTTGGCACAGCCAAGGAGGCTCCGGTCCATAAATCCAGGGTGCTCAGTCACGTGCTCAGCAGTTTTGGGGCCAGCGATGCTTCTTGAGCCACTTTGTAAAGAAACGGCCCCTTGCAGAAAGCACCAAAGCAGGGAAGATAACCCCTGGAGGGGCTGGCAGGGCTGCAGCCAGAGCTGGATCTGCTGATGCTGCTTTGCTTTTATATCCAGGTATTTCTGGAAAGGGGAACTGGAAGAATCCACTGAAATACTGCTGGTAAGTGATCATTCCCTGCCTCACAAAATGCCCATCACAGATGGCCCCAGCAGAAGAGGGCTGCAGGGAGGTCTGGGGAGGGTTGCACCAACCTGCCCACGGTTTGGAATGGTACCCAGGGATCCCAAACACCTGTCTGTGGGCATGGCAGTGCTGGATGGGAGCAGTGGAACTGCAGGTGCAGGATCTCTCTGTCCCTGTCACATCTCCCTTGGGTTTTGTTTTGGTGTTTTTGCTCTCCACAGATAGTGAAAACCAGGACATCCAAAATAGGGGAATTGTCCAACTACGTCAGGTGAGGCTCTGGCTCTGTGGGAGCACTGGGTACCCAATCCAAGGTAGGCTGTCCTCTCCTGCTTGGGTTTGGGAGTTCCTTGAGCCCCTTCCCACCCAGGGTGTGGTGAAGTGCTCCCACTGTACCTGTGAGCCAGAAAAACCCAGAGATGGCATCAGCAAAAAAGCAAGGGTTGGCAGAAATACCAACTGTTGGGCTTCAACCAGCCCCTCCACGCTGGATACGAGGAGGGATCGTCCTCCTCCTCACACAGGTTATTCCCTGGCAGGATTTCCTGCATTCCCCAAGCCCTGAGGGGTGAGCACAGCCAGCTTTGGGCCAGACCCCCAGCAGTGGGCTGCTGCCTGTGGTAAACCCCAAACTCAAAGCAAAATTCCCACATGGCAAAAAGAAGCTGTGGGTGCTTTGAAGTCCATGGGGAGCACGGGGCAGGGCTGGGATGAGCAGCTGGGAGCCGAGAGCTCGGCTTCCTGCGCCGAGGCTGTGCTGACACTGCTCCTCTGCGGCTGTTTCCACTTTAGATCCATCCATCCCTTTGAAATCCCTGAGATCATCAGCCTGCCTATTGACCAAGGAAACCCTCTCTACCTCAAATGGATCGAGGAAAACGTCCCACGGGACTGACTGGAAAGGTCAGCTCAGTTTTGGGAGACCAGGTGGAGCCTGCTGAGCCACGCGGGTCTCCCTGGGCAGGCAGGGCCTCCGTGCGAGGAGGCACCTTCTGTCTTCCCGGGTTTGCTGTAACACAGAAGTTTGGGATTGGGAGTTTTGTTTGCACTGGAAACATCCCCTCCTTGGCCTGACCAGGGAGGGCTGAGCAGCCCAGAGCTGGTGCAGGCTGAAGAGGGAAAGGCTGCTCCCTGCGCCATGTAGGATACAGAGATGCTCATGTCAGGACACTGCAGCATTTGGGGGACCTTTCAGGCTGCCAGCAGCAAACTCCTTATGGAAGCCGTGGCCTGGCAGCCCCTCCAGTTCCACGTGTGCCCACAGCCAGTGCCTGAACCCTGCCTGGCCCCCCTGCTCCCCCGCAGCGGCGGTCCCAGCATCCTGCCCCGCTCTGCCTCCTGCTTCCCCAGCCCCGAGGCAGCAGGATGTGGCCGGGCACCCCGCGACGTGCCGGCTCCCGCCCTCTCCCGCTGTCAGGAAACGTGCTGCTGGAGTCTCACAGAATCCAAGGAAGCAGCAAACTCGAGCAGATGCCGCAAGGCACTACCAGGAGCTGCACGTGTGACCTTGCCCTGCCATGGAGCTGGGGAGAGCTGGGGTGAGCTGGGCAACTTCCGTGGCCAGTCCAGGGAACCCAAATGCCAACAGGACCAGGACATTGCCCCAGCCCTGCATTCCTTACCCCAGCCTGAACGGTGGCTTTTGGCCCAGGCCAAGCTTAACTTTTTACAAAGATGCTCATCAATAGTTTAATGGGATATAACTTATGGAGTGATATTGAGGATTTATGTGACTGGGAAGGGAATAAACAGCAGCGTTTCTTACCTAGGCAGGCTCAGGTGCGGTCACAGTTTGTCCTCAGTGAGCTGGGCAGGAGGAAAGGCCCGTCCTGGGCTTGCAGTGACTCTCTCCAGACCAGCGCTGATGTATGCTCCCACCTGGCTCATTCCAGGTCCCTGGAGAAGAAATCCAGGGCATTCTGCAGGCACTGGGAGCTGTACCTGTGGGCTCATGTGGCCCCATCAGCCATGAGAAGAAGCAGGAGGAAGGCTCACGGGGGCAGGAAAGAGAAGCCAAGAGGGGAAAATGGTCTGAGCTCTGAGAGCAGGAAACTTGGCAGTGCCACAAATGTGGAGGAACAGGGCACCAGCAAGGCCCCTTGTCTGGCAAAAAGGAACAGAGCACATGAAGGCAGGCCCTCTCTACAAAACCCATCCCTGCAAGGAGTGTCCCTGTCCCCCGCTGTTCCCTCACTCCCCACCCTCATCCCTTCACATCCTTCTGTCCTTCCCGTGCTTCCCCGCAGCACCTCCCAGGGGAGGACACACCTCACCTGGCACGGAACACGACCCAGCAGCACCGTGGTGGGCACTGGGCATCCCCCCAGGAGCTCCAGAGCCCAAACCCAATAATCCTCACACTACAAAATAACAGTGATGTTAAAAAA